>ONZH01025419.1:0-353178 GCA_900303285.1 Rhinella marina | reverse complement strand
TTCTTTAATACAGATTTAGGAATAGGATATTAATTAAGGGAACACTCATTGTAAAATGAATTGATACACTGTGATGCATGTTTGAGGGGGGGGAGCATGACACATGGATTCTCTCTTTTTGGTGTCTGAATCGATGTGTTGTGCTCTGCTCCCTCAGATCCTGCATCAGGTATAAACATGGCATATAAATGTTACTATACACTAAACCAGGGATGCCCAAACTTCGGCCCTCCAGCTGTTGCAAAACCAAAACTCCCAGCATGCCTGGACAGCCTACAGCTATCAGCCTACAGCAGGGCATGGTGGGAGTTGTAGTTTTACAACAGCTGGAGAGCCGCAGGTTGAGCATCCCTGCACTAAACTACTGTAATAGAGCGATGATATGACACAGAAGCACAGTGCACACAGAGAAAAGCCTGAAGAACGGATTTCTATAGGGGAAGGTTTCATTTTGCAGCTATGCTCTTACAGAGGGCAGCAGAGAGCTAACAACTGTGTAGCTTCCATTGTGCTTGAATACAGGGAGCATTGCAAATTATTTTGTTGGCTCCACTAAAGTTATAACATTTATGTTGCATTTTTTGCAGGAACTGTAGGTGTGCGTCATGCGTTTTGAGTTGTTGTCCAGTCTTCTGTAACCAAAGTTTAGAGGGGTTGTCCACTCCTTTACAAGCAAAGGCCATGGCTATCTGATAGGCCACCCCGAACCCTTGCGACCAGCTGTTCTGCGGTAGCGCCATTGCTGTAGGACTACACCGCTACGGCCATACTTAAATGGAAGCAGCACCATACAGTAGCTCCATCCACTGCACAATGGTCCAAGCAGTGTAGTTTTGGTGCTGACTTCCAGCGACAGAGCTGATTGGCAGGGGCGCGGGGTGTCAGAAGCACACCTATCAGATAGTGATGGCCTATCCTGAGGATAGGCTATAACTTGTAACGGAGTGGACAATCCTTTTAAAGGGGATGTCTCATGACAGCAACTGTATGGATATGCTTCATGCCTCCCTTGAGACCTCCCTCAGACTGGAGAGTCACTCTGTATAACCATGCTGAGCCATCGGATTCGATTCGGGCTGAACTGCTCGGCTGATGGGTGGAAGTCCGACACCCGGGACCCCGCTGAGCACCATGCACCGCCACTCGCTGGTACATTGTATGGTGGCCGTGCTTGGTATTGCAGCTCAGCCCCATTCATTTCAATAGAGCTGAGCTAATGCCTAGGCCACGTGACTATGAACGTGACATCACATGGCCTAGGAAAAAGCTGTGTGAAGGCCACGGTGATACTGCATGCATCCACGGTGATACTAATGCATGTATCGGTGCCTTCTCAAACAGCTGATCAGCAGGAATCCCAGGTGTCAGACTCTCACCGATCAGATACTGACAACCTATTCAAAGCATAGATCATCAGTATAAAACACCAATACTTCATTAGTGACAGCGACCTAGATGGCTATGGGTAATTACATAGGTGCTGATGGTAACAAACAGCTCCTTAAAAAATAAACTGCACTGTAGGATTTTTTTTTTTCGTTTTTTTTCTTTCTTTCATGTCTTCTGATCTGGAAAATGTCTGACACCTTTTTGAGAAATTTGCCTGAATCGAAATGTCAAAAATTTGGATTCAGTTTCCAATTTGAAATTCGAATCGCTTTGCTCATCTCTAAAGAAAAGTCGTTCATCTGAATGGCTAACGTGTAATACCAGTGTCCCCCCTGTAGTGGCCGCTGCAGGGAAAATGCTTAGCTGTTTTTTTTCCCAGGTGGCCATCTGTGGCACCCTAAGGTGATTAGCTGATTGTCCCAGTGCATTTTTAATCGCTGTATATTCTAATTTAATTTTTGTTTTAAATGTTCAAGATCTCTGCTTATGTCATACCACAGTGCCCTCAGTATATATAATGCCTCCCGCAGTGCCCTCAGTATATATAATGCCTCCTACAGTGCCCTCAGTATATATTGTCACACCACAGTGCCCTCAGTGTATATATAATGCCTCCCACAGCGCCCTCGGTATATATTGTCACACCACAGTGTCCTCAGTATATATATAATGCCTCCCACAGTGCCCTCAGTATATATTGTCACACCACAGTGCCCTCTCAGTATATATGCCTCCCGCAGTGCCCTCAGTATATAATAATGCCTCCCACAGTGCCCTCAGTATATATTGTCACACCACAGTGCCCTCAGTATATATAATGCCTCCCACAAGTGCCTTCAGTATATATTGTCACACCACAGTGCCCTCAGTATATATAATGCCCCCCACAGTGTGCCCTCAGTGTATAGAATGCCTCCCACAGAGCCCTCAGTATATATGCCTCCCACTGAGCCCTCAGTATATATTGTCACACCACAGTGCCCTCAGTATATATATAATGCCTCCCACAGGCTCTCAGGTTTCCACCAGAATTTTTGGAAAATTAGGTCAAATTCGAAATTCGAATTACTTTGCTCATCTCTAAAGAAAAGTGTCATCTGAATGGCCTCTGTGTAATACCACAGTTCCCCTGTAGTGGCCGCTGCAGGGAAAATGCTTGGCTGTTCTTTTTCCCAGGTGGCCATCTGTGGCGTGCCGAGGTGATTAGCTGATTGCTCCAACGCATTTTTAATCACTGTATATTCTAATATAATTTCTGTTTTAAATATTCAAGATCTCTGCTTGCTGTCAGCAAATGGAAAAACTTGCTTACTTTTTTGATTCTAAAAACCCATAAATACCTAAAATTTAAAATTGCACAGTGCGCACCATTTGTGACAGGGACAAGGCAATCTGTGTGCAGGGCTGCTGACTGTGTAACTAACGTCTACTAACGTCTAATAATCCAAATTGCCTCCTATTATGACATGAATATGCATTTTACGGCACAATTTAAAAAAAATTCAAATGGTTGATAACGGCAAACAACAGCTGTGTGGTTAATCTGTAAGAATTAAAGACTTTTTGCAGACGGGCGATTTTGCTATTATAAAGCCGCACTTCAGTCTTTATGGTCTTACACGCATCAAATATGGCTCCACAATAGGAAATTCATACATCAGCCGATTTTCACAGATCTGCTCATCTCAGCTGGCTGCGGTACGTGATTTCTTGTTATTGTATAGGATGGAATAGAGCATAAAATACTTACGAGAAGGCGAAAGCCACCAGTGCGCCACTGACGACAATAAAATCTAGAATGTTCCACAGGTCGCGGAAATATGAGCCGGAGTGGAGGAGTAGTCCCAGATCAATCATCTGCAGGAGTAAAGAGACAAATTCCAGTGTAGTGATACCGACTGGGAATATCTGATCTGATAACATGGAGTGACTTTCAGACATGTAGTATCAATCAGACGGGATCAGCCTGCCTGTCGATGTTAGGACTTGCTGAGACTTGTAGTTTCTATACAAGTGACAGGGATGTTCCTGAGTCTGTGAGTAATACTGATGGCCTCATTGGCCTGTCTTAAGGATACATTCACACAACAGCGAAAAAAAGTCATGTACATCCATTTCCTGTCCGTCTATCCATTTTAATGTCTCTTTTGCATCCAATTTTAAAGTTTGTTAAAAATATATGAATTTTCTTAGCTCTTTTTTAAACCTCAACTCCCACATATAATGCCTCCCACAATGCCTTCAGTATATAATAATGCCTCTCACAGTGCCCTCAGTATATATTGATATATAATGCCTCCCACAGTGCCCTCAGTATATAATAATGTCTCCCACAGTGCCCTCAGTATATATTGTCACACCACAGTGCCCTCAGTGTATATATAGTATCACACACCACAGTGCCCTCAGATATATTATGTCATACCACAGTGCCCTCAGTATATATAATGCCTCCCACAGTGCCCACAGTATATATTGTCACACCACAGTGCCCTCAGTATATATAATGCCTCCCCCAATGCCCTCAGTATATAATAATGCCTCCCACAGTGCCCTCAGTATATATTGATATATAATGCCTCCCACAGTGCCCTAAGTATATAATAATGCCTCTCACAGTGCCCTCAGTATATATTGTCACACCACAGTGCCCTCAGTATATATTGTCACACCACAGTGCCCTCAGTATGTATAGTATCACACCACAGTGCCCTCAGTATATATAATGCCTCCCACAGTGCCCCCAGCATATATTGTCACACCACAGTGCCCTCAGTATATATAATACCTCCCACAGTGCTATCAGTATATAATAATGCCTCCCACAGTGCCCTCAGTATATATTGTCTCACCACAGTGCCCTCAGTATATATAGTATCACACCACAGTGCCCTCAGTATACATAATGCCTCCCACGGTGCCCTCAGTATATAATAATGCCTCAGTATATAGTATATCCCACTACAGTGCCTTCAGTATATATAATGCCTCCCACAGTGCCCTCATTAATATTATGTCACACCACAGTGCCCTCAGTATATAAAATGCCTCCCACAAGGCCCTCAGTATATATTATGTCACATCATAGTGCCTCAGTATATATAAGCCTTCCTCAGTGCCCTCCGTATATATTATGTCACACCACAGTGCCCTCAGTATATATAATGCCC
Source organism: Rhinella marina (assembly GCA_900303285.1). Lineage (NCBI taxonomy): Eukaryota > Metazoa > Chordata > Amphibia > Anura > Bufonidae > Rhinella > Rhinella marina. Next base: position 348,619 of record ONZH01025419.1, on the reverse strand, counting down.
CGCACAGTGCCCTCAGTGTATATAATGCCTCCCACAGAGCCCTCAGTATATATTTTGTCACACCACAGTGCCCTCAGTATATATAATGCCCCACAGTGAATGGGGTTGAGCTGCAATACCAAGCATAACCACTATACAATGTACGGCCCTGTGCTTGGTAAACTATGTGGAGACTGCGACCCTCACAGGAGCGCTGCGACCTATCCTGAGTACAAGATCAGTATGAGATTCTTGGAAAACCTGTTTAAGTCACCGCTGTCTGCAATGTAGTGGAAACGGGTAGACATTTCCAAACAATGAGTAATATTTAAAGATGTTTTTGTATATTAATTAGCAAATGTGTGAAGTAACGGACTCCCAAAAAAGCTGAGGTCTTAATTAGTCAGTTGAAATGACAGTGCAGCGTAAACGTTAATTAAGTTATGCAGAAAGCACACGGCGGTGACGGTGCAGTGTCACCTCACTATGAACCCACGCTTAAAATTAATCCGGATAGGACGCTAAATCCATATTATTACAGAAATACAATAAAAATACACTATGCTTTATAGCTGGAGGGGGAGGGGCTGTCAGTGGGCACAGTAGACATTTAAGGGATCCTAGTAGTCATAACTAAAGTCTGCGACCGTCCCTTACCTTGATCACCATCTCGAAGGTGAACACCCCTGTGAAGATGTAATCCATGTATTTCAGCACCTAAAATCACAGAGATATCAGCTGAGGAAAAGCATCAGCAACAGTAGTTATATTCTTGTACATCGGAGGCAGTATTATAGTAGTTATATTCTTGTACATAGGAGCAGTATTATAGTAGTTACATTCTTGTACATAGGAGGCAGTATTATAGTAGTTATATTCTTGTACATAGGAGCAGTATTATAGTAGTTATATTCTTGTACATAGGAGCAGTATTATAGTAGTTATATTCTTGTACAGAGGAGCAGTATTATAGTAGTTATATTCTTGTACATAGGAGCAGTATTATAGTAGTTATTCTTTACATGTATATAGTAGTTATATTTCTGTACATAGGAGCAGTATTATAGTAGTTATATTCTTGTACATAGGAGCAGTATTATAGTAGTTATATTCTTGTACATAGGAGCAGTATTATAGTAGTTATATTCTTTACATAGGAGCAGTATAGTAGTTATATTCTTGTACATAGGAGCAGTATTATAGTAGTTATATTCTTGTACATAGGAGCAGTATTATAGTATTATATTCTTGTACATAGGAGCAGTATTAGTAGTTACTTCTGTAATAAGGAGCATTTAGTAGTTAATCTTGTACATAGGAGGCAGTTATATTCTTGTCATTATAGTAGTTTATATTCTTGTACATAGGAGCAGTATTATAGTAGTTATATTCTTGTACATAGGAGCAGTAGTAGTTATTTCTGTACAGGAGCCAGTATATAGTTATATTCTTGTACATAGGAGCAGTATTATAGTAGTTATATTATTCTTGTACAGAGGAGGCAGTATATATTATAGTATAGTTATATTCTTGTACATAGGAGCAGTATTATAGTAGTTATATTCTTATACATAGCAGTATATTAGTTTATATTTATACAGATAATATTATATTCTTGTACATAGGAGGCAGTATTATAGTATCATATTCTTGTACATAGGACAGTATTATAGTAGTTATATTCTTGTACATAGGAGCAGTTATAGTAGTTATATTATTGTACATAGGAGCAGTATTATAGTAGTTATATTCTTGTACATAGGAGGCAGTATTATAGTAGTTATATTAGTATTATTATAGTATATGTACATAGGAGTATATTAGTAGTTATATTCTTGTACATAGGAGCAGTATTATAGTAGTATATAGGAGCAGTATTATAGTAGTTATATCTTGTACATAGGAGCAGTATTATAGTAGTTTATATTCTTGTATAGGAGCAGTATTATAGTAGTTATATTCTTGTACATAGCAGTATTAGTAGTTATTCTGTACATATAGGAGCAGTATTATAGTAGTTATATTCTTATATATAAGAGCAGTATTATAGTTTTTATTTTCTTGTATACAGTGGGCAGTGTACCCTATGCTGTAAAGGAGTACGTACATCATTACGAGGAGCATCAGCTTGAACAGGATCTTCTGCTGCCAGTGCAATGCTGCTCAGTGCAATCACTACCAATATGACCATTTCAAAGTAGCGCATATTGACAATATAATGACACAAGCGCCGGACACTGCCAGAATTAAACAAAAGAAAATTAATAGAAAACAAAAACAGTGAACCTAATAATAAGTTCATGTGGCGAATAGATAGATAGATATGAGATAGATAGATAGATAGATAGATAGATAGATAGATAGATAGATAGATAGATAGATAGATAGATAGATAGATAGATAGATATTTGGGGTTCTAGAACAATACGTATACCTACAGCAATGACAGACAAGCTTCCTTGTACTTACGGGTTGGTGGAGCTGAAGATAAACATAGAACTGTATGGCAGGATCTGCTTTGGCCCATTCTTAGTCAGGTCTTCTGCCTCCATCTCCTTTTTCTCCTCAGATTTCACCTCAAAATCCACGTTATTTACTAAAGAAAAGAAGTGTCACAATAAATGTTAACGCCTCTTTAAATGCATATAACACGCAGTGTCTCTAGCACACTTGAGATATCTTCAGTATTTCAATGGACACTGGGAACACAAGGCCGGACAACTCTTTTAAATTGTTTAAATAGTTTTCTATGTAATTTTACATACTGATTACATGATTTAAATGAAAAATATGGATGACTTTGATGACTGGGTGTTGGAGGAGGTTGCATTTAATGGACTAGCATTTGCTAGGTTTTATTTTATAGTCACTTAGCCTGCGAAACAAACAATCTTTTTGCCAAGGGAAAAGGTACTTTAATGTAGGCGAACAAGACCACATCAGAAGTCACTTGACGCCAGGAGCTTTTTAGTCTCGAAATCACTCAATAAAATTTCACCTTTTATGGCTAATGTAAATAATTCTTTGAAGTATAAATCCTATCTGTAAACTCAAAATGAGACGATCACCTTCAAGGATTGGGAGGTAGTGTAATGGGATTGAGGCCAACTGTAGAGAATATGATGAGGACTACCAATTTATTATAGGACCGTACATTGAGGACTACAAGAGTCATTCTGACCGGCAATGTTGCCTTCTGCATTGGGTTCACATTCACTAATTTACATTGAATTTTGGTAGCATTGTCCATATGACTATATTTGTATTGTGTCTGTATACACCGACAACATTAATAGTCTATACTGTAGCTCAAATATGTCATCTAAGTCCAATTGATGGGGTCTGACCATGATGGCCTTAGCCAATCAATAGAACAAAGTGGCAGCAGCACTAGGAAAGCATTGTGCCACTTGACCTCCTTGGCTTCATTCACCTCACTTCAGAGGATGCAGAGATGACTGTCCACTAGAACTAGAATCGGTCCATCAAGTATATGTAGTACCCTTGAGCAAGGGTACTTTGGACTACGGAAGTTTTAGGACATTGGCCCTATTGCTACTATGCAAAGCCATCAACTCCCTACTTTATTGCACTTTGAAGGGTTAACTTATGCTGTTGTGTGCACTGTTTCATATTGTTGATCTACATGTATATGTGTATTGTAATATATCCTGTTCATTTGCACTGTTATTACACTATAGCTGCACTGCACTGTTGAAAAGGTTAATGCACAGTGAGTTCTGGGACTTTATGCAAAGTACAGACACCCTGACCTTCTGACTGTCTGGTTTAGTCATTGAAACTCTATACAAATCTATGACAGACTAAAATTGTAATATTGTTTCTGTTTAAGCTGTGTTTCTCTACTCCACATCTCCCACTAGAATGTTCTAAGTCAGCTAGAAACTGTATATAAGGGTGGCAGTTAGAGCAATTAGTTTTCTGCAGATAGGGAGTGACCAGAAGAAGACGCTGAGACGGGTATACTCTGCCACAGACCCTGGGTCACCAGCCTTTTGACCAGGGAGCCAGCCTTCTGAGGAAGAAAGGGACAAACTTCTGTTGGTTAGGAGAGTGGAGAAGCGTTGCCTGCATTTCCTCCAGTAAAGAAGCACACTGGTCAACTTCAGACCTTGATTTCTGGACTTATTTCCCATTGGGGTGCACCACGCCTTACCATCCCTTCCAATAAGCAGCAACACATGGTGACACCTTGACGGTGGATAGTGGACCCAGCGTAGCGTAGGGACCACCCCAAACCCAGACACTGCATATGCAGATGTACATGTAGAAAAAATTGTGACCCTGATTCGTATTTTCACACTTCAATAACTTCAACAGTACGAACACAGGCAAGGTATCGACAAAAACAGAATATCTGAAACAATATCTGGATGTAAATAATAACTGTGTGATAAGTTGCATCATCCGGGTTGACAGTTGTCATACGCTTACCTGTCCAAACTCCAGCAGCACAATCCTCAGCCTCGGCACGACCAACCCAGGAGAGATGCGTTGCTGAGCCATGCCCCCTGGTGACATGCTCAGCTGCTCTCCTCTGTGCTAGTGTTTCTATCAGGTTCTGATCCAGGGACTCGGTGCTCTATTTAAACCCCTTCCTGGCCATACACCATTGCCAGTCTCTGACTCACTAGCTGTGTTCCTAGTTGTTGCTCCGATCTTATTTGGATTGCTTGTTCCTCTGACTCTGGCTTGTCTCTGTCTCTTTGGTACTGCATTGTTCGTCTGGTTCTGAACTTGGCTTGTTTTTGGCCACTCTCTGTATCTCATTTGGTACTGCATCGTTTGTCTGGTTCCATTTACATACAACTCTGGTTTTGTGTTAGTCCGTCTCTGCATTTAATTACCATAAGGACCGTCGACCAGTTGTGGTCTAGCCATCTAGGGCTTGTACTGCAAGTAGGTAGGGAAAACGGGCTCGGTTCTAGCCTTAGGGCTCACTGTCTTTGTCTGTCCCTACTTCGTAAAAACAGTAGGTTGAATGAGATCTAAATATAATTTTGTCTTGACCTAAGATAATCCAAAACACTTTCAGTTTAGGAGGCATTTTCATGACCTCTGCAGATCAGCAGAATGAAGGGAAATGGTGGGAATAATATAGGAATAACCCCCCTGCTCATTGCATAATTGTAGGGCACTAAAGGGTTTTTCTAGGAATTAATGGGATTGTCCAGGTTACAGATACTGATGACCTGTCCTCAGGGTAGGTCATCCATATAAGATCAGAGGGGATATGTCTGCCAGCGCCCATCCAGATCAGCTGTTCGAGTGTTTCATCCTCCTCAATGTTTACCTGCATTCACTTCATAGTATACCAAGCACAGTGCCGTGCATTGTATAGTGACTGCCCTTGGTATTGCAGCTCAACCCCATTCACTTAAAGGTCATGTAACTGATGGACGTGGCTTTACAGGCTGTGGAAGAGACTGCAGTTCTTACCTGAGTGCTGCTGACTGGCGAGGGTGCCAGATGCTGGACCACCACCTATCAGTCATTGATTACCTATCCTGATATTAGGTTATCCGATTGTGGTCTTAAAGAGGACCTATCACCACTCCTGACATGTCTGGTTTAATAGCTACATGCATTCCCCATGTAATAACAATTCTGGAGCATCCATTCTTATGTCTATATTATGTGCCAATACTTTATTATTCCTGCTAGAAGTTATGAATGAATTGCTAGCAGTCTGCTGTAAGGGTACAGAGGGGAGGTAACCAGTTGGGGGGGTGTCCCTGCAAAGTCTCACTCCATCCAATCAGTGCTGCCATTTTCAGACTGTGCAGGTACCCCCCCCCCAACTGGTTACCTCCCCTCTGTACCCTTACTGCAGACTGCTAGTAATTATTCATAACTTCTAGTAGAAATAATAAAGGAATGGCACAACATAGAGACATAAGAATAGATGTTCCAGAATTGTTATTACATGGGGAATGCATGGAGCTATTATCACAGGCATGTCAGGAGCGGTGACAGGTCCTCTTTAATGGGTTCAAAGACCAAATAATTTGGCTCTTAATTCTAATTTATAATGCCATGGACAACACAGGTATAAACAATGCCAATATTCTTCTTGTAATATTGATGAAATATAGTAAATTCCATTTGACATAATGATAAAAATAAATATGTGTGTTAAATAAACGCTTTAGTGCTTGGCAAGCGCACATATGCATTAACCTTCACCCCTTTACTGATATGAGCGTTATTCAAGATGTTCATAAATTAAAGTCTTGGCACAGCACCGGTGCTGGTGTCGGTACTTGCCAGGAACCACAGCACTCGGAGAAAACCTGTACTTACTTGGTATGACGGCGCTCCTCGGGCGGTGCGGTGATGGTTACCGGTATATTAACCATGCTGGACCTCTCTGGATGGGGTAAGAACATCCTGTTCACGTTCTTCTCATTATTCACATCTTCCTGGCTGCTCCGGTAACTGCTGAAGCCCCCGATGGAACATCGGCCTCATTACGGTGGTCCCCTGCAGTCAAATATCAGTTATTACCATGACTTCTAAAGGTATGAATCTTGAAGAGCGACAAGAAAGCGTTGCACAGAGGTGATATTAACATAGAAAACCTAACACATGCTGAGAAGAAGACTTTGAAAATGTGACAGCAATGGTCATAGACTAAGGTAAGACAATCTATTAGGCTCAGTCAGTCACTGTATGTAATCCATAACTTCAAGCGGAACACGTAGGTCAGCACTCTCATCATCCTCAAGCTGGGTCATGGACATGAGCCGTGACCACCAAGACAGACAAGTGCTGCTTATCTTCAGAGTAAAATCATCTGATGGTAGACATTGCTGGTGGATCTTATCAGTAGGTAGTGTATGTCATGGACGCTATGGGGAGATGTACTAATCATAATGCGCCAGAATACAGGTATAATTTGTGACAAACATTGTCTACATGTCTTGTATCAGTGTCTTAGACACTGGTCCAATGAGGGGGCGTTGCTTACCGGTAACTATGTGCGACAAAGTGCTCCAAAACTGCACCATAATTTTGACAAAAAACAAACCAAGATGCTCTAAACTTAATAAATATGGCACATCTTTAGGTTGTCTAGTCTAAGACTAGCCACCCACACGAGATAACTGTTGGTTGAAGGTTTGCATGTTCGTCCAGCAGCTATCTCTCCCGAGTCCCCACACCTCCACCCCAGCCCTGCCCTAATCCAAGCATGCATGTGTTGTGAATGGGAGAAAGTCACCACCAGACTCATCTCACAGCCGCTTATCTCCCCGAGAACAAAAGTATCAGGCCTGCTGAAAGTTGGAGACAGCCATACATATTTGATGGTCACCCGATCCTGCTGAAATTGGCAGGCTCAGTCAACATGCATCTGATGTGTATGGCCCGCTTAACTGACAGGATCAGTAAATCTGTCTCTCCTGAGTGCTCCACTCCAAACTATGGGTATCCTCCAATTCTCTGCAAACATCTGTCGGTAATCATATCTATTATCACTAAGTTGTGCTACTTGTCAAGGCTCTTCACATCTTCAGGAATAATCCTTCTCTGGTCCCACTGACTTCAGTTATCACCTCTGCTTGTTGTGTTCACAACTGTCCTATATAATCCCTGACAAGAATGCTATTCTAATAATCTGGACCGTCAGTCACCCTCCATGGTCGGAATTTAGGATACTAAGATGAATGAGCACCTGTGCAGAACAGTCTTACCTCAACCGGTGGTTACGATGCTCCTCTCTCCTGATTCTCCCTCTTTGTTTTCCTTTTTCTCCTCCGTATCATACGTAGAAAGTGCTTTGTGCCTGTTCCGATGTCGTGACCGTGGAATCTCCTCACCGTTTTCTCCCCACTCGAGTCGTACCTTCAACATCCCTGTTGCCAGATCTAGATCCACCTCCTCTATGCGGGACTTCTTTCTCCCTTTACTACCAGAAGGAGGTTGCCCATTGCCTTCTTTGCCTTGTCTCTCGGCAGAATGGCGGTGTGTGCGGTGTCTTCGATGTTCCCCTCTCTGTCCTCTTCTGGGGAAGCCCTTCGATGGTGCCTTTTTCCTCTTTCTTGACTCCGGTTGCGTTCTCCTCTTCCCCTTCTTTCCCTCCTTTCCCCTTCTTTGCTGCGACTTCTATGCTGTCGATGACGTTCTTCTCTGTCATTACTGCCAGAATCACCATTTTGATTTCCATTTTCCGACCACCACCGTTTGGTTTCCGGTAGCTCCCTTATCTCTATGCCTATGTTTTCGTGGTACTTGCTCTGCATTCACCTCAGTTCCTGCTCTGTTTCACTTGGAGGTAGTGGATCTGGGCTGCCATCTTTTGTCTCTGTGGAATCCTGGGCTCAACCAACAATGGCCGATCCATGTGACTCTTCATATCAGGCCTTGGCGTAATGTGTGGCACTACCTCAGTCGATCCTCAGGTTCCAAACTCGCTGTAGAGGGCTTCACAACTGGCACGGAAGTTATGCATACGGATCTGGGTGTTCGTTGCTCCCAAACTGACCGGCATTTGGTTGAGTTCTGCTGTTTACTAAGGAAGGAAAGTAAGTTATGCATCGAAACACAGGTAGTTCCTACATAAGTCAAGGGATGGGATGTAAGTGGATGAATGTAAACCAGTGAAACAAAAAAAAGTGACTAATAGAAAGCGTTGAAGAATGATGATGATAATTGCGTTACAAATAATTCATAATGATCAAAATGAGATAATGGGAGCGGAGAGTGAATGCAGGAAAGAATGGATGACCAGATCATAGATTAAAACCAGAATAGAAAAAAGATAGAGTCATTAATGTGCGGGTTAGTAGGTAAGAAGGGATGGAAGGTAAGAGTTGTAAAGGTAGTGATCTCCATATCCTCACTATAGGACATTGACCACACAAACAAAGGAACACCAAGTCAACAAACACAAAGCAAACAGACCACAATCTATGGGAACACAGCATACAACAACAAAAAAACCCAAAAACAGCCTATAATCTAATCGTCCGTTGATAAACCATTGACGACCACAGAAACACAAGACTTCTTCCAGTAAGACAAATGTTACTGGTCATGTTTGAGTAGGTAGTTCATGTCCACCCCACATATCGGTGCCTGATGACATGATATGTACTCGCTCAGGACTCCTCTCATTAGGTCAGACATAATGAAGCTTAAATGATTAATACCATTTTTGAAAAGCATAGCAGGTCTAAATCTTGTGCGATTAATTTCTCAAATATGTATTATAGTGATCCTTATTTCTAATGGCAGGCGCTAATTTCTTCATAGTTGGTTTTTAACTGAATTAAAAAGTTCAGTCTGCCTTCTGCCACCACTAGGGGAGCATGTGAGCTTACGCACACTGTTGATACACCGAACTCAATGGTAAATCTGTATGCAGTGAGTTCTAGTCTCCCCCTAATGGTGACTATAGACGATAGAATTTAGTCCTTTATTTCTATGCAGGGATTCAGAGGCTCTGTCTATAGGATATATTGAAAACATAATCAGCACATAATATACGACGCACATCCATTCTTTAAAAATGCCCCCACTTTTGAATGCAGCAGGCACCATAGCCGCTAGTTCTGCTGTTATAAACACAGACCCCGGTGCTAAATGTCTGTGATCGACGATAACACGATCACAGACATTAACCCTCAGATGCTGTGACCACAGCATCTGAGGCTGCTTTTACTCATAAGAGCTGCGCTCCTGGGACCCAATGCGCTTCCTTGTGGTAGCCTTGGTCCCTCTGAGGGATTGAGGCTACTACAGCAGAAGTTGCTATGGAGGCCTACTTTATGACATGCTGCTTCGGATTGCATTGCATTATGTGGTGACAGGTCGCTTAGTCCCCTAATGTGTAAAAAAAAATCAAACAAAATGTTAAAAAAAATATGAAAATAAAACATAAAAATTCTAATCACCCCCCCTTTCCTACAATAAAATAAACAATAAAAAATAGAGATTCATTTGCACTGCAACATCCCAAAATGCCAGTACTATTAAAATATAAATTATTTATCTCATTGGTGAACACCCCCACCCCCCAAAAAAAAAGTCATTTAATAAAAAGTGACCAAAAAGTCATACACACTCCAAAATTATATCAATAACATTCATTTTTTTCCAAAGTTTTTTTAAATATTAAAACACAAGAAAAAACATATAAATGTGGCATCTGTGTAATTATGTAAACATGTTGACCCGTAGAATGAAGATAACAGGTACATTTTACCGCATAGGGAACGCTGTAAAAACAAAACCCACAAAACTATGGCAGAATGGCATTGGTTTTTTTTCCAACTCCACCCCATTTGGATTTTTTTTCAGCTTCCTACTATATTGTGTACAATATTTAATGGAGTCATTAGAAAGTGCAACTTGTCCTGCAAAAAAACAGCCCTCACACGGCAATGTGAATGGAAAAAGAAAAAAGTTATGGCTTTGGTACAGCAGGGAGTTGAAAAAAAAAAAAACAGAAACAGAAAATTGCTTTGTCCTTAAAGGGGTTGTCCCACAAAAAATATTCTACAGTTTTCAAACCAGCCCCTGGATCTAAATACTTTTGTAATTGCATGTAATTAAAAATGTATCATAGCCACTGAGTTATTCAATAAAGTGTGTCTGTATAGCGCCACCTGCTGTTTGTTTGTTTTTTTTCTTATTTCTTTGACCGGCTCACTGAGATGGCCGCACATGCTCAGTTTGATCCAACTACTTCCTAGCTGTGATAGGAGAGCTGAGAGCTCCTGAGCTGTGATAGGGAGAGCTGAGACACGCCTCCTGAGCTGTGATAGGGAGAGCTGAGACACGACTCCTGAGCTGTGATAGGGAGAGCTGAGACACTGACCTGAGCTCCTGAGTGTGATAGGGAGAGCTGATGAGCTGTGATGGAGAGCTGAGACACGCCTCCTGAGCTGTGATAGGGAGACTGAGACACGCCTCCTGAGCTGTGATAGGGAGAGCTGAGACAGCCTCCTGAGCTAGGGAGACTGAGACGCCTGAGCTGTGATAGGGAGAGCTGAGACACGCCTCCTGAGCTCTGATAGGGAGAGCTGAGACACGCCCCCGAAGCTGTGATAGGGAGAGATGAGACACCTGAGCTGATAGGGAGGCTGACGCCTCCTGAGCTGTGATAGGGAGAGCTGAGACACCCCCCTGAGCTGCAGCAGAAAAGACACGCTCCTTGATATAAATTCTAGCAAGCAATGAATGTGAGGAGATCTCTGGACCCATGTGAGGTACAGGGCTGGTTCTAGCTTTGTTAGAAAGAGGTTGTCATGTCCTATATGATGTCTGATTTTTCATTTTTTACATTAGTCACGGGAGAACCCCTTTAAAGTGTAAGGGGACATTCACTTTATTGTACTGAAATGAACGCTACCCAATATATAAAATATTAGTTTTGGGTGATGTACGCACATACAACACTTATAGTAATTAATCATGAAAACCTTACATTCTAAACCATAAATGTTTTTTAATTTCCTCACCTTGCTGCCCTACTGTTAATACTTTGGGTCTATCATATTAATGTATGCACCACGTCAGTAGCCCTTCCTAAATTTTTCTATTGCATAGCATTTATATGGTTACTAAAACTAAATGGCATATAATGCTTGACACATGGTCCCACAAGTGACCTGAAAAACAGCGACATAACCTATTCTCCGCTTCCTTTACAGCTATCGGTGCTACTCACCTTTGCGCTGATTTACTGCGCTCTTTTTTAACTGCCCTGCCATTGAAAGCCGCCATTTCCATTCCCATGCTGGGGGACGTTAAATTACCTTTCGTACTGCGTAATGTTTGCCAAGTCCAACGTGTGAGCGAATGTATAAAATTTAATATAGCCCGCTACGGTAACGTATTCCTAAATAACTGCTTACTTGTCATAGGTCCCCAGGCGCTGAAGACTGACACTGGACTATGTAACTATGCGGAACAGAAATGACTGCCCGGAAGGGGAGATATTTCTCCTGATAATTAGCGTGTGATAAAAATCTGCTATCATTTCAAATAACCATTCGTCAGTGCGCTTGATGAGAGACTGGCGGACGCAGAAACGAGCTCAGCTATTCTGGGTGGCAGGGGATATATTATTTAAATGCAGTTCAGTCTATTTCATGCGCTTCCAGACCCGGGCTTGAATTAATTTGCAGGGAACAGAAGCTGGTGAGGTCTTTAAAAAATGTGAAATTGGCAAAAGATTGCAAAATATTTTAAGACTTAAAGGGGTATTACAGTTACATCATGTTATGCCTTATCCATAGGATCGGAGATAATAATTAGATGGATGGGACCCTCACTAATCATGAAAGCAGGGACCTTGCACCCTAGGGCCTCATGCACACGACTGTAATTTTTGGTCCGTGTGTGACCTGCATTTGTTGTGGATCGAACAGAGACTTCATCCATGTGCTGTTTGCATCTGTGCCGCAAACTTGTCCTATTCTTGGCCGTTTTGTGGATAAGAGTAGACTTCTTCACAACGGACCGCAAAACAGATAGGAGGCCTACGTGAAAATGAATGGAACGGCAGGATTGAGCATATGGGACTGCTGGAGATAGGTGAGTACAAGGGGCTGGCTATTTCTAGTAGTCCCATAAAGAGGAATGGAGAGCAACAAGCATGCTCAACCTGTGGTGCCTTTCATTTTGGTAGGCCCCGATCTCGTGATCGTTGGCAGTCAGACCCCCACTAATCTAATAGTTATCCCAATCCTATGGATAGGGGGATAACTTGATGTAACCGGAATACTCCTTTAACCAGTTCAAGACCAGGCCATTTTCCCCCATTTATGAGAAGACATATTTTAGTTGTTTTTTTTGGTTATTCATATCATTTTGTGTCTTTTTTCTGGTGATATCTCGGGATTTATTCATATGCCAACTTTACTTTAGTCATTTTTGTTTTTTCTTATTGTAAAATATTTTTTAATTTTACCGTAATTTTATAAAGACTATATTTTTTGGACTATAAGATGCACCTGACCATAAGAGGCTCCCTAGGTTTAGACAACAGGAAACATTTTCTACTAATTAAAGGGGTTCTGCGGTTCTGTAAAACTGATGATCTATCCCCTGGATCGGCAGCGGTCCGACACCCGGGACCCCCGTCGATCAGCTGTCTGAGAAGGCAGCGGCGCTGCAGGAGCTCCGTGGCCTTCTCTGTGTTTTTCTCAGGCCCAGTGACATCACGACTAGTTTCACTGGCTTGGGCGGGGCTAAGCTCTGTTCACTTGAATGGAGCTTAGCCCCGCCCAGGCCAGTGATACTAGTCGTGACGTCACTGGGCCTGCGGTAAACAGAGAGAAGGCTGCGGTGCTCCTGCAGCGCTGCTGCCTTCTCAAACAGCTGATTGGCGGGGTGTCGGACCGCCGCCGATCAGATGCTGATGATCTATCCAGGGGATAGATCATCAATTTTACAGAACTGCAGAACCCCTTTAAACTGGACCACCCTGACTGCAGACTTTAAGACACAGTCATTTTTAAGCAAGATTGTTCTTTTGCTAAAAAAAGTCTTATAGTCGAAAAATACTGTAATTTTTTTTAAATTGTGACCCCTATTTGTCCTCCTTTATGGTCATTTTTATATAGAATATATGTAGCTTACGGTCGCTAGACTACAAGCAGCGATGTGGGCTGGAGTCAAAGTTCTTTTTTATATTATTAGATTTTTTTAAATGTTTTGGGCCCCCTATAAGGTCACACCTTTGGGAGCATTGAAATATTATATATTGTTTAATTGTTGATTTCTCCTGTATCTGAGGACCACTGAGACCAAAAGAAATTCAGTCTTTGGACACTCACTGCAGAGCTGATCTGGGTCTGCTAAGACCCAGCATCTCCTGCAGTTACCCCCTGATGATGTGATCTCTGGGACGGGAACAATAAGCGTTATTAGCGCTGTAATACATGATGCTCATTGAGGGCTGTGTATACTGCAATTAGGAAAGAGCTCGCTCCCCTCTCCTGCAGCTGCAGACTCAGCTAGGACATTCTTGTCACTTGCAATGACAAGCAGATCTGCCATTATCTGGCAGTCTAAAGTAGTTAGAAGGTACCTGCCAAAAGCGTCCTGAGCTCCAAAGTTAAAAGGACCCTCAGCTACCACAAGCCATTTATAATACTGATATCTTCTTATAAAGCTAAGGGCTTTCGGGGACCCCCTAGCGGTACCCTGTGCAAGACTCCATAGTACATAAGGGAGATGGGAACTGGGCCAAAAGTAATGTTGTTGTTTTTTTTCGAACATATTGGAACTAAAAAAAATCCATAAAGATGGGTCTGTCCAGAGATATTAGAATGGCCCCACTGATTTCAACAGGATATATGAGGAAGGTGTTTGAGGAAGGCGTAGCGCTCACTGGAGCTCTGCTAAGCGCCATCGCCTCCTCACAGCTCACTAAGCACAGCTCCTCCATTGTGTAGTGGCTATGATTGGTATTACAGCTCAGCCCCATTTAAGTGAGCTGTGCCTAGGCCCACGGGTGCACCACCAATGAGGTCAGGTGAGGCGATCGCCTCAGTCAGCACCAGGTAGGGGCAAAGGGCCATGGGCAATGAGCGCTTTCATTGTGGCAAAGGGGTTAGGTTAAGAAATTGGCATTGGAGGAGGGGGCGCTGTTTCGGTTTTCGCCTCAGGCGGCAGAAAGGCTAGGTGCACCCCTGCCTAAGTCATGTGACTGATGAAAGTGACGTCTTATGGCCTAGAGAGAGGACTAAGCGCTCACAGATCAGAATTTGGACCCTCGCTCAACTGATATTCATTTATCCTGAGGATAGGCCATCAATATTAAAATCCTGGAGAACCCCTTTAAGTGAATCATGAGCTGAGCTGTAATACCAAACACTGCCCATGGACAAAAGTGGCGCTGTTTAAGAAAAAAGGCAGACCCTTTTATCTAATGTCATATAATTATGGAGCTGTATCGTATGACTGGTGCCGAATGACAAAGTCAACTCTGCCAGATCAGAATAATCAAATCGACCCTACACCCATGGGAACAGATGATACGAACTATATCGACTGCATCTTCTTCAATGCAATGCGAGTCCAGGATTATTACCCGACTAAGGGAAATGTAAGTTCTTACCTGTAAACTTTAATTTGGAGGATTTTTGGCTTGCACATCATCCTTAATGAGCAGTGCTAGCTTTAGACCTTTACATAAGGCCTCCACATAGGGCTCACACGCTCTCCTATGGTCACCCGCAGGGTGATGAGTGGCTCCGGCGACGTGCCATTCTCACACTGAGAGCAGAATTCAGGGAATTCGTACTCTGCAGGAGATGGTAAGAACTGGGTAATTTGCATAGTGATGAGGTCTATTTTTGAGATCTTGGCTTCTTTAACAAGGCCAGTGCAATTAGCCGCTCAGAGGCACCTCCGAGGCACTACTGGTACAATAGCTATGGATGGTAGAGGCAGTCTGCAGAGGAATCGCACAATATAAAAATCCAGCCGGCATCATCACCAAGAACACTGCAGAGGAACCCAGACAACTACCAAATCATGAAGAGAGACCCTACATAAAGGGGGGTCCTCAGCTCAGGACCGCTCTCTATATTCCGGAGCAGAGAGCCACTACAATATATGCACTATATGGTCATCTATTCAGTTCACTGGTCAGCATGTAATACTACATTTCTCCTGTAGTAGGCCGGCTTCCATGTAGGTCAGCAATGGCATGGCTAATTATAATATTTCTAATCTACCTACATCATAAAGGTAGGGGAGAACATAGTGAGAAGGGACCCAGGACAGGAAGTACTTCCTCTTCATGGTGTGTGCTATCATAGCCACCACTCTTCGCAGCCACCACTAGGGGGAGCTCACTGCATACAGATTTATACAATTGCCATTGAGTTCAGCACTAGCTGTATAAACTCATAGGCTATGAGCTTCCTCTATTGGTGGCAGAATTATGTCATTTATTAAGTCAGAAAAATAAAGTTCCCCTTTTTACTAAACATATTACTAAAAAAAAAGGTAAATGTACCTTAAAGGGGTATTTCGGTTGTAGCAAGTTACCCCCTATCCATAGGCTGGGCCCCCTACCAATCACAAGAATGGGTTCCCCCGAAATGACGGAAGCAGCAGGTCAAACATGTACATTCCTGCTTCATTCATCTCTATGGGATTTCCAAAAATTGCAGAGCGCTGTACTGCCACAGAGAAATGGCATGCTTTCTGACTATATGACATATCCAAAGACATGAAACATACACATTTAACAGTGGTGGGGTGTAATTACATGGCTCCATAGCTGCGCACAGGCGGAATCCATAGGCATAAAAGAGTTAACTCAGTCAAAGCTGCAGGAGGATAACTTTAATCCAAAAATATAAAGTCGTCTGAAGGTGAAAAATTCTATACTGAAAGCCTGCCATCCACCGTACAGATAGGACGTTCCAGGACTGATCCCATTATCTAATGTTTTTGCTATTTACTTTTTAGTGAGACAGGCAATTTGGCACCCCTAGAGCTACAGAGCGCGTACCACCTCCATGTGCCAGGCCTGCGTCCTGCCAGCTACCATTCTCTCTGTATCGCAGAACCTGTTTCCGAGGTGTTTCGCCACTCTTGCCAACGACCTTGGAAGCGCAGACCGGCACTTACAATACAATCTGTTCTGCCCGTATTCCAATGACAGCTTTAAGACACCTCAGCCTCGGACAAGTGTACTACCTGGTGTCGCACTTCAGGACGCTGTCAGCTTTGTGTCTCCTGACAAGCCTTTATTCAGACGGGTGTTTAATTAGTATCTCTTTGCCCCTGGTAGGAGATACGTACAGAGGGCAGACTGAATGAGCTGACATCCATGGCTTCCATAGACGATCGCCTTAAAGGGAACCTGTCATCAACTTTATGCTCCCCCTACTAACTCAGCACTGATGTGCCGCTTGGGGACTTGTCACCACTGAGTCCAGTCATTGGCTGCTGCGGCACACGTGACAACCATTTGTACGAAGTTTACAGGACAGGGATGCAAGGTCAGACTGGCCCAACGGAGTAGCAGAGGATTCTCCTTTGGGTCCACCCTCTGACACAATGATGGGCCCCTATTAAATCTTGTTTGGAGCTAATCTTGGAACCAATAACCATTTCAACTGTGGCTATACATTATGTGCATTCAGGGAACCTACACAGGGGCCAAGTGCCACGTTGTCCACAGGCTTGGTCTGGTTTTGTTCTGTTGAAGTGAATGAAGATGACTTGCAATACCACATACAGCAACCCCCCATACAATACCACATACAAGACCCCCCCATTGCTCAGATCAGACCCCCATTGCTCAGATCAGACCCCCATTTCTCAGATCAGACACCCCATACTCAGATCAGACACCCCATACTCAGACCCATCAGACACCCCATTGCTCAGATCAGACCCCCATTGCTCAGATCAGACCCCCATTCAGATCAGACACCCATACTCAGATCAGACACCCCACTACTCAGATCAGACACCCCATACTCAGATCAGACACCCATACTCAGATCAGACACCATACTCAGATCACACCATACTCAGATCAGACACCCCATACTCAGATCAGACACCCCATACTCAGATCAGACACCCATACTCAGATCAGACACCCCATGCTCAGATCAGAACACCCATACTCAGATCAGACACCCATACTCAGATCAGACACCCCATACTCAGATCAGACACCCATACTCAGATCAGACACCCATCATGCTCAGATCAGACACCCCATTGCTCAGATCAGACACCCACCATTGCTCAGATCAGACACCCCATTGCTCAGATCAGACACCCCATGCTCAGATCAGACACCCCATACTCAGATCAGACCCCATGCTCAGATCAGACACCCATGCTCAGATCAGCCCATATCAGATCAGACACCCATACTCAGATCAGACACCCCATACTCAGATCAGACACCACCCATGCTCAGATCAGACACCCCATGCTCAGATCAGACACCCCACTCAGATCAGCTCAGATCAGACACCCCATGCTCAGATCAGACACCCCATGCTCAGATCAGACACCCCATACTCAGAATCAGACACCCCATGCTCAGATCAGACACCCCATACTCAGATCAGACACCCCATACTCAGATCAGACACCCCATGCTCAGATCAGACACCCCATACTCAGATCAGACACCCCATGCTCAGATCAGACACCCCATGCTCAGATCAGACACCCCATGCTCAGATCAGACACCCAATGCTCAGATCAGACACCCCACTGCTCAGATCAGACACCCCATGCTCAGATCAGACACCCCATGCTCAGATCAGACACCCCATACTCAGATCAGACACCCCATACTCAGATCAGACACCCCCATGCTCAGATCAGACACCCCCATGCTCAGATCAGACACCCATGCCAGATCAGATCAGACACCCATGCTCAGATCAGACACCCATACTCAGATCAGACACCCATGCTCAGATCAGAACCTCCTATGCTTAGATTAGACCCCCATGCTTGTCAGACCCCCATGCTCAGTTCTATAATAAAAAAAAAAACTGCCTACCTCTCCTGATTGGGCACCGGGCTTCTCATCGGGCCCCTGCTACTCTGCAGGTCTGAAACGTGTGACCCAATCTGCACAACGTCAGGTCATAGTGCGCATCTCCACGTACTACGTTCTGACACTGTGTGCATCAGGACGTAGTGGAGAGCAAGCTGGAGCAGCAGAGTAGCAATGGTGCCCGATGAAGAAAGGAGATCTGAGCATGGGGTGGAAAGTGCGCCGGCCTGACTTCTTCCCTGCTCCACCGCTAGAGCCACACATGAAGAGGCAAAGAGCTGCATGTGGCTTAAGAGCCACAGGTTGGCCACCCCAGATCTAGAGGTTCTAGAAATCC
The DNA here is from genome assembly GCA_900303285.1 of Rhinella marina. NCBI lineage: Eukaryota > Metazoa > Chordata > Amphibia > Anura > Bufonidae > Rhinella > Rhinella marina. The sequence goes on along the minus strand of ONZH01025419.1, from coordinate 329,777 downwards.
TAGCGATATGCCACCAATGTCTGAGGTGACACAACCCCTTTAAGGACACACTGGGTGACACTTACTAAGCTGAATGAGCCAGAATTCTGGTGCAATTTGTGCCAAAATAAATAGTACATATTTCATGTGCTAGAATAGTTATGTGTTTCGGACACTTTTTGAGCTTTTTGGGCAGTTTTCCAAAGTGGAGACCCAAATTTTGTAAGACATTTGCCCCAATTTTGGCACAAAATACTGGACTCAAGTAAGCTTACCAAGAGGTGAGAAAAGTGTCTAATGTGTCGATCAAGATGTGCCAAATCTATCACACAGTGGGGGACATTTACTAAGCATGTTTTATGAATTATGACGTAAAATACGCCAAAAAGAATGGTGTCTTGATTTGCGCCAAATATATCAACTGTTTTCTTCAGAATATTCATTTTAATGCATCATGCCAGAGATGAGTTAGTGGGCGGGGCTGTCAAAGCGGCACATATAACACCTCATTTATCATCCTCCTATCAGTGGAAATGGCTCCGATTTTTGCGGACAATTAAGCCGGCTTATGTGGTGGTGTTTTGTGTAAAAAGTAACTTGAAGATGCAACTTTTTGTTAAAAAGTCACATTTATGAAAAGGAAACCATCTCGTGGTGGGAAGAAGTGATAGGTAAGTATTAAAATAGGACGCATTTATTTGTATCTGACAGAAATGAGCGAAGCAGCAGGGTTTTGTCCGTAAATTGACATTTAACAAAGACGATAACAAAAATGTCCCGAGTCTGAGACAAAAGTCGCAATTTCATCGCTGGAAAATGTCGGAATATGCTTCAAAAGTTGATAGTGTGTTCTGGCAGGGTAGGCTGAAATGGCGCATTTCAGTTTAAAAAAGTCGCTTTTTAGTGCTATTGGAGATAAAATGTCGCAAATTGAAAGAAATAGGCGGGTAATCAAGTTTCTATTTAAAAAAAGTCACATTTTAAAAGTGGTGGGCAACTTTTGATATATGAGGTGAAACAAATCACCCGTTTTGATTTGTAAAGTTAGTATGTTTTTGGCGCAAATTACACCATTATCGATAAATGTCCCGTAGTGTACGGCATATTTGGTGCATCTTCTGGCTGTCTCTTTTAAGTTAGACACTATAAATGAATCAGCCCCAACTTTGGGGAAGAATGGGCCATAGAGTCATCCTGCCGTATCCAATGATAGGGGGAAGGGTGTAAACAGAACCAGGAGAAGAGGTTTTTGGATCTGATGCCCGCAACTCTGTATGTATTGCTTATGAGGTAATTGGCGGCCACATATAGCGCAGGCGCACTCTCTGGGGCCTAATGTGTATAGGGAGGGGGGGGACCAAGTGATTCTCCTACCGACAGCTGTCTAATGTCTTCAGTGAAAAAATTTGTGCAGCTTGACCCCAGGGTTCCTATCGTAGTTGCAGCTCATAATTATGTATTGTCACCCACCTCAGCCAGCTAGGCGACTGCGCGATGGTGCGGGGCGCTGTGTCAGCTACTACTGGAGCCGGCTGTCATGGAAAGAGCTCGGTAATTGGCGGGGGAGGGGGAGTAGTTCTGCTGAGAGCGGATAAGGTAATGTACAAAATGTATATCTATATTAAAATGATCATGTATTTTCCCATTCTGTCAGGGATAGACAACACCATTGGGCAGGGTAAATGGTAGTCGCGTGTCCCACACTGCTACGTCAGGGTCACCGCCAGCTTCCGTGGGGGGCCATCGCCCTCGGCCTTTTGACGTAACTGAGGAAGTATCTGTGTCAAGTAATCCGCCCTGAAGGTGATAAAAGAACATTCACATCGTGAGCACATGAAGCAGGACTGACAGAGGCACAGACCCCGGGCGCTATTAGAGCGCACAATCCTGACAGACAGCGCACAACGAGACTGACAAGCGAGCCGGAGGAGCAAGACAAGTTGAAGGAGACAGACACACATGGAACAACGTTGATGGACACGGAGAGATCTCTCCGGCGATGCATTGTGAACCCGAGATGGAAAGAAACGCAGCAGTTGACTCCCCACAAAAAAAAAACACGTCTATGCGCCAAGACCTTTCTATCAACTGAGACGAATCTCACCATGTACAGGAAGGAGAGAGAGAAAAAAGCCATTGCCCTGTGACAAGATGTAGACTGGCATCACTTAATATTCATCAGGGGATTTTACTACGGCATACGGAGTCATGACCGCAAAAGGTTTGACGTGATATCGTGAAATAGCAAGAAGTCTGCCTCTGGCGCATCTATGAAATGATCAAAGGGGCTGCGAAGTTCAGAAAACTCCATTCTCCAACTCCCTATTAGGGGAATGGGGTCATTCAGGAGTCAAAATGTGACTCTCACTCTGAAGGACCGGGGGCCAAATTGGACGGTCTACTGATTTCACTTGGAACTGTGTAATACTTCAGTTCCCCTGTGGTGGCGCTGCAGGGAAATTGAACACCTGCCTCCAGGATTGCACGCCGATTGCAGCTGATCACTTAGGATCTCAGCATTGGCTGCCCTATCAACTAGTGTCGGACTGAAGTTCCTTGAGCCCACCAGAGGAACTGATTTGAGATCCCACCCAGGGGTGCACCAAGCCTTTCTGCTGCCTGAGGCGAAAACTGAAACGGCGCCCCCCCATGCCAATTTCGTAACCTAACCCCTGTGCCACAATGAAAGTGCTCATTGCCCATGGCCCCTCCACTGCCCCCCTACCTGGTGCTACCTGAGGCGATCGTCTCACCTGGCCTCATTGGTGGTGTACCCCTGCTCCCACACTCTATGCTTATAGGACCTTAAGGGCCCTGTTTTATTAGAGGTACATTATTTTCAGATCTTGGGCCACCAGATGGTGGATCATTCTGACCCTGTGATTAACTACTTGCTGCCTTCTAACAAAAATGGATTGTCCAAGGCACTCAATCCCTTTAACGTCTCCTTGAGACAGGGAAACTACAATGGCAGCAGGGGTGCACTTAACCTTTCTGGTGGCCTGAGGTGAAAACTGAAATGGCACCCTCACTAACTTTATCATTCACAACGCTTATTAACGTTTGCATTGGACCAATGGATCTTCCCCTGTAAACCACAATTTTGACAGTTGCCGTGCTGCACAAACTGAACTAGATATTAGCTTTTTAAGTAAATTATGCAATTGAAAGCCCATTTGCCATTGGTTGCTAGGAGCCTAAGGCCTCCATTTTTTAAACTCTATCATGCTCATTTTATTCCTGTCTGAAGGGGGAAAAAGAATTACAGTCATTAATATTAATTGAGAATAATCATTTTAATAAATCAGATGATTTCCCTTTGTATTTGCCTCATGTTACGGAATGACTGCGTGTACATATCCCTTCTGCAGAGTTTTTCTACATCTGCAATTACCGTATATGTGTAGGCTCATGGGAGAAAAAGATAGCATGGCACTGATGACATGGACACACCTTTCATGCCCCCCTTTTCAGATGCAGAACCCCCTGTTCAGGGCCCAAAGGGGCACTGGTCCTGCAGTAGCCCTGTGCCACATACAGTGCTCATGAAAGAAGACAGCCCTCCATCAGCAATACTGTGTGTGTGTATATATATATATATATATATATGTACAACCCCTGGCAAAAATTATGGAATCACCAGTCTCTGAAGATGTTCCTTCAGTTGTTTAATTTTGTTGAAAAAAAAACAGATCACAGACATGACAAAAAACTAAAGGCATTTCAAATGGCTTTAAGAACTACTTAACGAAATCAAGAAAAATAATTGTGGTAGCCAGTAACAGTTACATTTTTAGAACAAGCACAGGGAATAAATTATGAAATCACTCAATTCTGAGGAAAAAAATTATGGAATCATGAAAAACAAACAAACAAAATAAGACTCCAACACATCATTTGTTGCACCACCTCTGGCTTTTTTAACTGCTTGCAGTCTCTGAGGTATTGACTTAATGAGTGACAAACAGTACTCTTCATCAATCTGGCTCCAGCTTTATCTGATTGCTGTTGCCAGATCAGCTTTGCAGGTTGGAGTCTTGTCATGGACCATTTTCTTTAACTTCCACCACAGATTTTCAGTTGGATTGAGATCCGGACTGTTTGCAGGCCATGACATTGACCTTATGTATCTTTCTACAAGGAATGTTTTCACGTTTTTTGCTCTATGGCAAGATGCATTATCATCTTGAAAAATGTTTCATCATCCCCAAACATTCTTTCGATAGATGGGATAAGAAAAGTGTCCAAAATGTCAATGTAAACCTGTGCATTTATTGAAGATGTAATGATAGCCATCTCCCCAGTGCTTTTAGCTGACATGCAGCCCCATATCATCAATGACTGTGGAAATTTGCATGTTTTCTTCAGACAGTCGTCTGCATAAATCTCTTTGGAACGGCACCAAACAATAGTTCCAGCATCATCACCTTTCCCAATGCAGATTGGAGATTCCTCACTGAATATGACTTTCATCCAGTCATCCACAGTCCACGATTGCCTTTCCTTAGCCCATTGTAACCTTGTTTTTTTCTGTTTAGGTGTCAGTGATGGCTTTCTTTTAGCTTTTCTGTATGTAAATCCCATTTACTTTCGGCGGTTTCTTACAGTTCGGTCACAGACGTTGACTCAAGTTTCCTCCCATTTGTTCCTCATTTGTTTTGTTGTACATTTTCTGTTTTCAAGGCATATTGCTTTTAAGTTTTCCTGTCTTGATGTCTTCCTTGGTCTACCAGTATGCTTGCCTTTAACCCTTTCTACCCCGGAGGTTTTTCCAGTTTTGCGTTTTTGTTTTGCGCTCCCTGCCTTGATACAGCCATAACTTTTTTATTTTTCTTTTCACATAGCTGTATGAGGGCTTGTTTTTTGCGGGACAAGTTGTACTTTCCAATGCCACCATTTAATATGGCATATTTAATATAGGGAAGCGGGAAAAAGAATCTAAATCAGGTGAAATTTTATTTACGGCGTTTGATGTGCGTTAACAGTGACCAGTTACTTTCATTCTACAGGTCAGTACGAATCAGGCGATACCTAATATGTATACTTTTTTCTTGCATTTTGATAGTGATAAAAAAATTATAAAGTTGGACATTTTTTTTCCCCAGTTCTTGACCCCTATAACTTTTTGGTACTTATGTGTACGGAGCTGTATGGGGGCTCATTTTTTGCGGGGGGATCTGAACTTTTTATTGATACCATTCTGGGGTGTATATGACTTTTTGAGCGCTTTTTATATAATTAAAAAAAAAAAGCGACAAAAAATGGCGAATCTGCCATTTTGACACTTTTTTTCCATTTCGCTTTTTTCCGTATGGGAAATATTTTTTTATATTTTTAAAATATGGGCGTCTTTGCACACGGCAATACTTATGATGTTTCTTTTTTTTTTTTAATACTTTTATTTTTATTTTCGGGAAAGGGGGGTGATTTGGACTTTTACGTTTTTTTTAAAAAAAATTTAAAAAAACTTTTTTTTTTTTTTTTTTATTACACATTTTTATAGTTCCCATAGGGAACTATAGGAATCAATCATTTGATTGCTTATATTGCATTGGAGTCTATGGTGATTTTAGTGTTTTCCTATGGAGCCCTATTACAGGCAAGGGCTCCATAGGAAAGCCTATGCAGCAGCCTCCTGTCATTTACTATGACAGGGGCTGCTGCAGGCACGCTCCGGCTCCTTCGATCGCCACACGGGGGAGCCGGACCAAGCCCGGAAGCATACGCTTCCGGTGTTTGCCGCCTTCGGGTGCCACGGTCAGGATTGACCGCGGCACCCGAGGGGTTAAATGTCCGCGATCGGCATTACTGCCAGTCGCGGACGTTAGCCGCGGGTGCCTGCTAGTCGGGTGTGCAGGTCACCAGCGGCCATCACGCCTGCTCCGTGCAGGAGCGGGCCCCATCTTTAAAGTCCCGGCCTGGTACATGTATGGCGCTGGTTGGGAAGGGGTTAACCACCTTCCCATGTTGATTGTACTTGGTCCAGGTTTTAGACACAGCTGACTGTGAACAACCAACATCTTGTGCAACACTGCGTGATGATTTACCCTCTTTAAGGAGTTTGATAATCCTCTCCTTTTTTTCAATTGACATCTCTGGTGTTGGAGCCATGATTCATGTCAGTCCAAGGTGTGATCGCTCCTTTTTACCTGGATACTAACCAGCAGATTTAATCTGACGTAGGTGTTATTGTTTGTAATGAAAATTTGCAGGGTGATTCCATAATTTTTTTCCTCAGAATTGAGTGATTCCATAATTTATTCCCTGTGCTTGTTCTAAAAATGTAACTGTTACTGGCTACCACAATTATTTTTCTTCATTTCTTTTAGTATTTCTTAAAGCCAGAAAGTTGCCATTTGAAATGCCTTTAGTTTTTTTCTCATGTCTGTGATCTGTTTTTTTTTTTTTTCAACAAAACTGAAGGAACATCCTCAGAGACTGGTGATTCCATCATTTTTACCAGGGCTTGTATAACAAAAAAAAAAAGTCATAATTTCTTCACCTTACCATTGAAAGGGAACCTATCAGATTGAGGCCTCATGCACAGGGCGGTTGATTGGCCTTTCCGTGCATTGGGGACTGCAATTCGGTCCCCAATGCACAGGCAACATCCGTGTGGATTTCGCAGACGGATCCATGGTCTGTCCGCACCATAAAAAAGTAGTGCATGCACCACTTTTTTGCGGTGCGGAGGCACAGACAGAAACCTCACGTTCCACACAGGACCTTCCGGATTGCGGACCCATTAAAGTGGGCTGCAATACGGGCACGGCCGCGTGCATGAGGCCTGAACATGGTGTCCTATTTGTGGCAGTATGTTACAGAGCAGGAGGAGCTGAGCAGATTATTCTACTTTTGTATGCAGAGATTCACTATAACTTTTATTTATTTGAATATTTGAAACACTGCTCTTTCTTAGGAGTCCAGTGGGCGGTCCTATTTAGGGACGGTTATCTCTGTATGCGTAGGAACCACTGCTAGAGAAAGATCCAGAAATGTCTGTAATGAAAAACGGGACAAGTCTCTGACACACGTAGATTGACGCTCTTCTTTCAATAGTCAAAAATAACAGTTTTTACATCAGTATGTCCTAACTGACAAACCCCTTTAAAGAGCATCTGTCAGCAGTTTTGTACCTATGACACTGGCTGACCTGTTACATGTGCACTTGGCAGCTGAAGACATCTGTGTTGGTCCCATGTTCATATGTGTCCACAATGCTGAGAAATATGATGTTTTAATATATGCAAATGAGCCTCTAGGACAACGAGGGCGTTACCATTACACCTAGAGGCTCTGCTCTTTTTGCAACTGTTCTTTGCAACTGTTCACATCTCAGCTCAGCCTGTTTTACGGCTATAAAACTGCTGACAGATGCCCTTTAAGCTTCTGGATGTAAACTATGAAGGTTCTTATTCACTTACAGTCATGAATTGAAGCAGAAATTATATGACCATACTGCAGAACATTCATTACAATTCCTTAAAGGGGTTGTCCCGGAATGACACTCCATCAGTCATGACGACGGGGGTCCTGTGTCCAAAGTGTGATTGGAGTGGCGCATGAACACTGCTGAAGAAACCTGAGTGCGGCGCTCGGTGATCTCCAGCAGTCCCATAGAGTTTACATTAAGCGGTAGTGTGCATGCTCGACCACCATTCCATTCATACGGGGGGACACGGGACTCCCATTCTTATAATTATTGGGGTTAACATCCACACTGAACCTGTGGATAGGTGATAATTGTCATTCTCAGACAACCCTTTTAAAGGGGCTTTCCAAGACTATTATTCTGATTACCCATCCATCAGTATCTGATGGGTGGGGGTCTGACACTTGGGACCCTGCCCATCAGCTGTTTGAGAAGGCACTGGTGCTCACAGCTTTTCCTAGGCCTTGTAACTTCACGTTCATCGCTCACGTGGCCTAGGTGCAGCTCAGCCTCATTGAAGTGAATCGGCTGAGTGCAATACCAAGCATGGCCACTATACAATGTACGCCGCTGTGCTAGGTGAGCAGCGAGAAGGCCGCGGCACTGATCGGCGAGAGTCCTGGGTGTCAGACCCCCACAGATCAGATAAAGTCTGGAAAAACCCCAGCCTTAGGCTTAGACACCCCTCTAAACCAGGGATGCCCAACTTGCCGCCCTCTAGCTGTTGCAAAAGTACAACTCCCAACATACCCTGATGACTATAGGCTGTCCAGTGCTGGGAGTTGTAGTTTTGCAACAGCTGGAGGGCCACAGGTTGGGCATACCTGCTCTTAACGTATATGTGTCTCACTAGGAAGGGCAAACAGATAAACAGACATATAAAACTTTGTCTTAAAGGCACACAGACATAATGACAGTAATCTGAGCAATTCATCTACAAGGTTAGGGGGCAAGGGGGGGAGATACTGGAAGGAAGGGATATCAATGAGGAGAGCATAGAGATGAGAGAGAAGGAAGGAAATGACATCATGGAGGTTATCAGCAATGCGGTGGGGGTGCAGAAACTTTATAGAGAAGCAATGAAGCACCATCTTGATGCTCAGCCCGGCGTACAACCACTGGCGCCCAGAGGGGAGGATGAATGTTAGAAGGAGGGGGAGGAGTATATATATATGCTCTGTAGATATATATATATATTTTTTCGTTATATAGATCGATAAATCAGAAGTCCACACAGTGAATATCATAACATAGGGCAACTCACGGTGAATTTACGTTGGAGACAGACGGGCTGCGAGATATTGCACCTTGAGTTTGCTTTACAAAACTGCACATGCAAGAAAGAAAAGTGAGAAAACAAAATATATCAAACCAGAGCGGACATGTGGACGGCGGGAAGGGACCAGCGTTTTACTCCGGGCGGGGACATTCAAATCTCATGGGGACACTTTAGGGACAACGATGCGAATAGGGAGTAAAACTTTGGTTCTTTCCTGCTTTATGACGAGAAAAAACAAACCACAAAAAATAAAAATAAGAAAATTAAATGAAATCATTAAATCAACAGAATTCAGGAGGGAAAGAACGGGAGGTGAACGGATGGACGAGTATCAGAACAAGGAAGGGGGGGTAGAAGGAGCAGGGAAGAAGGATGAGGAGAAGTGTGGAGGATGGGGTCAACTGTGAATGAGGAAATGGACAGAGAGGAAAGAACGTGAGGACGGAGGAAGATTGCCCTGATCTCATTATCTATCTATCTATCTATCTATCTATCTATCTATCTATCTATCTATCTATCTATCTATCTCATATCTATCTCTCTCATATCTATCTCATATCTATAATCTATTTCATATCTATAATCTATCTCATATCTTTAATCTATCTATCTATCTATCTATCTATCTATCTATATATCTATGTATCTATCTATCTATCTATCTATCTATCTATCTATCTATCTATCTATCTATCTATCTCATATCTATCTGTCTATCTATTTATCTATCTATCTCATATCTATCTCATATCTATCTATCTGTCTGTCTATCTCATATCTATCTATCTATCTATCTATCTATCTATCTATCTATCTATCTATCTATATCATCTCCCTCATAAATAACTTCTAGCATTCTTTTCTCTTCACAGATTGTCACCAGTTTTATCTCTAGTCTACATTTGTCCATTAGACAGGTTGGGAGGTATGGTTAACGACATAATGACCACAGTAGGAAAAAAACACATAATAAAGAATTAAAATTCTAAAAAAGGAAAAAGAAATGCAAGGAAACTCATAGAAAGTGTCAGCTCTTCAGAACAGCAGCCTCTACTATCAACCCTGAAAGCCTCAATTTGTAATTTTAAAATCCCTGGCCTTCAGACGGTTAAACCGTCATGGCATTGATATCTGATGTAGACATATCGGTTATTAAAAAACATAGGGGAGTGAGTCGGTGCGGAATGCCCGTGCCTCCAGAAGATGGTCTTGCCATCCTCGGGGGTCAGTAATTTGTTATGAGGATTTGTTAAATCCTCTGGGCCTCATGCAACGACCATATCTATTTTACTGCCTGAATGAAGCAGAGGCCTGCCTTGTTACCCATAGCAACCAATAAAAATCCGTTTGATGTTTACAGTGCAGGTTAGAAAATGTAAGATGAGCTCTGATTGGTTGCCATGGGCAACAAGAGAAGACAGTGCTGGTCTCAGGCTGAGGCCCTGTCTCGTTACCTGAGGGCCTGTTCAGATAGCGTTAACGATTTCCACTTAGCATGTATGTCGGGAAAAGCTCCCGATGTACGAACCAAGCGCATCCATAGGGTCCTATTAACCCAAAAGCACCCTTTTGGCCACAATGAGGCCAGTATATAGCAGTGTACTGAAAAAAAGGTATGGATTAGCATAGTGAACCATAGTTGCCAACTACTAATTTTCAGTAACAGTCCCGGGCCAAAAATGGGCAGGGTTAAAAATAACCCCGTCCGTAAGTGGTCGTTCCTGGGCATGGTTTTTTTTGGATGCCCCAATTTTACCTTTGGTAACTATGGTAAGCTATACTATTCTATGTAATGCATATGTGGTATAGGTTTATTACAATGGTACCCTGCGGTCTACGTATCCCACTGTAGGCCCATAAAGAGAGATTTGATGCAGAATACTGATAACTGGTCCTTTATTGCCGGATTATTGACCACTGATGTACAATGCGCCACAATTATTGAGAAGTACATGTCATTCTGGCACGTCTTTGAGCCAGAAATATCAAAAAACCTATGGCAGCAAGGAGCTGGAGTAGATTTCAGGTGCAATGTGCAGTTTTTTGGTGCACATACAAGTAAATGTGCCGGGACATGGAGGACCCTAGCACCCACATTCCATACACTTTATACAAGTGCAAATGTCGGCGCCAAACGAAGCTTCTGTCAAAATTTGGGCCTTTTTTACGCCAGTCGCACCTTTATGATACATCCCCCCATAATACGTTCTTTACGTTCTTATTTTAGAAAGGAATCTAAAAGCTCCTTTAAAAATCTCTTCCTTGACGTTTTTATCTATATTATCTGGTCTAGTTATTCCGGTTTTGGCGTCATTTTGTGGCGGTCAACCTCCCAAAATTTAATCTGCCTAGTGATGCATTTTTCAAAATATATCGATTTGCCATTAGAATGGGAGCTGTGGTGGTGCCCATATTGGCTGTCACCCAGCTTTCCAAGTAACAGATTTAATGATAACTTGTTTTTTGTGTTTTTAAAATGGGATTATGTTATTATTATATTTTTTTTTTTTTTTTTTTTGAGGCACCAACAGTTTTGGACGCTTTTGCAGTATCGCCAGCAGGCATATAGGCTGGGTGGTGAATTTAGGCGGCCATTTCCCTGCATCCATCTGCTCAGGAATGCTTGCCCATCTGACTTACACATCTGCTTTCTAATCTATGTGCTGGAGGGAATGCAGGCAGATTGTCCCATTCCGTGGCTCGGATCATGGTGTGAGGCTTCTATTAGTATATTCGTACTCTCTAGTCCAGTTTGGACTCCTTCCCATATGCACTATGGGTAAATGTACTCTCTCTATTCATTGCAGTAGAGAACCACTGTATATAAGCTTTTGACCATGCATTACCCAGATGCCCATGGATTTTTTGGGTACCATGTAATGCTTTATTGGGGATGGGGGGGGGGGGTATGGGAAACTGTCAAGCATTTTCCCTCAAATGCTAAGAATTTATGTGCATTGAGGCTGTATAGATTCCTAGTACAGCGCTGCACAGCCTCTGTGTGGTGCCATAAAGGCTCCATCAGGCATTGTATTATATTTACAGAGCTATTCCATGTACATATGAAATCTAATAGAGATAATTTTATCAAGTGTTTTTTTATTGTCGGATTCAGGCATATTGCAGAAATAACCTCCCTATACCTCAGTCTGAAACTATTAAGGTCCATGCACTTGAAGTACGTCTGTCTGCTTGAGCCCTAATAGTTCAACCCCTTAAAGGGCATCTGTCAGCAGTTTTGAACCTATGACACTGGCTGACCTGTTACATGTGCGCTTGGCAGCCGAAGACATCAGTGTTGGTCCCATGTTCATACGTGCTCACATTGCTGAGAAAAATGTGTTTTATTATATGCAAATGAGCCTCTAGGAGCAACGGGGGCCTAACCATTACTACAAGAGTCTCTACTCTCTCTGCAACTGCTGCGCCCTCTCCACTTTGATTGACAGGACCAGGCAATGTAAATGTCATCATGCCTGCTTGGTCCTATCAATCAAAGTGCAGAGGGAGTGGTAGTTGTAGAGAGAGCAGAGCCTCCAAGTATAATGGCAACGCTCCCAAAGCTCATTTGCATATATTAAAATGTTCCTTTTTCTCAGCAATGCAGGCAGATATGAACATGGGACCAACACAGCTTCACCTGCCAAGTGCACATGTAACATGTTAGCCAGTGTCATAGGTACAAAACTGCTGACAGATTCCCTTTAAGAGAGCACATCCACCCTACAATCAAATAAATGCATGATCCCAGGTCTGGACATAGATTGCTCATTGGGGCAGTTACAAAGTGTTGCAGCCTGCTTGGGGTATTAGTCTAAAAGAGGCCAAGAAAGTGATCACCAAAAATGATTCTTAGAGATGTGGTCACTTTCTTTGCAGCCGGGGGGCACTGACAGGCACATCACGGCACTGAATTTCCAGAGTGATGAAAATGGAATTCCTGGGTATATTTCTTAAAAACTGTCCCAATGTCGGGTTTAGACTTGTAGGCCGATTTTATAAAAATGTATGGGAAGGAAATTTCCTGTAAGATAAGAAAGCTGGATCCTTACTGATCCCTATAGTGATTTGATTTTACCAGTGGGCAGAACTATGGGCACCTAGCCCAGGCATTCAGCCAGCACTGGGGAGGATACACTGGCTGAATACTATGAGTGGGGCACAATGTATGGTATGGTTCCTTACGCTGTAATTGAAAGATTCGCTGCTGACATGGGACTGACTTCAGCCACTTCCTTGGCTTTTTGCAGTGCCAATTTTTGATTGGTTGCTTCTTCCATCTCTTCTTCGTCCTATAACAGGAAAAAACTAATTTTGTAATCCAAACAGAAGAAAGTGGCAAACATATTTTACATATTTTAAAAAACTGCATACACAGCAAAAAAGCTCCAGACATAGCAATGCACTTGAAGGTTGCATGGAGTAGTAAGTAAATCTGTCTGCTTGAGCCCTAATAGTTCAAACCCTTAAAGGGTATCTGTCAGCAGTTTTGTACCTATGACACTGGCTGACCTGTTGGCAGCTGAAGGCATTAGTGTTGGTCCCATGTTCATATGTGCTTACATTGCTGAGAAAAATGATGTTTTAATATATGCAAATGAGACTCAAGGAGCAACGGGGGCGTTACCATTACACCTAGAGACTCTGCTCTTTCTGCAACTGCTTCACAGGGCCAGGCATGATGATATTTTTACTGCCTGGTCCTGTCAATCAAATTGCAGAGGGCGTGGCATTTGCAGAGAGAGCAGAGCCTCTAGGTGTAAGGGTAACGCCCCCTTTGCTCCTAGAGGCTCATTTGCATATATTAAAAATTCCTTTTTGTGAGCAATGCGGGCATGAACATGGGACCAACACAGATGCTTTGCATTAGTCACTGGAGATGAAAGGGAACTTCATCGGAAACTAATGACATAAATCTGCCACCTCTAGAGGATACAGTAGGTGACAATTGCTTCTGTCCTCTTTAAGATTACACTTCCAGAATAGATCTGCCCGTTAAGATGACTACTATTTATTTAGCCATTATGGATGTTATTTTAGTGTTGTGGAGGGGTAGAACATGCTCCTCACCCTACAATACCCCAGTCATGTATTCCTGATGTAAGGACGGGCAGCGGAGCAGTCGTGCTGTACAATCTGTATTTAGAATATGCTCCAGTCACATCGGGCCACAGTTAACACAGGCAGAGTGAGAAATTATTTATAGCAGAGCTTTCCAGCGAAATAATGACATACCTTGGTCAGTTCCTGTGCGTTAGCCAGATTGTCAACAGCAATAGCTAAGAATACATTCAAAAGAGTATCTTACAGGGTCGGAAGTTAAGGAGGCAACAGCAGGTTATTAGTTAATTTAGCTCCTACTAAAATACTAATGTACTGTAAGCCGAGGAGACTTTCAATCTGGAAATATCTTTATTCCTAATGCTGTAGAGCTAATGACTGAAATGTGACATTTCAGCTTTTAAGGGAGTCTGTCAGCAGCTTTGAGTCCTCAAAACTGCTGACAGCACTAAAGAGATGTTGGAAAGAGCTGTGCAGACATACCTAGAGTAATGCTAATGCAAGTTGCATGACCGAAAAATTAAAGTTTGCTTCCACCTGTACAAGTGCCACGGTAGTGTTCCCTGCAGGTTCAGTGTCCTGGGCTCACTGAAAGCATACTAGCCCCTCCCCCCAGTCCTGAGTGACAGCTGTAGGGTCCAATCTATAGACTACTAGAGCTGTCACTCATCCATGGAGGAACCACCTCTTGGATACTTGTGGTCAAAGCACTAGGGGTCATGCAACCTGAAGGAACTTGGCACTTGATATGTCTGCACCCATCAGTTATATAGTGCTGTCACCAGTTTTGTTCCCTAAGGCTCCCTTTACTAAAAGTCAGCAAATCAATCAATCAAAATCTGACAAGCCTTAACAACCCTTTTTTCCAGAAACACCACCATTTTTGTCCACAAACTGTGTCTGGTATTGTAGCTCAACCCCATTTAATTAAGAAAACATATACTGTACATAGATAGTAGTGGAGTCTGTAACTTTGCTGGGAAAATGTTTTTGACAATTTTTTGAAATTTTGAAAATCCTGGACGGTGGAAGGTATTAGATTTTTTTTTGTTCGAAGCTTCAAAAAGGATACAGTTTCCAAACAATGTCAGAATGATGAAATAAACACAGGAGTACATTCCTTTGCTGACGCCTCCTTGTGACTCAATGCCAAAGTACATGACGGTGTTCCAGTCCTCTCCTGTCAGGATCTGCCAACAAAGTGAAACATGGAAAAAGATTATAAGGTACAAGTCAAATTCAATGGGGAATCACAGCAGAAGTGAAAGCTCTAGTAACCAACAAAACAACTGTTGCCCTGAGCTCACCATGGTAACTCACCTGGAACACAGTTAGTATGGCTGTGGGGAAGGTGTCAAAATTTGTATTTCGTGTTTCTTCTTCAAAGTAAAATCTGAAAAAAATACAAATTTATATAAAAACATACAAACCAGTGATTTGTAAGGTAAGAAAATAAAATTAAGTCTTGCATCCCCTCCATGTCATAAAGAGGCACAGAAGAGCTAAACCAACCCTACAATGTAGCTACCACCAAACAGCTACACATATCTCATCTTCCTGGACCCCTGTGAGGAATTCAGTTCTGTCCTCACTATTGGACCGCAAATGAGACCATTTATCAAAAAACATGATCATTCAGGATTTACTAGCACATGCGATGTGGACATAAGAGTTTTGAAACTCATAGATACTCACTGTCCCCCAAAAAGTTGCATTCCAAGAAGAGCAAAGACTACAATGAAGAGGAAAAGCAGGAATAGCAGGCTGACGATGGACTTCATGGAGTTTAGTAACGAAACCACCAAGTTCCTGAGAGAGTTCCAGTACCTGGAAGCAAAAGAGACACAGATCAAGGGATTCTCAGACTTAAAGGATCAAGTTTAGGTGGCCAATAAAAATACGGTATTTAAACGCTTTTCAAAAAATATTGGCTTGAAAATTTGTGCAATTCTAATTTTGTAAAAAAAAAAGGTTGACTGTGCAGGATTTTAATATTGATGGACTATCCTATCTGATTGGTGGAAGTCTGTCACGCCACACCGTGTTGTTCAGCTGTTTCAGAGTAGCTCTGGGTCTGAAACTTGGCGGTGGAACCACACAGTTCCATCCATTGTGTAGCATACGGAGCTGGTAACAGATATTGATGGCAACCATCAAAATTAAAATGTTGCACAGCCCTTTTAAGGTGGATAGAAACAAAGGAGTTTCTTACTTTGTGACCTTGAAGATACGGAGAAGGCGCAAAGCTCGGAGGACACTGATCCCAAACGATGTTCCTGGTTTTACTGCCGCCCAGATCACCTCAAAAATACTTCCGACGATCACCTGCAACAGTAAGATGGTGCTACATTATGGTGCGTATTTTGTACATTCACAAATATACATTGCAACTTGAACCATGCAAAACTTATAATATTGTACCCTGGACTACAGGCTAGTTGTCCTCTTGCATTAGCTTAGCTGGTCCAGCACAGGTACTAAGAATAGTGCCTGCTACCAGGCAGCTGAATGATGCTAAGTAGATGGAGATAAGGGTAGAGAGACAATGGCCAATCCTTCCCTTCTCCTGCTGCAACCTGGTTTTATGTTCTATCACAGTTGCCTCCAACCAGTGAATCTTCAGCTTCAGCAAACAACAGGTTGGAGACTACTGTTCTACTCAAACATGAACACAAATTCTTGAAAGTGGTTAATCCTTCAGAGGTCTCCAAGTTCTAATTCACTCAGATTTTAATAAGTACCGGTAATTTGCAAAAAGTACTTATTTGAAGAGGGTGTGTAGTTTAGAAAAACATCTTAGAAAAATGTTCAGTGAGTCAACAGAGTGGACTCAGGACCTGCATCTATTAGTCATAGTGGACAATGGCCACAAAGAGTGTCTCTTACTCTGGAGGACCTGTGATGATCCAGGCATTCCATGAATAGCTTATTGGAACTGTGTAATGCTTTATTTCCCCCCCGTGGTGGCGCTGCAGGGAAATTGAACACTACAGGTTCAGGTTCAAACAATGGGATATCCAAGGGACCCTTTTATCGAAGAAAATTACAAAAACGTACAAAAGACGAATGTCCAGTCTTGGTGGGAATGTATTAAAAGGCAAAGACTTATGGTCACCTACCCCAAAATCAAAACAATTGAAGGACGAGTGGAAGTAATTTCGAGGTCCCAAGCCGTACATCTTCATGGACATTTCCGTCAGAAAAAGCCCCAGGAAAACAAACTCTGCAAAATCTGAAGGGAGATGTAATTTTTTTTAATTTAAAATAATCTTCTTCTTTCACCTATTGGAGGCCGCCATGTTGTGATGTCATCATGAGCCAAGTGAAACACTGTAATGCTCCCTAGTCATGAACCGTGATCATCCCTGGAGCTCACTCTTTCCATCTACATATATTCTTCTGCAAAATGGCGGCCTCCAGATTAATTATTTACAGATGCACAATTTCCACGGAGGCGCAGACCTGAGGCTGCATTGAACATATGACCCGTTACATTTTCCTGACACAAACAATACTTTGATATATACTTTGCTGCAGCTAAAGTAGGTTAAACGTCAACCGCGATATAAATAGTAACCTCGCGCCTGTAATAAGGAGCCTTAAGAAATGTTCTGTGCTTGCACCGCACAGCACCTGCTCATTGACACCCCCTAGGGGCACCGGGATTGTTAAATGGACCAGCATCCCTATTATCTAAATAGGTTCTGCGGGGTTTAAAAAACTTGGATGCTTTCTTCGTGTTTTTCGGTATTGCAGCTCAGCTCCATTCACTTCAATGAGACGGAGCTGCAATACCACGGACAACTCACGGGCAGACGTGGTGCTGTTTGTGAAAGGAAGCAGCCATGTTTTCCTAATCATGTACTGCCCCTTGAATATGTCATCACTAAGAAAAAAGAGGAGATTGTGCATGATTTTTAACATTTTGTCTGTCCTATCTGCTCGGCCCATGCCAATAGAAATACTACAGTCAAAATATATGATCACTTTCCAACTATATTGTTTGGCTCCAATTCATCCAAAATTAAAAAAACAAACAAGTAGTATTGATTAAAATTCTACCATTTGAACATACAAACCTAAGTGTCTCCATGGTTACAGACTACAAACGAATCCTGTGTGTAGTCAGACCATACAGCTATGCATCACCTTCTTCTCCTTGCTTATCTACAAGCAGTTTTATGTAAGTGAGTAACATATTACTGCAGGGCCAGGCTACACATAGGGTTTTTTTTTTTTTTTTTTTACACCTGGGAGACACATACTTTTGCATTGGAGCTGTATACACAATACAGTAGAAGATTTTTCATCAAGACGACTTCATTTCTTATTTTAGAGCAATTGAAGAAACAGATAAAAATGATTGTAAAAGTCTACACACCCTTCAATGATGACCCCATATTGCAGAGCGTGTAGACTGAAATGACATTGTTACCAGTCGGCCCAAAATAGGGATCGTTCTCAAAAAATTATGTTCTGGCACTGATCTTGGGGCAAAAAAGTACTGCCCCTGTCTACACGTTTCGTCCTCTCACGTGCAAGTGTTCTGGATGTAAACTCTGCCCATTCTAGTCTAGTATAACTGATGGAAATCGAGGTCTAGGGATGGAACGTTTATTAGACTTAAAGGGATTGTCCATTTTTAATACTTATTGATTAAGATGGAATGTCTACCAACTTCTTGAACCCATTGGGACCCCTTAGCATTTGGATTAAGCAACCGCCACTGTCTAACCACACAAAATATGGAAAGTGGAGAACCTCAAGCTGAGGATATTGTTGATCTTTTCTAACCAGGCCCAAAAAGAACTAAAGTACAAAAATACAGTATATACAACAAATTTGATCAATACAGTTTTTTTAGGTGGTGGAGCCATGAAGACCACACCCATTTAAGCCAATGTTGCCTGTCCACTATAGCTGTCCCTGGTACTTACATAGGGCTTTGGTGAGCCACGCAGGCTGGTTGTAGTGTACGATGGCAACACAAAGAGTGTTCAACGCCACCACGCACAGTACAAACCAATAGAAACTCTGTGCCTTCACCATACGGCGGATGAAGAATCGGAACATCTTCTCCTTGCGTCGAAGGTATGAGGAGCTCTCGTTTTTTCCACCTTTCAAGCTGGAACGGGCAAAAGGAGAACCTGCAGGGGGGCAGAAGGCAAAAACATCATTGGGTTTTCTAGGAATCTTTAAAAACGATATTTAAAAAATATTTTGTGACAGTCACAGGAATGGGTCCTAGTTAGAAACTGAAAGTCTTATGTATCAAAGACTTTTGCAGGGTACCCCATACCACAACTGAACGTGCCCCCTGCTCCAGATACATGCAGGGATAGACACTTTTGTCTAGCTATTGGTTGCCTTACTTTGAGACAGAATTGAGGTGCGGTTTTGGCGCAATATGTTGCATCTTCAGCCACGCCCCTTTCCCGCTAAGCCCCACCCCTTCCTTCTAAGTCCTGTTCCCTTCTTAAGCAGGTTGGAAAAAAGTGCTGACATTTTAGGTGCAGACACATACGTAGTAAATCTGGGTGAACATGAAAAACTATGTTTTTTGGCTTTATGAAAATAAGATATGGAAATATTTAGCAGCTTCAGATATTATGCGTTTCAGTTCCTCATTCTTTGCTTGCTATCAGTGACTGGAAACATTTGTTTGCATCCAGAGGCTGAAAACCCATACACAACTAATACTGTACAATTAAATCTAAGCTAGAGAATCCTCTATACAACAATAGAGATGAGCGACTCTATTCACAGATTCGGAGATCAATTTTTTTTAGGCACTGAATTTGGTCGGATTCGGACGAATCTTGTAAAATGGTGCCCAGCGCATAAGCAGTCAATGGCGTTCTGTCACCACCAGGCAGGAGGTAATTGCAGTCAGTTGCGGTGGCAATGACAAAAGTAGATACAGTTACACCTGACGCTGTATCAGAACGAGGGGACGGGCGAGGGAAGATAAAAAAAATTGTAAAAAAAATTAACAAAATGAGGTAGGAGCTTTTCATAAAAAATCTGTGTTTTAAACAGCGGTCTCCAACCACCGGTCCACGGCCCAGGACCGGGCCCTGGATGGATGGTTGCCGGGCGGCGGCAGTGGCAGGGGACATGGAGATGAGAGCTTCTATTGTGGAAGCGTTCATCTCCATAGTCATCTGTATCGCCGTCCACAGGACAGGGATATGGATGACTGCTGCGGCGGAGCAGGGAGGGAGAGGCGTCTCCCGTCCCGTTCCTCTGATAGACACTAGGCCTGCAGCCTATCAGAGGCCGGCTCACGCGGCGCAATTACGTCATCACACCGCCTGAGCCGTTCAGCGCAGGACACAGGCTGGAAGAGGCATCACTGCCAGCCTGATGGAGGTAAGTATAAGTTTTTTTTTTTTGTACCATACAGGAGAGGAGCGCTGTGGGGACACTGGGGGGCACTTCTTACTGGCACATAATATGGGGACACTTCTTACTGGCACATTATTGGGGGCACTTCATCTAGCACATTATTGGGGGGCACTGTGGGGGCACTTCTTATTGGTACATTACTGGGGGGCACTATGGGGGAACTTGCTGGCACATTATTGGGGCCACTTCTTATTGGTACATTATTGGGGGCACTACAGGGGCACTTTTTACTGGTACATTATTGGGGCATCTATGAGGGCACTTCTTACTGGCACATTATTGAGGGCACTATGGGGGCACTTCTTACTGGCACATTATTGAGGGCACTATGGGGGCAGGGCACTTCTTACTAACAAACTATTGGGTGGCATCTACTGAGGCCACAAAGAAGGGGTATTTTATATGGGGGGCTCTGTATAGGGGCATTTTACATTATATTTAATTTCTATATTTTAATATGCACCTTGTGTGAACCAGTCAGCGCCGACAGCAATTGAGAAGATGCTATGCTATTGATTTTAAGCCTAGCAGTGTCCATGAAATCACAGAACCATGGACCAAGGCCTCATACACATGACCATATGTATTTTGTGGTCTTCAAATTGCATATCTGGAAAATACGGATCCACATTTTTTGCAGACCCATTGACTTCAATGGATCCGCGGTCCGCATTTTTTTGCAGCCAAGTATAGGACATGTTCTGAACTTTTTGAAGAACAGATAAGAATGATTCATGTGCTTTCTGCATCCATATGTCCGTTCTGCAAGAATATGTCGGACCAAAATGTGGACCAATTCAAGTCAATGGGTCTGCAAAAAAAATGCTGATAGCACACGTACCTGACCTGGCCGTGTGCATGAGGCCTAAACATGGATGGATGGATTAATTAAAGAATTAAAACACAAAGTACATTTGAAAGTTTTAGAACTAACATCAGAATCCAGAACCTCTCCTGATTACTGAAGTGCATGCCCTTAGGCAGGTGCCCATTTTCCTATAGGGCAGCTTAAGCACTGATCAATATAGGGCTTTAATTTGGTCCATTACATTTCGTTTCGAAATCACGCGTCCGTAGCCCAGATGTCTCGGTAGGATGTTCTGAGTCTCACATTGTGAACGGATCGGTTACATCTGGAAAGACGTTATAATGGAAATGTCTCCTCTTATCACATTAGCACCGGCTACACAATCCGCAATCAGTCAGTAATTGGCTTGAAGGAATTTTGGTAACGACGTTAACCACAGACCCAATCGAAGGTGTTCAGAGATGTCCTTAAATCCAGGGAGACGTTTCCAACCTTAATTATACATTGCTTGTCCAGAATTTATTATTTATAAGATTGGCCACTGAAGCAGAAACTCACGTACGTATTGAGGTTACAGCAAAAGAGGAGGACGGGGGAACTTAGCGTTGCTCAAATTTTAGATATGACTCATCTAACAAAGCCTGTGAAGTGTCGACCCTGGACATCGCCGCTTTGTGCACAGAACTCTATTTCTCCGAGATAAAAAAAGCTCTGTGCAAACCTGCAAGGGTCAGAATCACGTAAAAAGAAGACAATTCCTCTTTGATTTTTACAAGACACTGAGGCACGCTATATCCGGTATTGTCAAGGAGAGGTACAACTATTCTATATGAACATGTATCACAGAGCTGGTAATACTCTATAGTAGGACAAGAATATGACCATTTATATGTGACTGTTGTGTTAGTAAGCATTTGTATGTAATGGACGATCAATTATCATTACCAGTGGTCGGAATCAGTCCTTAAAGGGCATGTCCATTTGTGCACATCATTTTATAGCCTATTAAACACAGGTATAACTGGCATAAAAAGTCACATCATAGTGTACATACATAACATCATTTGATGAGTTACATCCTGTATTATACTCCAGAGCTGCACTCACTATTCTGCTGGTGCCATCACTATGTACATTACATTACTTATCCTGTGATCCTGTTACATCCTGTATTATACTCCAGAGCTGCACTCACTATTCTGCTGGTGCAGTCACTGTGTACATACATTACTTATCCTGTACTGATCCTGAGTTACATCCTGTATTATACTCCAGAGCTTCACTCACTATTCTGCTGGTGCAGTCACTATGTACATTACATTACTTATCCTGTACTGATCCTGAGTTACATCCTGTATTATACTCCAGAGCTGCACTCACTATTCTGCTGGTGCAGTCACTGTGTACATACATTACTTATGCTGTACTGATCCTGAGTTACATCTTGTATTATACTCCAGAGCTGCACTCAATATTCTGCTGGTGCTGTCACTGTGTACATACATTACTTATCCTGTACTGTTCCTGAGTTACATCCTGTATTATACTCCAGAGCTGCTCTCACTATTCTGATGGTGCAGTCACTGTGTACATACATTACTTATGCTGTACTGATCCTGAGTTACATCCTGTATTATACTCCAGAGCTGCACTCACTATTCTGCTGGTGCAGTCACTGTGTACATACATTACTTATCATGTATTGATCCTGAGTTACATCCTGTATTATACTCCAGAGCTGAACTCACTATTCTGCTGGAGCAGTCACTGTGTACATACATTACATTACTTATCCTGTACTGATCCTGAGTTACATCCTGTATTATACTCCAGAGCTGCACTCACTATTCTGCTGGTGGAGTCACTGTGTACATACATTACATTACTTATCATGTACTGATCCTGACATACATCCTGTATTATACTTCAGAGCTGCACTCACTATTCTGCTGGTGGAGTGACTGTGTACATACATTACATTACTTATCCTGTACTGAGCCTCAGTTACATCCTGTATTATACTCCAGAGCTGCACTCACTATTCTGCTGGTGCAGTCACTGTGTACATACATTACTTATCCTGTACTGATCCTGAGTTACATCCTGTATTATACTCCAGAGCTGCATTCACTATTCTGCTGGTGGAGTCACTGTGTACATACATTACTTATCCTGTACTGATCCTGAGTTACATCCTGTATTGTACTCCAGAGCTGCACTCACTATTCTGCTGATTCTGTATCACAATATTAGTAACATCTGAACTGTCCATCAGACACAGATTGCACAAGTAGTAAGAAAACACAGACCGGCTGAATGCTATAGGAACACGCAGTGGAGGCTGCTTTCCAAAGAACACAACTAAGCTTCAAATTAAAGATGGGATGCCAAATAACGGAGATGTTATTAAAATTAGATGATCATTTACTGGGGAGAAATAGCTGTATGTTTCCGAATTGGAAATAATGTTTTTTATGTTGCGGGCAGCAGGTGGCGCTGTGTTAATAAAACACGATGCCACCTGCTAAGCCCATGGCTTGCGTTGGAATGGTGCTAAATTGTCACATAATCCGTTTTTAAGGGATGTGATGAATGGCAGACTGTGAAGCTTCTTGTACGATGGGTGACCTTTTATATTTTACGTTGTGCGACCTGCATCTGAAGAGACAAGTTTCCTTCCTGTGCTATAACAGCCCCTACCTTGGATCTTAAAATGGTCAGGTTGTCCATGAACATGAACGATCCACAAGGTACCCAAGGCTTCAGCGTGGGACTGATGTGAGATATTATGATGCAGTGGGGTATGACTACTAGGCGAGGTGCTGAGTGCCAGGTGGTGGATGGCGTTAACAAGCCACCATGCCTTGGCCAAGTTATTTAGATACTGGACTAGCCAAGTCATGAGGAACAACCTGGAATCTCCTGGAAAAAAGATGGACCTTCAAGACTACCGGAAAAGTTGTCAAGTCTCCTGGGCTCCACAGATATCTCCTGGAATAGAGAGAGCTGCAGAAACATGCCCTATGCCCAGACGGTGGTTATGGCACCATAAGACTCGGTGCCAGCATCAGGATGCACTTTGAGTGGGGTCTGAAAAAACCTTTGTGTCTGAACTTTCTTTGTGAAGGTCTGTAGAAAAGAGGGGTCTGGTCTATGGTCTATATATGTGGGGGCGAATCTGCAGTCTGTATATATGGGGGTCTGCGAAGTGTATATATAGGAACTGGAAGGGTTAGGGGTTAAGGTCTGTTGAGGTCAGGTGTGTCTGTTTATCTGGGGTCTGTAATGATGAGTGGTCTGGTCCGTTATCTGTCTAAATGGTTGGTCCAGTCAGGGGTCTGTCTAGATGGGTGGTCCAGTCTGGGGTCTGTCTAGATGGGTGGTCCAGTCTGGGGTCTGTCTAGATGGGTGGTCCAGTCTGGGGTCTGTCTAGATGGGTGGTCCAGTCTGGGTCTGTCTAGATGGGTGGTCCAGTCTGGGGTCTGTCTAGATGGGTGGTCCAGTCTGGGGTCTGTCTAGATGGGTGGTCCAGTCTGGGGTCTGTCTAGATGGGTGGTCCAGTCTGGGGTCTGTCTAGATGGGTGGTCCAGTCTGGGGTCTGTCTAGATGGGTGGTCCAGTCTGGGGTCTGTCTAGATGGGTGGTCCAGTCTGGGGTCTGTCTAGATGGGTGGTCCGGTCTGGGGTCTGTTTTGATTGGGAGAGGGTCTGCTCTGTATAGATAGGAGGGAGTTTGTATATATATATGGGGAATGGATATGTGGTCTGTATATATGGGGGTCTAGAGACCGTATATATAGGAAGGGTTAAGGGATGGGGTGTTTTGATTGGGGGTGTCTGTTTATCTGGGGTCTGTAATGATGAGTGGTCTGGACTGAGCTCCGGATAGATGGACGGTCTGGTCTGGTGTCTGTCTAGATAGGTGGTCCGGTCTGTCTAGATTGGGGGGGTCTGCTCTGTATAGATAGGAGGGGTCTGTTCTGTGGTTCGTATATATATGTGGGGGCTGAATATGTGGTCTGTATATATGGGGGTCTGGAGACCTTATATATAGGAAGGGTTAAGGGATGGGGTCTTTTGATTGGGGGGGGGTCTGTTTATCTGGGGTCTGTAATGATGAATGGTCTGGACTGAGCTCTGTATTGATGGACGGTCTGGTCTGGGGTCTGTCTAGATGGGGGGGGGGGTCTGCTCTGTATAGAGATAGGGTCTGGTCTGGAGTTGGCATAGATCTGTGTGAGGACTTTATCTGTTAGTTGGGTCCGGTGTGAGGACTGTATTTTGGGGGTCTGGTGTGTGGCCTATATTCATTTTGGGGTCATATATGCTGTATGTGATCCCCACCAATTTTTATTCCTGTTGAATCTCCCTGAATCTTCTCCTCAAAATTTGGCAGCCTAATGGATCTGATTTAAGGAAAGCCTAGATGCAACTCCAATACAGGAAAAATCAAAATGGGATCTTAATCTTGGAATTGGTCATTGCTACTGTACCCCACATCTGAGGACAGCTGGCCACGTATGCTTGTAAGCCTCCATTATAATCTCTCGAGTGGTTGTCCTGGTTAAAATGTCCATATTGTGGAAGAACCCAGCAAAAGAAGTGGAATGAGTCCAACCTGGGCTGGATCCGCTCTGTTCACAGGCCTCACAGTGTCAATGCGGTGAAGGCCCACTGTTTTGGTTAGCTGTATCCCTTTAAATAATAGTACAAAGGGTTAATCCCAAAGTCTCCATCTGTCTCCAGGAACTGAAGGATCAATACCTTATTGATTAGTTGGGGAGGGGGGTCTGGCTGGCACAGGCTGTAGTAATCCATCTGTAATGGACCTGCTTTGTGTGTCAGTATGACCAGAATGTGGCCCTGATGTCATCAGTCCCTGTGCAGGCGTCAGTGAGAGCTGGCTGATGCGTGGAACCCACTGCTCCTGACATTCCTGCAAAGAGCTTTGTTTCCACTGGGGGAATCCTTCGAAGCGCCTGCGAGCACAAAAATCAGTGGGCGTCTCATAAATGAGTAAACCGTCGCTTTAACCTTCTACCTGCAACGGTGGCGTCCGTGACTCAGAAGCCGCAGCCATTCTCTGCTTCTCTTAAAGGGGATGTCTCACTGAGCAAATGGCATGTATCATGTAGAGAAGGTTAATACAAGGCACTTACTAATGTATTGTGATTGTCCATATTGCCTCCTCTGCTGGCTTCAGTCATTTTTCCATCACATCATACACTGCTTAATTCCAATGGGGGTGATTTATCATCACCATAGATTTCATTCTGGCGCACCAGCTGCCGGAGTATGCACCTAATTTATGAACGAGGCTTGTGGCTTGTCATAAATTAGTAATTTTCTCCAGCAGCGCAGAAGATTTTTTGATAAATCTCCCCCAAAAGAGTATTATGCATGGTTTTTCCAATCAGATTTTCGTGCAGGCCATCCACAGTACAACACAGTAGAAATCCCATGCACACGGTGCTAAAATCCACAGAAGTTCAATTGTTTATGCAGATTTTCAAGGCAGATTTCACTCTTGCAAAATCCACCTCACAATCTTTAAATAACACATGCAGATTTTGGGGTGGAGACTGAAATCTGCACGGAAAATCTGCAAAGTTACCACGTCATGTGTGCAGTACTCCAGAGCACGGGGTATCTGCAAATGGATTGGTATTTAATGTGTTGTAATTGTGCCCAGTATGGCTGTGTATGGATGGCAAAGACCGGGGTTAATAATCCTGGCTTAGCCCTTGTAGGAGGTTTGGTATGGGCTGACACCACCCCTAACCTTGAGAGAGTCTAGACTGGAGTTCAGAGAGAGGGGAGGGAAGGTCCATGTGCTCCCTCTTATTAGACCCAAAAAGCTACAGAGACTCACCGATCTCTGCATGATCTACATGTGGGCTGGCCCACCCCTAACCCCGAGAGAGTCTAGACTGGAGTTCAGACCGAGAGGAGGGAAGGTCCATGTGCTCCCTCTTCTTAGGCCCAAAAAGCTACAGAGACTCACCGATCTCTGCATGATCTACATGTGGGCTGGCCCCACCCCTAACCTTGAGAGAGTCTAGACTGGAATTCAGAGAGAGAAGGAAAGGTCTATGGAGTCGGGAAGGAATTTTGGGGGAAATTGGCTTCTACCTCACAGGTTGTTGTTTTTTTTTGCCTTCCTCTGGATCAACTTGCAGGATAACAGGCTGAACTGGATGGACAGATGTCTTTTTCAGCCTTATAAACTATGTTACTATGTGCTCCCTCTTCTTAGGCCCAAAAAGCTACAGAGACTCACCGATCTCTGCATGATCTACATGTGGGCTGGCCCCACCCCTAACCTTGAGAGAGTCTAGACTGGAATTCAGAGAGAGAGAAGGGAAGGTCTATGTGATCCCTCTTCTTAGGCCCAAAAAGCTACAGAGACTCACAGATCTCTGCATGATTTCCAGGTGCGGTGACCCGACCCCTAACCTTGAGAGAGTCTAGATTGGAGTTCACAGAGAGAGAAGGAATGGTCTATGTGCTCTCTCTTTTTAGGCCCAAAAAGCTACAGAGACTCACTGATCTCTGCATGATCTAGAGAAGGAGTAAGATGAAGAAGAGAACCAGAGGACCTAGATTCTGGATGGCCAAGCATGGGAGTCAGTAAGGTAACATGCTACTAAAAGCTGCTATGACTTTACTGCACTGAGGGACAGTGTTAAGACACCGTTCACACCTGGACACCACTTGGCCAGTCGTATCTCTAAAACCCTGTATCCCGCAGTGGACACTACAGCCACCATTACCAGAGTACAATTGGCCGTCATGGATTCTGCAGGAGGAGACTTGAGACAGAGAAGGAAGAGGGCAATAACTCCCATCCTTGCCTAAATCCACAGATCGTTATCTGGGAGAGAATTGCACAGCGTACAGTTGGAACTGTGACTGCTATAGCTCTCCTCCACCATATGCCATCCATTGTACTCTTCATGCCCAGCCTTGTACCCTTCATGCCCAGCCTTGTACCCATACAAACACTTAACATCAGGGGCACTCTGACTACCATCAGGCAGCAGCCCCAGAATCAGGGTGTGTCCCGAGGAAAGAAAGGGTGCGCCCTCCTGTCACTACCCTGACCCTAAGGAGCAACCGCAAGAGGATAGCCACTGTGATAAATTGCTGCTGTCAGCACCACTACCACCCTCATCAGTTCCGCCTCCTCCTGGGCTGCTCATATACTCTAAGGGGTAGCAGATACATGTGGTCATTTAATTTTTTTACTGATTTAATTATTTAATCATCATCTAAAAGCTCAGTCCATTGACATTATAATAAGGCAAAAAAAAAATATAAAAGTCTCCTACAAGATGTACACACGTCTGGTGAAATATAACACAAAGTTCAATTATATTTAATAAAATGAAGTAAAAAATTGAATTCTGATAATAGTTTTGCTGTAATGGTATGCAGTTAGTCAAATCCGTGCTGTAATTATTCTGGTATTAATCTAGGTTCCCAGCGTGAGGATTCTGCAGCACTGAATAGTCATATAGATTAAAAAGGATTAAATGGCGATATGGATTGATTAGAATTAAAGTGAGGAAGCTTGGCGCTTCATCCATGATGTCACTCCAAGCTGGAAGATGTAGAAAAACGAGTAGATATAATGTGTGAAGATGGGAAATGGGTCCAAGAGACTTAGTTCTGTCATTAGCCCCCATAGGTTATTATTTTTTAATTTTCATTTAATTTTCATTCCTCAATTTCATTGCAAATGTGCCCCCTCCGCACATCTTCATTGTGGTTCCACAAAGAGTCCCAGATCCATCACACCAACGCCCAAGAAACCCTGGTGGGTTATTATGGGGTCCATTGAGTTTCGTCAGAGGCAGGGCTGTGACAACCTTATATAAGCCTATGCTCAGGTCCTGAAGATACTGAAAGCACTAAGGTTTCTTAGACAAAGGTGTTTTGTGCCTAAGGTCCAGTAGTGGACGGCCTTTCTTCCCCACCTTCAGGAGGTTGTCCATGCAGGGGTTCACCACCAATGAGGCCAGGTGAGGCAATTGCCTCAGGCAGCACCATACAGTGGGCAAGTAAGGCTGGGTTCACATCACGTTTTATGCCTCCGTTTCACGTATACATTACAAAAAAATGATACAAAAACAGAGCACAGCACACATGTTCTTGTATCCTGCACATAGGGGTACACAACCAATGAGGCCACGTGAGGCGATCGCCTCAGGCAGCACCAGGTAGGGGCAAGAGGGGGGCAGCGGAAGGGCCATGGGCAATGAGCGCTTTCATTGTGGCAAAGGGGCTAGGTTAGGAAATTGGCATTGGGGGTGCACCGTTTCAGTTTTCGCCTCAGGCAGCATTCTGGTTCTCTCATCACGTCAACCACACATGACTGCTGCAGCCAATCACTGCCCTCAGAGATGCACCGCTGAGATCAGTGATTGGCTGCAGCGGTCACATATTGTCGATGTGACATTAGAGCCACAGTCAGATAAGTAAAGCCAGTGTGGAGAACTCAAGTTAAGGTGCAGGATCTACTAGGTGAGTAGTGATGAATTTTTTATTTCGGCCCATTGCCTAGCCTTGCCCAGTTTCTTGCTGGAAGTGGACAACCCCTTTAAAGGGAGCGGTGTCTAATATTAGAGCTTGGCAAATATTCACTTTTAATAGGGACGAGCTGCAATACCTCATACATCCCATGGGAAAGGGTGGCGCTGTTTATTTTATATTAAAAAAAAAAAAGCTGACCATTTTTGTAATCTCCTGTATGGTGTATTTCTATATTATTTATATATATATAAATTTATTTATTCTTACATATAGTACAAGATGGCCACTGGGCAAGATCAGACGCCCAGCTCACCTATGTATAGGACCTACATTACCCGGACTTATGGGCAATGTCGGACTCACCAACAGAGCAGATATCCGTGAAGTGATCCTCACCCTCTTCGGCGTGTATAAGGTCATTTTTGCTCTTCTTAATGGTTGCTCTCTTCAGTACTGCAAGGCAGACAAGCAAATATATTATTTATCGTATTGCACTATGTTAGAAAATAATCACTTCCTGTTGGAAGCGCACGCTTGGCAGCCCTTTAAGTTGATGAAGTAACAGGCAGTACTCGCACGGTGTATATCCTGTCTCTAGGCAGAAAATTAAAAGTGACTTGTGAAATTTAAACACCTCATGTGACGAGGACGTGTTTAAGAGAGATGTCAATCACTGGCTCGTAGGATGATGGACAGCTCTGTCTGCCTCTGGGTACGCATGGGTTACAAAGGCAATAATTGCCACCGGACACTGGTCTACACATTGGTTATATTACCTTGCTGTCTATGCATATCTTAAAGGGGTTGTGCCACAAACCAAATTCTAGATTTTTTTAAAACCAGCACCTGGATTCAAATACTTTTATCATTAAAAATTTAGTATAACCACTGAGCTATTCAATAAAATGTATCCGTATAGCGCCAACTGCTGTTTGTTTTTTTTCCTTATTCCGTGTCCACCTCACTCAGGTGGTCGCATGCGCTCAGTTTAAATATTTAACGGCCAACAGCCATGGCAGTTACTGAGAAAGAGCTATATCAGGAAGGATACACCCCCTGAGAAAGGACATGACCCCTCAGCTACCAGACTCAACAGAATCTAGCAGAACAATTGGTACAATGAATGGGTAGCTCTGGATCCATGTGAGGTACAGAGCTGGTTCTAGCTTTGTGAGAAAGAGATTGGCATGTACTATATGATGTCTGCGGTTCATCAACCATGGCATAACTCCTTTAAAGGTGAAGTCTGGTTTTGGAGACAAATAACTTATGTAAAAGGATTGCCCATCAGAGACCTCTTTCAGAATGTAGGACACGGGACGATCAGCTGATCATCCCAGGTGGTGACTTTGGAAAACAGCTGATTTTGCCAGGGGGAAGCCATACACATGAATGGCCGACCCTGTAAAATCGGGTCAGGTTGAGGCGGCCAGAACGGGAGATGCTCCTACAGGGAGGATCTCTATTCTGGCTCCTAGGGGAAGTCCCAAGTAGAGGACCTCTTATGCCTTAACAGGGATTGTCTTCTGTACAGGACCCAGGAGAACATAGCGGCTACAAGGACCCAGCGGTCTGGAGGACCCAGAAAATCTATAAGCATGGACAGCCCATTGATTTGATTGGAAATTGCGTGAATTTTCATCTCCCATTTTACACTTTCAGATATGTGGACTGAGTACCTAGAGTTTACTCACCATCTAAGGGGGATTTTTCTTCTGCATTTTTGTCCTCTTCTGCAAGCATGACTTCCTCTGTGAAGTAAATGAAGAAGATATATAAGTTTGGGAAAATTCAAAAGACAACCTTCTTGAGCGCCATCTTGTGCTGGCAGCGGGTACTGGAATTTTCTTACAAGGTGCAACATTCCATAGCGTGCTGTTGTGTGCAAGTAATAAACTGACCAGTAGGGTAAAGCATGGGGAAGCCCAAGCCTATGATGAGTCTGGAAGTAGACTTCAGGCAAACTTTGACGCTGCAGTCACTGTTCACAGCTGTGACCTTCTGGAGCGCAGCTAAAACCATCCAAGAAACTCACATTGTCGAAAATAAATATTTTCTAGGTGGCCGGTCAACGTAATGTAGAATCTCACCTGCTTTGAATATCCACTCAAGATATCCGTTCAGCTCACGCTCAATTTGCTGCTGCCGTCTCAATTTGAGAAATGCCCGGCGATTCTCCACCCTCTCACGTTCTTTGGCAAATTCCCTGCAAGACGGTAAAAGATTCCAAAATCCCGTTAAGTAAAGCTGACAAACAGTGAACAGATCTCATCTCATTCCACCAGTACAAATGATATTTTTGTCATTCTAATGTGAGAAATTTCATCGGAAGTGTTTAATTGATGACAGTCTAGCAAAAAGTGAGATGCAGACAAAGCGCCCTTGGGGACAGCTTTTTCCCATACTTGATAACTGAGGTCTCTGTGGGTTTTGTATGATTATGATGATGGCACCAAAGCAGTAAAATAATCCCAACAGACACATAAAATAATGGGTTTTATTTATTTAGGTCTCCCTAAGCTTCAGCCCATGGACGGGTGACTGTAATAAAATCTAAAAAGTTTGGCTTTTACATGATAAAGTATTGGGAGAACTTCCTGCCCAAAAACTAATATTTTTGCTAATTTCCCATACAAAATGACCACAGAGCCTATAAACTGGGCTAAATACTGGCAAATACTGTAAACTGATGAAGGAACCAAATGACATTCATTCA
This sequence comes from Rhinella marina, assembly GCA_900303285.1. Classification (NCBI taxonomy): domain Eukaryota; kingdom Metazoa; phylum Chordata; class Amphibia; order Anura; family Bufonidae; genus Rhinella; species Rhinella marina. The sequence goes on along the minus strand of ONZH01025419.1, from coordinate 297,561 downwards.
ACCCTTACAGGTTTCATGGTCCTTCCTAGCCTTGCATGTATGTCTGAAAATCAGGGTATAATCAAATAAGGAGAAGCTTTAGGGTTCGGCCACACAGTTAGGTTTCTACATGCAGTTTTGGAAGCCAAAATCAGGAGGGATCATAAAAGAAAGCATAGAGGACAAATAGGACTTCTTCTTTTTTGTGAATCTGCCCCTGTTTTTGGCTTCCAAAACTGTATTGAGGAACCTGATCATGTACCCTTGGACTTGAGCCACCAATATCCAACCCTGTCTGAAGACATGGAGGAAGAGCTTGATGAACCACACTGATCCAGTCAACACATTGGTGAACAAATCCTCATTGGCCATTGTATTTTGATTATATCCTTTAGAATTCAAGCTTCTTGCTCTGATGCAGAAGACTACTAGACCAGTCCCTGCTACACTCGATTATTCATTCCAATATGGATCCTTTTTTGGTGGTTTGTTCAAACTCTAGTTGCCAAGGTTGAGGTATCTCCTTAGGTGGCCTTGTTCATGGGTCTATATACACCAAATGCCAGTAGTTCTGAATTGCTTGTCTATGCGTACTTCCAGACTTGACCAAAAATTTTTGAAAAGGGCAAAAACATGGAGTTTGAGCAACAGGGTAGACTCCAAAGTAAAGTCAAGACAGCCACCAGATCAGTGTAAAACGTTGACTATGGATGCACGTCAGCAAAGGAAGGAAGTAATCCTCCTCTTACATTCAAGTCAATCTCCTCAGGATATTGATAGAAGCTCCAGTATCCAACTTCAGAAACCGGCTTCTTAATTTTTGTCAACAAATGTGTACACATCTAGCCAACGTTGTGACCCACCATTGGAGCTTGACAAAGACCTGGCTATAATGATGGGTGAAAACGTTTCTTGGCTTAAACAAAGAAGACAATTTCTGAAGTTGGATTCTGGCAACTCATCAAGGTAGAGTCTAATCTAAACCTGCAAATAAATAAAATTGAGAAAAGGTACTCAATGAACCGGCTAACCATAGCTTCTACCCTGATTCTGGACCTTCCTCGTTTTTTGCATAGTATTAAAAGTCCTATTGACAGTCCAAGCTTCTGTGCATCCAAAGGTGTCAGTGGTGAATCCATAGGGAGTGCAGAGGTTATATTACCCTAGCCAGAGACTGCTGCTTGAGTGGGATCAAAAGCAGTAGTATTATAAACATCACGTGGCGGTTGTGGGTGCCTTGCTTTACTCTTGGAAGGCAGTATTAAGCAAAAAGTCAATCTGAAGTGGAAGCCCCCTTTAAACGAGTCTTCTCTTGCATTACAAATGAAGACTCTGAAGAGAGTGTACAATAAAGTAGTTCTTGTTGCCGGTTCTACGGGGCAGTGATTCACCTAATATATTTTACATAAAGGTCAACAAGGAGACATATTTGCTTTAATATTCCCAGCATTAAAGAGAGAACGATTCACGGGAATAGAGGGAAATGAAAGCGAGGATGAAAATAGAGAAGGTAGCCGGGGAGTGAGATAGAGATAAAAGGATAACGACCCTTGGACGTATGTCATGTTCTGCTTTCTCCGATGAATAATTTAGTCAGGGAGCTCAGGCAGCCGGAGAGATTCTGTGCTTTTCTGTTTACCCCCTGTCGGGCTCACTGATAAGTCATTCCAAGACTTGCCAGAAAACATATCATACTGTTGGGGGGGCTCTAATACAATGGGTGCAAAAGGAGAGGATGCTTTGGAAGGAGGGGTTCTGCATGTACATTATGTACAGGGTAAGACACCAGTCTGCAAGAACTCTACATATAGATGCACATATCTCTAAGCTGTAAGGATATATGGAAAATGTTTTGCTTAGATCTGTATTTTATCATAACTGCTTGGAAGTCACCACAATATGAGATTAATAAAAGCACAGCTAGGTTTCTAACTAAAGTCCTTTATAAGTAAAACAGACCAGCTTCTTGCCAAGCAAAATTCAGGAAAATTCTCAATTACCAGTCCAAGCTTTTATATTTTGAGAAAAGAGGTCAACAAAGCCCAGATTTTGATGCTTCTAACTCCATTCAAGATCTATAAAACCTTGTTATCATGAAAAAGTTTCCAAATCAGATTGGTCGTCTACCACTTACATCTGGTCGTGTGGGGCAAGGCAGAATATCAAGGCTGTAAGACTGGTGTTTTATGGGTGAGTGATAATTTTCCTATACTTGGAGATGGTTCCCACCATCACTGATCCATGATATGTTTAATGTGTCTATAGGAAAAGTCACCTTCTATCCACCATTTTCATAATGAAGATCCCAGAGTGGGATTGAATTGCTGCCAAACCAATGAAGAATGTACTCCATAATATTACCTGCCATGATCCAGAAATGGATACTGACCAAGTATAGGGTTACCCATAGCCAGAGCTAGAGTTCTTATCAAGCCTTCCAATGCTCATCCAGTTGAGGAAGTCATTCAATATCTATAAAACCTATCGCATTATTATGAAAAAGTTTCCAAATCAACTTGGTTGTCTACTATTTACATCTGGTTGTGTGGGGCAAGGCAGAATATCAAGGCTGTAAGACTGGCATTTCATGGATGGGTGATAATTGTCCTGTACGTGGAGATGGTTCCCCACATCATTGATCTATGATATGTTTGATGTGTCATCCACCATTTTCATAATGAAGATCCCAGAGTGGGATTGAATTGCTGCCAAACCAATGAAGAATGTACTCCATAATATTACCTGCCATGATCCAGAAATGGATACTGACCATGTATAGGGTTACCCATAGCCAGAGCTAGAGTTCTTCTCAAGGCTTCCTATGCTCATCCAGTTGAGGAAGTCATTCAAGATCTATAAAACCTATCCCCTGATTATGAAAAAGTTTCCAAATTGGTTGTCTACTATTTACATCTGGTCTTGCGAGGCAAGGCAGAATATCAAGGCTGTAAGACTGGTGTTTTATGGGTGAGTGATAATTTTCCTATACTTGGAGATGGTTCCCACCATCACTGATCCATGATATGTTTAATGTGTCTATAGGAAAAGTCACCTTCTATCCACCATTTTCATAATGAAGATCCCAGAGTGGGATTGAATTGCTGCCAAACCAATGAAGAATGTACTCCATAATATTACCTGCCATGATCCAGAAATTGATACTGACCAAGTATAGGGTTTCCGAGAGCCAGAGCTAGAGTTCTTATCAAGCCTTCCAATGCTCATCCAGTTGAGGAAGTCATTCAATATCTATAAAACCTATCGCATTATTATGAAAAAGTTTCCAAATCAACTTGGTTGTCTACTATTTACATCTGGTTGTGTGGGGCAAGGCAGAATATCAAGGCTGTAAGACTGGCATTTCATGGATGGGTGATAATTGTCCTGTACGTGGAGATGGTTCCCCCCATCATTGATCTATGATATGTTTGATGTGTCATCCACCATTTTCATAATGAAGATCCCAGAGTGGGATTGAATTGCTGCCAAACCAATGAAGAATGTACTCCATAATATTACCTGCCATGATCCAGAAATGGATACTGACCATGTATAGGGTTACCCATAGCCAGAGCTAGAGTTCTTCTCAAGGCTTCCTATGCTCATCCAGTTGAGGAAGTCATTCAAGATCTATAAAACCTATCCCCTGATTATGAAAAAGTTTCCAAATTGGTTGTCTACTATTTACATCTGGTCTTGCGAGGCAAGGCAGAATATCAAGGCTGTAAGACTGGTGTTTTATGGGTGAGTGATAATTGTCCTGTACGAGGAGATTGTTCCCACCATCATTGATCTATGATATATTGGATGTGTCTACAGCAAAAGTCACCTTCTATCCACCATTTTCATAATGAAGATTCCAGAGTGGTGTTGAATTGCTGCCAAACCAATGAAGAATGTACTCCATAGTATTACCTGCCATGATCCAGAAATGGATACTGACCAAGTATAGGGTTTCCGAGAGCCAGAGCTAGAGTTCTTATCAAGGCTTCCTATGTTCATCCAGTTGAGGAAGTCAGCAATAAACATAAAGGTATGATATACAATACATGCAGTGGTCATGTTAGAAGCTTACCCTGACAGGACACCCAGAACCAGGTTCAACATGAAGAAGGACCCAACGATGATGAGTGGGATGAAATAAAGCCAGTTCCACATTGCTCCAACCGCATCATTGGTCTGTAAAATACAAAGAAAATGGTTATGTGACAAGGGATCTCCTAGTGTGTCGAGGCTTAGACATGTTAACTGGGACTTTCTCAAACAGAGGAGGCCCAAAAGAGGTCATCATCATCTGAGACCAACAGTGTTGTAGTCTTTTATGTCACTTATGGATGATATGTGTGTTCAATTGAAATTGGACATTCAATCGCATTCATCTGCACCAAAATTGGCAAGTAACACATTCAGATTTTGATGCGGATCTGGTGCGGAAATGCACCAAAATTCACACAGAAATTTGTGCAGAATTTCTGTGAGTCCACCCTTAACTGTGTGCAAGAAGAAGCACTGGTTGAGGTTTTTCCACACAGATTATTGTGCAGAAAAAACACAGCGAAATACGGTACCAGCAAAGTGAATGAGATTGGCCAAACCTCATATACACATTGCATATTTTGTATTTTTATAAACTGACCTGCCGTGTGGATTTTAAAATTGGCAGCATCCAATTTCCAACCTTATGTAGAGTGGGTTTTCTCGTAGACTTCAATGGGGTTGTTGAACAGAAAATCCACATTAAAAATGCATAAAAACTGATAAATAGTGTGGATTTATGTGTTGTTTTTATTGTGGTTGTTGATGACGTTTTTATGCTGATTTTTTTGTTCTTTTACTACAGAAGACATTGCTTTTTAAAATGTAATGACTAGGTGGTATTGCGTTAATAGCAATACCAGAGCAAGTGTAATGTAGAATTAGTTGAAATAGCTAAGTACGACCGCACGGATGCCATTCTATGCAAGTTATTACGATGCCTTTTTGCACAGTGAACCATGATCTCAGATTTTGCAAAGAACGAGTTCTCAGAACATAAAGTACCGGTACTGGTTGGAAAGAAGAGCATGCAGCCACAGAAGGTCCATGTGATGTCATCGTCGAGGTCGAAGAAGTAGGACTATCCCCCAGTATTCATCCCGGCTTCTATTAGTACAGCGGTGGTGGGGGAGGCCGTAGACTTCTTCTTGTAATTGTACATACTGAAGCAAATCTGCTCCCATAACTGATTCATATTTAATCGATGCCTCCAGACATTTCCTGCTGATAGCAGGAAATGACTGATACACCCCTGGACTGGAAACCACTGTCTCTGTCCCAGGAGTACTAATCATGGAAGAGGGAGTGGGTGCTGATTACACCCTGGTGGAGGAGAATAATTTATGGAGAGTATGAAAATTATCTCAGAGTTCATGTCCCTGACACATAGGGGATGATAGGATGGCAGATATAGAAAGATTTCAGCAGTGAGGCCCTCTCATCTGGCCAAGTTGACCAAAAACCATCATGTAGTGCCCAGATGCATCTTGGGAATGTATTAAAATTTCCATAAGAAATTGTAAAATTGACAAATTTACTTTGGACTGATATGTAACCTATGGAAGAAGACTATGAGATTATTGTGAGGCCCCAAGTTGTCTACATCTCTTAAAGCAGGGTTCCTCAACTCCAGTCCTTAGAGCCCACCTGCCGGTCATGTTTTCAGGATTTCCTTAGTTTTGGTCAGGTGATATATTAAAGAAGAACTCCCGCAAAAAATTTTACTCCATGTCCCGCTAGAAATGTACATGATGTAATCTGTAGTGAATGTCATTTTCTTACCAGCGCCTGTATTTCTGAGCTATATCTCCCTGATATTTCTCATCTGTGTCATGTGACCAGGAATCAGACTCACCAGATGACACAGCATCTTATGTGTGGACAGGAAGTCTATTTCTCTATGTATTCCTATGGGAGCCTCAGTCTCATAGGAATGAATAGAGAAGTAACTGGCTTCCTGTCCTGGGTCAGTTGGAGGTCAGGAAGTTGGTCACATGACCCAGCTACAATAAGAAGAGAGGGGATAACTCACAGATACAGACACTGATGAGAAGATTACATTCAGTATAGATTATATCATGAACCTTTCTAACAGGTCAGAGAATACATTTTTTTTGCGGGAGTTCTTCTTTAAGTGCCGGTGCATCAGGACTTACCACAGGTATTGATTCTGTGGGATACTCTCAAATCATGACCGGTAGGTGGGCCCTGAGGACTGGAGTTGAGGAACACTGTCTTAAAGGGATTACAATAAAAATTGCTAAATGACAGGGAAGGGGTTAAAATAAAAAAAACAATGGGGAAGGGGTCAAACAAACCAGGTTCTGGTATGTAGACCCATTTGAACACTTTCTGACAACATTGTAAGCAGTCCCATTTGCTCTCATTCTCTTAGCCAGTACCGTAATAGGCACCAATCCTAAAAAAAAAAAAAAAACGGAAAAAAAAAGATGGTGCCGTAAATGTGAGTCAGGTCGTTCTCCCAGAAGACTCCTTCTGCCTTCCATCTCCACTCCCTGCTAATGTGATTTAACATCCGCCCCACCAACCAAAAGCATTAATAATTAACCCCTTTCACCCTCCCCGCGTAGTACATTCTGTGTCTTCTACTTGCTCTGCACAATGCACGCTCCATAGTATTGATGGCCCTTCAACCCTACAGTAGTCTCCGGAGAAGAACAAACCCCAATGAGGGACTTCTTAAAGGAATTCTGGCAACTTGTGACCAATGTGATTGCGAGATGACTATACGACACTTACTAATATTCGCTATATTTCATAAGCCTAAGGGGGTAAAAATGGGACCACTGTGACATTAGGGACCCTTGTGTAATCTGGAGCCGGTGTTGAGCAAATGCCAATGGTGAAAAATGTTTTACCCTTCATTCACACAGCACGCATGTGTGCTGTGCGTGTTCTCCATGGACAGCACACGTACTGTTAATTTTAATGTGTGTATTCACACATCCGTGTTTTAGCAGAGGAGCATGCTGTATTTTGATATGTTCATGGATCCATCACACCCATTAGAGTCTATGGGTCCATGAAAAACACAGACGCAACTGGATGCCATCCATGGAATGTATGTGGAACCTATAGGAACCTGTAGAATCATGCGGTACAAACACCATGCAGATGCCAAGCTTGGCAACAGTGCCAACCAGTGAGCCACCATGCTTGTTGTGGCTCTTGTATTTCCATAGCCTTGAGGGATATACATATATATATATATATATATATATATATATATATATGTATATATATATATATATATACACTATGTGGTATCCTTACACCTTATCATGGAATCCCATCCCAGCAGCATCAATCATGGAATACCACAGCAGACACTGGTGCACACAACACGGTGCACTGGGAAATGACTCGAAAACCCATGACAACTGATAAATGACCGTGTTACAGTGTGCGGCGGACACATCCATTACTCATCGGGATAAGTGCAAAATGCATCCACATATTAGGCAGAATAGCCCATGCAGCCATTGCTAGAAGTGTCATGGCTTCTTTGTAGACGGTCAGTTGTGGACATGTCTGGAGTCAAAGGGGAGAACTTATCAAGGCTGGCATTTCATATATCAGTCTTATTAAGAAGTGCACTGACGTATACTGATATACATATAATGGACAGGCCTCTTAAAGAGGTATTCCAGTTACCATAAATATAACATATGTTTTAGACTAATTCATCATCAATAATTACCTAATATTATGTAAATTTCACATATTTACCGTTCAGTAGTTATAAAAGTAGTTTTCTTCCTCTGTACCCACTGTGTTCCTCATGAGTTACCATGGCACCGACCTGTAGTTCTGAGCCTTTGTCAGGTCAGGCATGCTCAGTGTGTTGCTATCAATTCTCTAGCTAATGTCAGTGTTCTGCTGATTACTGAGTAGAGGGGGCGTGTCTGTACGGTGATATCAGGCAGCCAATCAGTAATCATCAACACTCATGAACAAGCAGAAACTCACAGCAGGAAAGCTAGGGATTGTGGGGATTGTAGTTTTGTGAGGGAAGATCAGGAGCCATGATACTCTCAGTGTGCTGCAGGCTCACACAGGAGCTAGACAAATAGATTGCAAGGTAAAATGAAGCTCTGGTTATATGTATAGGTATGGGTTTTGGTTGGGTCACAGCTTGCAGCCTTAATGCAGTTTATCAAAAATTAAGTTACGTTACCGGAATACCCCTTTAACCCCGTAGTGATCTGCTTGTTTGGGCCTTAGTGACCAAGCAATTTTTTTATTTTTCATCGTCCCGTTTCAAGAGCTATAACTTTTTTTTTTTTACGTTGATGTAGTCGTATCAGGTTTTTTTAGTTTTTTTTTTTGCAGGACAAGTTGCAGTTTTTAATGGCACCATTTTGGGGTACACATAACTTACTGATTAACTTTTATTAACTCTTTCTGGAGGGAGGATGAGAAAATATGCAATGCTACATTACATTACATTATACATTTTGCTTTTTTTCATTTTAGGCATAAATAACACAATAACTTTACTCTCTGGGTCAGTACAATTACAGAGATACCAAATAGTTATAGCTTTTTTTTTTTACAGTTTACTACTTTTGCACACTAAAAACCCTTTTTAAAAAATGTTTTTGCATCACTACCTCCTAAGACCCCTAACTTTTTTAATTTTTCTTCCTACAGAATTGTGTGGGGGCTTGATTTTTTCAGGACAACTTGTATTTTTCATTGGTACTATTTTTGGGTACATAACACTTTTTGATTGCTTTTTATTTATTTATTTATTTTTTTTTTTTTGTGGTGAATAAGCAAAAAACAAAATGCAATTTTGGCTATTTTTTTGTGATAATTGTGGATGCGGGTCAATGAACGGAGGATCACTATGCAGAGACCTGGCTGTGAGGAGAGTGACTGAGCGTGTGTGTCCACCAGCACTCAGCTCATTAGGTGGACTTGCACTTTGCTATAAATCTGTACAGTTCATGCCGTGGTTAGGAAATACATATATATATGCTGAAATATACTGGTATTTCTACAGTTTCGTGCCAATTACATAAAACCAACACTGTAGTCAGTATGTAGATATCCTATAGTGTATTAAAATTGCCATAGCAGTTGACTCCCATGTGCACCCATTATACGGTGCATCAAGTTTAATTTAAAGAAAGGCGAAAAGACTGGAATGGGGGGGAAGAGTGAACAATACATTAAAGAAATGTGTATATTCCAATATTTATTATACATCCCATGATTACATAGGTTTACTCAAACTAATATGTTTTCTTTTTTGCCCAAAGGTATTCATGTAGCGTTAACCTATTTACTTCGTGTCAATACTCAGGGGACTGGCTGCCATCCAATTCCTGGCAATTAGTAGCCTCCCCGCAAAAACTTGTTTATCTGTGGCCTCTTGCTTATCTCCGTAGTTTTTAATTCACTCCAATCCCCCAATATACCAGAGCGGATACTTTCAAAACACCATCGGATATCTGCCTATTGACTGGAGAGCTGGTTTTACGTAATTAGGTAGACTGTCAAGTTCACGGATAGATTTCAACATATTTTAGGTCACCGGTATCTGGTTACTGGGGTTAAGACTCCTGGCACCTTCGCCGATCAGCTATTTGAGGATACTGAGCCCGTTTCCTAGACCAGTGATGTCACATTAGTCGGTTACATGACTTAGGTGCAGCTCAGTCCCATTCAACTGAATAGCTGCAATACCAAGCACAGCCACTATACAATGTACGGCGCTGTGCTTGGTGAGCTGTAAGGAGGAAGCAGCGCTCACGGTAGTGGACTGGACTGCTGCAGCCTCTTCAAACAACTGGGATCCCGGCAGGGGTGCACTGGGAACTTAAGGTGGCCCTGGAAAAAATAATAACAGTGGCCCCGTTTTGTAGACAAGTCTAAATTGATAGAAGGCAGGGCCAGCAATACCATATTGTGGAATAGTTTACCACCCCAACAGAGCCAAATACCACAGTCCATCAAAAAATACTGCATGCAGAACAAAATATATCACCAAAAACTTCCACTGATAGTATCCCCCATCCCCAGGCAAAACATGCTCAGGTCACATACCACATCCGCTCCCCTAGCTTTACTAATATCTGCAACTACTTGCCCTAGGTCAACAAGAAGCCATAGTGCTCAGCAATCCTCAGAGCAACCTCTACAAGACACAGTCTACCCAACAAACTATCCTAAGACAATGTTATTACCTCATGGTTGATGCTTCTCTCATTACTACTTGCCCTAGGAGGTCAACAGGAAACCATAGTGCTCAGCAGTCCTCAGAGCAACCTCTACAAGACACAGTCTACCCAGCAAACTGCCCCAAGACACAGTATTCCCTCATGGTTGATGCTTCTCTCATTACTACTTGCTCTAGGAGGTCAACAAGAAACCATAGTGCTCAACAGTGCTCAGAGCAACCTCTGCAAGACGCAGTCTACCCAAAAAACTGCCCCATGACAATGGTATTCCCTCATTGTTGATGCTTCTCTCATTACTACTTGCCCTAGGAGGTCAACAGGAAACCATAGTGCTCAGCAGTCCTCAGAGCAACCTCTACAAGACACAGTCTACCCAGCAAACTGCCCCAAGACACAGTATTCCCTCATGGTTGATGCTTCTCTCATTACTACTTGCTCTAGGAGGTCAACAAGAAACCATAGTGCTCAACAGTGCTCAGAGCAACCTCTGCAAGACGCAGTCTACCCAAAAAACTGCCCCATGACAATGGTATTCCCTCATTGTTGATGCTTCTCTCATTACTACTTGCCCTAGGAGGTCAACAGGAAACCATAGTGCTCAGCAGTCCTCAGAGCAACCTCTCCAAGACACAGTCTACCCAGCAAACTGCCCCAAGACACAGTATTCCCACATGGTTGATGCTTCTCTCATTACTACTTGCCCTAGGAGGTCAACAAGAAACCATAGTGCTCAGCAGTCCTCAGAGGAACCTCTCCAAGACACAGTCTACCCAACAAATTATCCCAGGACAATGGTATTCCGTCATGGTTGATGCTTCTCTCATTACTACTTGCCCTAGGAGGTCAACAAGAAACAAAAGTGCTCAGAAATCCTCAGAGCAACCTCTCCAAGACACAGTCTACCCAACAAACTGCCCTAAGACAATGTTATTCCCTCATTGTTGATGCTTCGCTCATTACTACTTGCCCTAGGAGGTCAACAAGAAACCACAGTGCTCACCAGTCATCAGAGCATCCTCTGCAAGACACAGTCTACCCAACAAACTGCCCCAAGACAATGGTATTCCGTCATGGTTGATGCTTCTCTCATTACTACTTGCCCTAGGATGTCAATGAGAAACCATAGTGCTCAGCATCCCTCAGGGCAACCTCTCCAAGACGCAGTCTAGCCAAAAAACTGCCCCAAGACAATGGTATTCCGTCATGGTTGATGCTTCTCTTATTATTACTTGCTCTAGGTGGTCCACAAGAAACCATAGTGCTCAGCAGTCCTCAGAGCAACCTCTGCAAGACGCAGTCTACCCAAAAAACTGCCCCAAGACAATGGTATTCCCTCATGGTTGATGCTTCTCTCATTATTACTTGCCCTAGGAGGTCAACAAGAAACCATAGTGCTCAGCAGTCCTCAGAGCAACCTCTCCAAGACACAGTCTACCCAACAAACTGCCCCAAGACAATGATATTCCCTCATGGTTGATGCTTTTCTCATTGTAATATTGCCATTGTTATATTGTGTCCATGCAAAAATTATTCTCAGTGTTTGTACCATATATTGGGAATTGGTAACAGGCAGTTCTATAAATTCGCTCCTTCTTCTTCTTCCTTGGCATTCAGCTAAACTCTCCTGTGTCTCGGCACTAAATATACAGGAATATCTAATTTTTCTTTTGTCAATGAGGGATTAGCTGAAATGTACATGATGTCAATGCCTCCGAGTCTCGTACTATTAACAATTCAAATAATATTTTCATCTCCTTCACTCAAGCGAAAGAAAAACGAAGCCAATGTAAGCGCTCCGGTAAACAATCCCACACTTTACTAATTATGATATATTTGCATAAAATTTTGTATGGCTACTCAGTCGGAACCGAAATCTCAAGGCAATGATTTAACACATATCATCATTCTTCTCTGGGGAGTATCAAAGATTAGAGATACAGATTGGGCAGCGGATGGTTCTGACTCTAAACATGACTGGATGAGCAGTTTTTAAAGGGTTAAACATCCAATACAACTTATACAAGAGTAATTGGGATGTATGTAAAAACAAAGTAACATACAGCATGGAGATGGTGACATTGGGAACGGGCTTCTGTGAAACGCTTGGGACTGTTCAGTGCACGATTGTGTCATGCAACATAAAGGTTTATCTCACATGCATCGATTTGGGATCATTGCCCGCCAGGCAAGGTCAGAAATGTCCACAATAAGAGTACCTCTGGTGGGCCGGGACTCTAATTCTAATGGTCTCCAAAGCTGCAGCAGAAATAAGACACTCGCAGGCGACTAGGGTCTGTGAGGGTGTCCTTACTCTCCCTCAATGGCAGAAATTGAGGGAAGATGGTTCGGGCAGCTGGAATTCAACATGTCTGATCTTTTGTTCCCATGGGAGATAAGGTGTCTGGCAGAGGTTTACCTGCCTCACCCTATCTAGAACAGATGCATGCCCGGCTGGCATGCATGCCCATATTTTAGCATGCATATATTTAATTATACTCATATTTCAGCATGCTCATATTTCCATGTACTCATATTTCAGCAGGTTAATATTTCGGTATACTCATATTTCAGCATGCTCATATTTCCACTTGCTCATATTTCAGCGTGTTCATATTTCAGTATACTCCTATTTCAGCATGTTCATTTTTCAGTATACTCATATTTTAGTGTGCTCATATTTCAGTATACTCATATTTCAGCATTTTCATTTTTCAGTATACTCATATTTCAGCATGTACATTTTTCAGTATACTCATATTTTAGTGTGCTCATATTTCAGTATACTCATATTTCAGCATGTTCATTTTTCCATATACTCATATTTCAGCATGCTCATATTTCAGTATACTCATATTTCAGCATGCTCATATTTCAGTATACTCATATTTCAGCATGTTCATTTTTCCATATACTCATATTTCAGCATGCTCATATTTCAGTATACTCATATTTCAGCATGTTCATATTTCAGTATACTCATATTTCAGCATGCTCATATTTTAGTATACTCATATTTCAGCATGTTCATATTTCAGTATACTCATATTTCAGCATGCTGATATTTCAGTATACTCATATTTCAGCATGCTCATATTTCAGTATACTCATATTTCAGCATGTTCATATTTCAGTATACTCATATTTCAGTATACTCATATTTCAGCATGCTCATATTTCAGTATACTCATATTTCAGCATGTTCATATTTCAGTATACTCATATTTCAGTATACTCATATTTCAGCATGCTCATATTTCAGTATACTCATATTTCAGCATGCTCATATTTCAGTATGCTCATATTTCAGCATGTTCATATTTCAGCTTGTTCATATTTCAGTATACTCATATTTCAGCATGTTCATATTTCAATATACTCCTATTTCAGCATGTTCATATTTCAGTATACTCATATTTTAGTGTGCTCATATTTCAGTATACTCATATTTCAGCATGTTCATTTTTCCATATACTCATATTTCAGCATGCTCATATTTCAGTATACTCATATTTCAGCATGCTCATATTTCAGTATACTCATATTTCAGCATGCTCATATTTCAGTATACTCATATTTCAGCATGTTCATATTTCAGTATACTCATATTTCCAAGGCTCATATTTCAGTATACTCATATTTTAGCATGTTCATATTTCAGTATACTCATATTTCAGCATGCTCATATTTCAGTATACTCATATTTCAGCATGCTCATATTTCAGTATACTCATATTTCAGCATGTTCATATTTAAGTATACTCATATTTCCAAGGCTCATATTTCAGTATACTCATATTTCAGCATGCTCATATTTCAGTATACTCATATTTCAGCATGTTCATATTTCAGTATACTCATATTTCCAAGGCTCATATTTCAGTATACTCATATTTTAGCATGTTCATATTTCAGTATACTCATATTTCAGCATGTTCATATTTCAGTATACTCATATTTCAGCATGTTCATATTTCAGCTTGTTCATATTTCAGTATACTCATATTTCAGCATGTTCATATTTCAATATACTCCTATTTCAGCATGTTCATATTTCAGTATACTCATATTTTCGCAGGTTCATATTTCAGTATACTCATATTTCCGCAGGTTCATATTTCAGTATACTCATATTTCCGCAGGGTCATATTTCAGTATACTCATATTTCCGCAGGCTCATATTTCAGTATATTCATATTTCCACAGGCTCATGGTTCAGTATACTCATATTTCAGCATGTTCATATTTCAGTATACTCATATTTCAGCATGCTCATATTTCAGTATACTCATATTTCAGCATGTTCATATTTCAGCATGCTCATATTTCAGTATACTCATATTTCAGTATACTCATATTTCAGCATGTTCATATTTCAGTATACTCATATTTCCGCAGGTTCATATTTCAGTATACTCATATTTCTGCAGGCTCAAATTTCAGTATACTCATATTTCTGCAGGTTCATATTTCAGTATACTCATATTTCCACAGGCTCATGGTTCAGTATACTCATATTTCAGCATGTTCATATTTCAGTACACTCATATTTCAGCGTGCTCATATTTCAGTATACTCATATTTCAGCGTGTTCATATTTCAGTATATTCATATTTCAGCATGTTCATATTTCAGTATACTCATATTTCAGCATGTTTATTTTCAATTATACTCATATTCCCGCAGGCTCATATTTCAGTATACCATACTTATATTTTAGCATGTTCATATTTCCTCAGGCTAATATTTTATCATGCTACTATTTCCGTTTACTCATATTTCAGCATGCTCATATTTCAGTACACTCATATTTCAGCGTGTTCATATTTCAGTATATTCATATTTCAGCATGTTCATATTTCAGTATACTCATATTTCAGCATGTTTATTTTCAATTATACTCATATTTCCGCAGGCTCATATTTCAGTATACCATACTTATATTTTAGCATGTTCATATTTCCTCAGGCTAATATTTTATCATGCTACTATTTCCGTTTACTCATATTTCAGCACGCTCATATTTCAGTATACTCATATTTCAGCATGTTCATATTTCAGTATACTCATATTTCAGCGTGTTCATATTTCAGTATATTCATATTTCAGCATGTTCATATTTCAGTATACTCATATTTCAGCATGGTTATTTTCAATTATACTCATATTTCCGAAAGCTCATATTTCAGTATACCATACTTATATTTTAGCATGTTCATATTTCCTCAGGCTAATATTTTATCATGCTACTATTTCCGTTTACTCATATTTCAGCATGCTCATATTTCAGTATACTCATATTTCAGCATGTTCATATTTCAGTATACTCATATTTCAGCATGTTCATATTTCAGTATACTCATATTTCAGCATGTTCATATTTCAGTATACTCATATTTCAGCATGTTCATACTTCAGTATACTCATATTTCAGCATGTTCATACTTCAGTATACTCATATTTCAGCATGTTCATATTTCAGTATACTCATATTTCAGCATGTTCATATTTCAGTATACTCATTTTTCAGCATGTTCATACTTCAGTATACTCATATTTCAGCATGTTCATATTTCAGTATACTCATATTTCAGCATGTTCATATTTCAGTATACTCATATTTCAGCATGTTCATACTTCAGTATACTCATATTTCAGCATGTTCATATTTCAGTATACTCATATTTCAGCATGTTCATATTTCAGTATACTCATATTTCCGTTTACTTATATTTCAGCATGTTCATATTTCTACTTGCTCACATTGTAGCATGCTCCTATTTCCGTGTACTCATATTTCCGCAGGCTCATATTTCCTTATACTTATATTTTAGCATGCTCATATTTTCTACTCCATTTTAAAAACCCCATCCACATATATGGTACTTTTCATCCCTCTATGTCTATGCTGCGGAATCTGCGCTACAAAGTTGCAGCAATTCCACCACATCTGGGAATCAAAGAAAGGTGCGGAAAACGAACCACAAACCTTCTGTCCTGGGGGGTGGGTCAAAACCGAGTAATATAATAAGAGGCCCATTTTGATATTTGCTACATGTTGCCAGATATATACATTTTATATAGATTTCAAATGTATGAATATATTTGATAAAATAATAGATAAATAATGTAAAAGTAATAAATAATAAAAATCTAAAATAAAAAATATATAAAAATGTCCAAATATCCTAGTTCTGTATAAAATACTGACATTTTTGTGTCGTAATAATTGCATGCAACGTATTTACTGTAAAGATGACTATCCCCGCATACAGCAGGACAGTTCATTGACAAGACGCTGATGAAAACTAGAGATCTGTCAGGAAGCGGCGCCCTGCATGTGTGTGACATTGTGCATTCTGGTTCGGGGAATGCAGTCTCTGTTGGTAGACTATAATAAGTGCGTGTGACGGCCGCCTGCAGCCTGTTCTAGATCACTATATATATAATACATGTGAGTTTCATTCCCGCTTGGCTGGCTCCAGTTTTCTTAGCTCTTTTACCGTGCAGGAAAATCCCTGCTACTGCCTTGCATTTCTGATTTAAAGGCTATGGACGTCTTTGTAAATTTTTTTTTTATTTTTGTATTCTACTTAATTTGGGATACAAATAATTTTTTCAATTGGTCTTTATGACAAATTTTCAGCCTTTTCCCTCGTTCATATGTTAGCAGAGTAGCAGGTTTTCTGTTCACACTGCGTCTCCAGATGGCTCACGTGAAGCCCTTGTCTCTGACTTCCTGACAGATCCTAAACAAATTGAGCTATAATGAGTGTTTATGAGCTGTCAGGAATTCAGAGCTAAGGGCTCCACATGAGCTGTCGGGGCTTCTATCCCATGGGAACAGAAAGTCTGCTAGTCTTCAAACACACAGAGACTGAACAGGGGAAAGGCATGAAACTTTTTTAATAAAGCACCAATTAAAAAATGATTGTCTGCCCAAAATGAGTAGAATGCAAAAATAAGAAAAGGTGTCCATAGCCTTTAAAGGTGATTTTGCGAAAAGTGAGTTTTGCAAAAAGTTTTCTATAAAAATGTAAGCAAATTTTGCTAGAAAGGCAACTTAAAAGGATTTTCCGAGATTTTAAAATAGATCATCTATCCTCTGGATAGATCATCAGTATCTGATCGGTGGAGGTCCGACACCCTGGAACCCCACAGATCAGCTGTTTGAGATGGCACCGGCGCTCGCAGTAACGGTGTGGCCTTCTCACAGCTTTCCCCAGGCTATGTGATGTCACTTTCATCAGTCATATGGCCTAGGCACAGCTCAGCCCCGTTGAAGTGAATGGGGTTGAGCTGCGGTTCCAAGTACGGCCACTATACAATGGATGGCGCTGTGAGAGAAGACCGCAGTGCTACTATGAGCGCCGGTGCCTTCTCAAACAGCTGATCAGTGGGAGTTAGACCCCCACCAATCATATACTGATGATCTATCCTGAAGATAGATCATTAGTTTTAAAATCTCGGAAAAACCCTTCTAAGTGGCCTTTGTAGCAAAATTTGCTAACATTTTCATGCTTTTTAGAAAATTCTAGAAAAATCACGTTTAACATAAGAATAGGCTTAGCTGTGCAGCCTCTCATCAATGAAGTACTATTACTTCAATGGGAATGTATACAACCATATGCAATTAGCTCCCCCTAGTGGTGTCTGGTGGCAGATAGACTTCTAAATTTTTAGTCCAGGTGTGTTTCTACTCTACTTATTCCAAATAAGGTGCTGGCAGATGGGCGCTATATTTAGCAGTGGCTCTGGACAAAGAACCTCCTGTTGATGACCCCTGTGAAAGAAGGATGACAGTTTGGGAGTTGCTTGAGAAAACTACAACAGGGAGCAGGGATCTCAATGGCCGAGGTGGCACCCACACCTGTAAGGAATTTTTGGAACATGATGCAGATATGTTATAATTGTTTAAGCTGGTAATACCCTTTTAAGTGACCCCATGTGGTCATTCTAAAAAAGTAATGAGGTCCTTTACTTAGGACAATCTAAAAATCTATGCTGGTCTGTGTGCACTTGACAAATAACACCTGTATTGGCAGACTGGTAATGATGGCGCAAAAAAGTGCCATGGAGGTAACAACCGCCACTAACCGCAACATAGAAACAATACTGTAAGGACAGATACAAACGGCAAACATGGTTTTCTTAATTCCTATACCAAATGCAGATTGTTCTGAAGAGCTTACAATCTATAGTATCTGCAGTCTCACAGTCCTGACGTTACGTGCTCCACAGAGGATGCGTTCACTTATTGTACTGAGCTCTTGGTTCCCCATGTGTAGCTATTGAAAGGTTATGCAAATATATTGTAATTAACACAATGCTGAATTGTTTACTGACGTGTTTAAATAGATGTAATTTCCCTTTAGTTTCAATGAGGGAGATGACAAGATTATGTGAATTATTAACAGTATCAAACTCAGAGGCACCAAAATGGTGCACACAGCGAAAAAAGATGTACAATATGGGTGCACACAGTGTAAAATATACAGTATGTTTGTGTATATATCTATCATTACCTGTCTATCTATCTACAGTGTCTATGATTATCCAGCTATCAATGAAGTACTATTTCATCAATAAGAGGTATATACAACTGTATGCAATTAGCTCCCCCTAGTGGTGTCTGCTGACAGAATTCTAAATTTTTAGTCCAGGTGTGTTTTTACTCTACTTATTACAAATAAGGTGCTGGCAGACTGGCTCTATATCTATCTAATATCTATTATCTTCTATCTATCTAATATCTATCTATCTATCTATCTTCTTATATCTATCTATCTATTATCTATCTATTATATTCTATCTATCTCATATCTATCTCTCTAACTTTTATCTATGTAATTATCTATTTATATCTCATTATCTATATCTATCTATCTCTCATAGCTATCTATCTGTCTGTCTGTCTATCTATCGATTCTATCTCAAATTTATCTATTCTATCTATCTCATATCTATCTATCTATTTATCTCATATCTATATATCTCTCTAACTAATATCTATCTATCTATCTATCTATCTCTATCTATCTTCTTATATCTATCTATCTATCTATCTATTATCTATCTATTATATTCTATCTATCTATCTCATATCTATCTCTCTAACTTTTATCTATGTAATTATCTATTTATATCTCATTATCTATATCTATATCTATCTATCTATCTATCTATCTATCTATCTATCTATCTATCTCTCATAGCTATCTATCTGTATGTCTGTCTATCTATTCTATCTCAAATGTATCTATTCTATCTATCTCATATCTATCTATCTATCTATCTATCTATCTATCTCATATCTATATATCTCACTAACTAACATCTATCTATGTAATTATCTATTTATTTCTCATTATCTATATCTATCTATTTATCTATCTCTCTTTAGACATGCCATAAGATGTATAAGACCTGTTCACGACCATATCCTGGGTCTACCTCTGATCCACATTGCACGTGAAACCATTCATTTCTATGGGGCTGCTGTTCCGTTAATTATAAGCACATGTCCTATTCTTGTCCATTTTGCAGACATGAATAGGCGGTTCTATTAGGAAAATACGTCATGCACACGGCCGGCATCTGTATTTTGTGGATCTGCGGTTTACCCACGGCAAAATACATATGATAATACATGTGACATGTGCATGAGGCCAAGGTAGTGGAGATGTTGGACCTCAGCAGCAGGGCCTGAGATAGAGCAAGAAGAAGTTTAAAGGGACACTACAAACAAAACTGAGAAACAGTGCAGTGGAAGATTCTTGTGTTACTGGACCCCTGAGTCCTTACAATCAGTTTTAGGACCATGCACATGACCGTATTTTTGGTGCAGATCAGATGCAGGGCCGATCATTTCAATGTATTATAGTGGCACGTGGTAGGTGCCGGCCTTGTTTTTGTATTGAGGTCTAGTCCGCTTAGTTTATTCATCTTCATTAGCAGACCATCAGGCAATTTCCTGGTCATCTGGCATGGGATTAACTAGCTGTTATCAATCTGGTGAGAATATACTGTACACTGTAGATATCTGAGGGTTGCCCCCCCAAAAATGGAGCAGTTTGTGAAGGGGAAAAGTCCAGATGATCTGAGCGCTCCTGTCCTGGTATCACTGCGTTCATTCCTGTAAACAATCAGTCTCTCATCAGACTGCAAACCATCACTCAATAACCTGCTAGGAACACCACATAACTCCGTCCTTATGAATGATGAATGAAGCAGCAGACGTAAGCTTCCCCCGGTCTGCTGCGAATCCAGCCAGTAAGCAGCCAGCCATTACTGATGATTTACCATCACCCTGCTGATAAAATCAGTGTCCTCATTTCACAGGACCTAAAATCTCATTGACTGCAACTGAATCAACTGCACTGATGAATCTTCCATCTGGTGACAGAGCACAATAGTGAGCATTTTTCGGATATCTAGCGTAAATATAAAGACGGGTTTACATATATTTTTTTGGCAATGCCACTGATTATCTGCTGAATTATCTGAAGTTCTAAACTATCAGTAGTTTGGGACACATGAAGATGGCGCCACTGATGGGAAATACTACGTAGACAGATTGATAGAAACTACTGGTAGATTTATGGATGGAGAAGAATAGGGGTCACAGGACAGAGCCTTGAAGGGCATCGACAGAGAGGACAGGATGAAAAGGTGGTGGATGATGCCAAGGGATGAGAGAATTTGTAACAGGAGGCAGTAGTCAAGTTGTTGAAGGAGGAGGACATACGTAGTAATTGAGAAGACAGAGGATGGGTATATTAATAGGAGTACAGAGTAATGTAGAAGGCTGAGGGCAGGTCTAGAAGGAGCAGAGAGTAATGTAGAATTTGAAGCAGATCTAGAAAGAGGAGTACAGAGTAATGTAGAAGACAGAGAACAAGTCTAGATGGAGGAGAACAGAGTAATGTAGAAGGCTGAGGACAGGTCTAGACGGAGGAGCAGCGGGTAATGTAGAAGGCAGGGGACAGGTTTAGAAAGAGGAGCACAGAGTAATGTAGAAGACTGACAACACGTCTAGATGGAGGAGCACAGAGTAATGTAGAAGGCAGGGGACAGGTTTAGAAAGAGGAGTACAGAGTAATGTAGAAGACAGACAACATGTCTAGAAGGAGGAGCACAGAGTAATGTAGAAGACAGAGAACAGGTCTAGAAGGAGGAGCACAGAGTAATGTAGAAGGCAGAGGACAGGTCTAGAAGGAAGAGTACAGAGTAATGTAGAAGACAGAGGATAGGTCTAGAAGGAGAAGAACAGAGTAATGTAGAAGGCTGAAGACAGGTTTAGAAGGAGGAGCAACAGAGTAATGTAGAAGGCAGAGGACAGGTCTAGAAGGAGGAGCACAGAGTAATGTAGAAGGCTGAAGACAGGTCTAGAAAGAGAAGCACAGAGTAATGTAGAAGGCTGAAGACAGGTCTAGAAGGAGGAGTACAAAGTAATGTAGAAGGCAGAGGACAGGTGTAGAAGGAGGAGCACAGAGTAATGTAGAAGGCAGAGGACAGGTCTAGAAGGTGGAGCGCAGAGTAATGTAGAAGGCTGAAGACAGGTCTAGAGAAGGAGGAGCACAGAGTAATGTAGAAGGCTGAGAACAGGTCAAGGAGGAGCAGTGGGTAATGTAGAAGACAGAGGACAGGTCTAGAAGGAGAAGCACAGAGTAATGTAGAAGGCTGAAGACAGGTCTAGAACAAGGAGCACAGAGTAATGTAGAAGACAGAGGGCAGGTCTAGAAGGAGGCGCACAGAGTAATGTAGAAGGCAGAGGACAGGTCTAGAAGGAGGAGCACAGAGTAATGTAGAAGGCAGAGGACAGCTCTAGAAAGAGGAGCACAGAGTTATGTAGAAGGCTGAGGACAGGTCTAGAAGGAGGAGCATAGAGTAATGTAAAAGGCAGAGGACATGTCTAGAAGGAAGAGTACAGAGTAATGTAGAAAACAGAGGATAGATCTAGAAGGAGAAGAACAGAGTAATGTAGAAGGCAGAGGACAGGTCTAGAAGGAGAAGCACGGAGTAATGTAGAAGGCTGAAGACAGTTCTAGAAGGAGGAGTACAGAGTAATGTAGAAGGCAGAGGACAGGTCTAGAAGGAGGAGCATACAGAGTAATGTAGAAGGCTGAAGACAGGTCTAGAAGGAGGAGCACAGAGTAATGTAGAAGGCTGAGGATAGGTCAAGGAGGAGCAGTGGGTAATGTAGAAGGCAGAGGACAGGTCTAGAAGGAGAAGCACAGAGTAATGTAGAAGGCTGAAGACAGGTCTAGAAGGAGGAGCACAGAGTAATGTAGAAGGCAGAGGACAGGTCTAGAAGGAGGAGCACAGAGTAATGTAGAAGGCTGAAGACAGGTCTAGAAAGAGAAGCACAGAGTAATGTAGAAGGCTGAAGACAGGTCTAGAAGGAGGAGTACAAAGTAATGTAGAAGGCTGAGGACAGGTCTAGACGGAGGAGCAGCGGGTAATGTAGAAGGCAGGGGACAGGTTTAGAAAGAGGAGCACAGAGTAATGTAGAAGACTGACAACACGTCTAGATGGAGGAGCACAGAGTAATGTAGAAGGCAGGGGACAGGTTTAGAAAGAGGAGTACAGAGTAATGTAGAAGACAGACAACATGTCTAGAAGGAGGAGCACAGAGTAATGTAGAAGACAGAGAACAGGTCTAGAAGGAGGAGCACAGAGTAATGTAGAAGGCAGAGGACAGGTCTAGAAGGAAGAGTACAGAGTAATGTAGAAGACAGAGGATAGGTCTAGAAGGAGAAGAACAGAGTAATGTAGAAGGCTGAAGACAGGTTTAGAAGGAGGAGCACAGAGTAATGTAGAAGGCAGAGGACAGGTCTAGAAGGAGGAGCACAGAGTAATGTAGAAGGCTGAAGACAGGTCTAGAAAGAGAAGCACAGAGTAATGTAGAAGGCTGAAGACAGGTCTAGAAGGAGGAGTACAAAGTAATGTAGAAGGCAGAGGACAGGTGTAGAAGGAGGAGCACAGAGTAATGTAGAAGGCAGAGGACAGGTCTAGAAGGTGGAGCGCAGAGTAATGTAGAAGGCTGAAGACAGGTCTAGAGAAGGAGGAGCACAGAGTAATGTAGAAGGCTGAGAACAGGTCAAGGAGGAGCAGTGGGTAATGTAGAAGACAGAGGACAGGTCTAGAAGGAGAAGCACAGAGTAATGTAGAAGGCTGAAGACAGGTCTAGAACAAGGAGCACAGAGTAATGTAGAAGACAGAGGGCAGGTCTAGAAGGAGGCGCACAGAGTAATGTAGAAGGCAGAGGACAAGTCTAGAAGGAGGAGCACAGAGTAATGTAGAAGGCAGAGGACAGCTCTAGAAAGAGGAGCACAGAGTTATGTAGAAGGCTGAGGACAGGTCTAGAAGGAGGAGCATAGAGTAATGTAAAAGGCAGAGGACATGTCTAGAAGGAAGAGTACAGAGTAATGTAGAAAACAGAGGATAGATCTAGAAGGAGAAGAACAGAGTAATGTAGAAGGCAGAGGACAGGTCTAGAAGGAGAAGCACGGAGTAATGTAGAAGGCTGAAGACAGTTCTAGAAGGAGGAGTACAGAGTAATGTAGAAGGCAGAGGACAGGTCTAGAAGGAGGAGCATACAGAGTAATGTAGAAGGCTGAAGACAGGTCTAGAAGGAGGAGCACAGAGTAATGTAGAAGGCTGAGGATAGGTCAAGGAGGAGCAGTGGGTAATGTAGAAGGCAGAGGACAGGTCTAGAAGGAGAAGCACAGAGTAATGTAGAAGGCTGAAGACAGGTCTAGAAGGAGGAGCACAGAGTAATGTAGAAGGCAGAGGACAGGTCTAGAAGGAGGAGCACAGAGTAATGTAGAAGGCTGAAGACAGGTCTAGAAAGAGAAGCACAGAGTAATGTAGAAGGCTGAAGACAGGTCTAGAAGGAGGAGTACAAAGTAATGTAGAAGGCAGAGGACAGGTCTAGAAGGAGGAGCACAGAGTAATGTAGAAGGCAGAGGACAGGTCTAGAGAAGGAGGAGCACAGAGTAATGTAGAAGGCTGAGAACAGGTCAAGGAGGAGCAGTGGGTAATGTAGAAGACAGAGGACAGGTCTAGAAGGAGAAGCACAGAGTAATGTAGAAGGCTGAAGACAGGTCTAGAACGAGGAGCACAGAGTAATGTAGAAGGCAGAGGACAGGTCTAGAAGGAGGAGCACAGAGTAATGTAGAAGGCAGAGGACAGCTCTAGAAAGAGGAGCACAGAGTAATGTAGAAGGCTGAGGACAGGTCTAGAAGGAGGAGCATAGAGTAATGTAAAAGGCAGAGGACATGTCTAGAAGGAAGAGTACAGAGTAATGTAGAAAACTGAGGATAGATCTAGAAGGAGAAGAACAGAGTAATGTAGAAGGCAGAGGACAGGTCTAGAAGGAGAAGCACAGAGTAATGTAGAAGGCTGAAGACAGTTCTAGAAGGAGGAGTACAGAGTAATGTAGAAGGCAGAGGGCAGCTCTAGAAGGAGGAGCACAGAGTAATGTAGAAGGCTGAAGACAGGTCTAGAAGGAGGAGCACAGAGTAATGTAGAAGGCTGAGGATAGGTCAAGGAGGAGCATGGGTAATGTAGAAGGCAGAGGACAGGTCTAGAAGGAGAAGCACAGAGTAATGTAGAAGGCTGAAGACAGGTCTAGAAGGAGGAGCACAGAGTAATGTAGAAGGCAGAGGACAGGTCTAGAAGGAGGAGCACAGAGTAATGTAGAAGGCAGAGGACAGGTCTAGAAGGAGGAGCAGTGGGTAATGTAGAAGGCAGAGGACAGGTCTAGAAGGAGAAGCACAGAGTAATGTAGAAGGCTGAAGACAGTTCTAGAAGGAGGAGTACAGAGTAATGTAGAAGGCAGAGGACAGGTCTAGAAGGAGGAGCACAGAGTAATGTAGAAGGCTGAAGACAGGTCTAGAAGGAGGAGCACAGAGTAATGTAGAAGGCTGAGGATAGGTCAAGGAGGAGCAGTGGGTAATGTAGAAGGCAGAGGACAGGTCTAGAAGGAGAAGCACAGAGTAATGTAGAAGGCTGAAGACAGGTCTAGAAGGAGGAGCACAGAGTAATGTAGAAGGCAGAGGGCAGGTCTAGAAGGAGGAGCACAGAGTAATGTAGAAGGCAGAGGACAGGTCTAGAAGGAGGAGCAGTGGGTAATGTAGAAGGCAGAGGACAGCTCTAGAAGGAGGAGCACAGAGTAATGTAGAAGGCTGAAGACAGGTCTAGAAGGAGGAGCACAGAGTAATGTAGAAGGCTGAGGACAGGTCTAGAAGGAGGAGCACAGAGTAATGTAGAAGGCTGAGGATAGAAGGAGAAGCACAGGAGATAGAGAACCAGTCTAGAAAGAGGAATACAGAGTAACGTATAGGACAGAGTCCAGGACTAGAAAGGGATGCACAGAGTAAGGCTACTTTGACATCTGCGTTTTTGCAAAACGCCTCCATTTGAATAATACAACTAGCTGCATCTGTTCAGAACAGATCCAGTTGTATTATATCGAAAACAAAGAAACGGCACTACAACCATGTAAGGCAATGGGTGTTGGATCTGGTTTTTCATGTCAGAATGAAATGGTTTCTGGTGCCGGATCCAGCCTTTTCAATTTCCCATGCCACATACAAAAACGCCGATTGCCACAATTTCTGTAGCATGGTCGATCGTAGTCAGATTAGGATATAAATGTATATAGCCACTCTATGCTGTAAATAATGGAGAACACATAACTAGTGAAAATCTCTTTTGTCATGAACACTGACGCAGACAACCAATGTTATCTGGAGCTATCAAAATGCTGCTTGTGTTACTTGCACCCCACTGTGAGACATCTTTGTTGTCTTCGCTTCCCCGACATTGTGCATGCAAGCTGCTGGCTAAGACAGCACATTAATCATAGAGGAGCACGAGGATATAAAACTGGATCATATATGTGCAGACGCAGTAATATCTCTAGGCTTCCACATGTGCCATAGGAGAGGCACAGATGGAGCAGAGCTCTTTGTCATTTAGCAAAACCAACCATTGTATCACAACCTGTGGTTTTCCATACTGCTATATAGTACCCATATAATGTCAAACTGGACAGCCTAAGTAGTACCACTATATCAAGACAGGTATGATAATCACACTCAATCCTAGAGCCACAGACAGAAAGCATCCTGCACACGCTGTACACTGCATACGATCAGGGTTGTATATAGAATACCGTCCTGCTGACAAGTGATTTACTCGCTCGAAATAGTCATATACTGCGACAATAAAACAGAGAAGATAGGCGCAGCATGACAAGAGTATGTTACGTAGATAGACACAATGGCGACAGACAAAGATAGACTAAGCAGGCAGATATAGAGCGTCCAGGAGAGGTGACGAGATGGACAGAGAGGAGACGACAGACTGCAAGATGGTCATAGATTTAAAGGGGCACCAAAGTCTATCTCATCTACATTTCGGTCTGTCTTAGGGGACATCACCTCTGCAGCCCAGGATGTTGTAGGTGCTATGGAAGGGTCTAGAACTACTCGTCTCCCTGGCACATGCGCAGATTTGGGTGGGCTCAGATGTTTGTGCTTGTGCCAGAGAGTCAAGTAGTTCTGGCCCTGTCCTGGGCTCCTTGCCTATAGAGCCCAGGATAGGGCCCTCTCCATAGACCAAATCGAAAACCTAGTTTTCAGAATGAAGAACATCAGCAGATGTAGAATTTCAGAAGACAGACTCCTCACGCAACAGTTTCAGAGTAGACGATCCACACAACTTCCAAACAGTACTTTCTTCTGCAGGGGATTTACGATTAATTAAGGTGGGTTGATGGGTCTAAGAAAACCCCTTTGGTTTATAAGGATCAACAACAAGAAGACGGCAGGAATGCTGTAGTCTACACTCTATTCTTGCCACCAAAACCTCAATAGAAACATAGTGGAACCAATTATAAGTCAGCAAGAGCTTGATCTGTCTCAAAACAGCCCATCTCCAACTGATTCATTGGGGTAACTTAAAGGGGTTGCCCCACAAAAAATATTCTACAGTTTTCAAACCAGCCCCTGCATCTGAACACTTTTGTAATTGCATGCAATTAAAAATTTAGCATAACCACTGAGTTATTCAAAAAAATGTATCTGTATGGTGCCACCTGCAGTTTGTTCTTTTTCTTATTTCTTTGATCTGCTCACTGAGAAGGCCGCACGTGCTCAGTTTCATCCTTCAACTGTCTCCTGAGCTGTGATAGGGAGAACATGGACACGCCTCCTGAGCTGTGATAGGGAGAGCGGAGACACACCTCCTGAGCTGTGATAGGGAAAGCTGAGACACGCCTCCTGAGCTGTGATAGGGAGAGCTGAGACACGCCCCTGAACTGTGATAGGGAGAGCTGAGACACGCCTTCTGAGCTGTGATAGGAAGAGCTGAGACACACCTCCTGAGCTGTGATAGGGAGAGCTGAGACATGCCTCCTGAGCTGTGATAGGGAGATCTGAGACACGCCCCTGAGCTGTGATAGGGAGAGCTGAGACATGCCTCCTGAGCTGTGATAGGGAGAGCTGAGACACGCCCCTGAGCTGTGATAGGGAGAGCTGAGACATGCCTCCTGAGCTGTGATAGGGAGAGCTGAGACACGCCTCCTGATCTGTGATAGGGAGAGCTGAGACACGCCCCTGAACTGTGATAGGGAGAGCTGAGACACGCCTTCTGAGCTGTGATAGGAAGAGCTGAGACACACCTCCTGAGCTGTGATAGGGAGAGCTGAGACATGCCTCCTGAGCTGTGATAGGGAGATCTGAGACACGCCTCCTGAGCTGTGATAGGGAGAGCTGAGACACGCCTCCTGAGCTCTGATAGGGAGAGCTGAGACACGCTTCCTGAGCTGTGATAGGGAGAGCTGAGACACGCCTCCTGAGCTGTGATAAGGAGAGCTGAGACACGCCCCTGAGCTGTGATAGGGAGAGCTGAGACATGCCTCCTGAGCTGTGATAGGGAGAGCTGAGACACGCCTCCTGAGCTGTGATAGGGAGAGCTGAGACATGCCCCTGAGCCGTGATAGGGAGAGCTGAGACATGCCTCTGACATGACTCTTAGCTGCAGCAGAAAGGACACTCCCCTTGAGTTGTCGGCTTGATATAAATCTACCAGAGCAATTAATGGGGAGATCTCTGGATCCATGTGAGGTACAGGGCTGGTTCTAGCTTTGTTAGAAAGAGGTTGTCATGTATTATTGGATGTCTGATTTTCATTTTTTACATTAGTCACGGGATAACCCTTTAACGTCATAGATGGGGGTCCTTCACTAAGTTGGTTCTCATAAATGGGGTTCCTTCACTAAGCTGGTGTCACGGATGTACCGAGACACACGGATGTCTCTGCGACAGTGAGTAGCAGGAGACCTTTGAGACTGGCAACACATGGTTTGATTTGACATGTTTTCCTTGTGGATCAATAGGCGTCTGTGTTGTTTGTGGTAATGGCCGCACCCTTAGCTTCCAGGTGTTGCTATTGGGGTCATTTAACTTTCCCTATTTATAGTTGCTTTTCCCACTATGCTGTTCGGTTCATAGCTTCAGTTAGACTTGTGGATAGCAGGTGTTTGGATCTCAGTCGAGTTCCTTGTGCTGCCATAGCTTCTTGGAAGTTAAAGGGTTTCTGTCACCAGTTTTTTCGGTATGAATCAGGCTGACATAAGAGATGTGCTAATGTCACCTGATTCCAAATATATATCTGTTTTATTTACTGGTACCCCCATTTTTATATAAAATGAACTTTTATTTTATGCTAATAAGCCTCTAGGTGCAAGGGGCGTTACCCCTGCTCCTAGAGGCTCTGTTGATTGACAGGCCCAGGCAGAGAAGAAACACTCCATTCACCATAGCTTGCAAGGACCTTCAATGATGTCATGACCATGTGATCAGTCACATGGTTTAGGAGGAGACAGGCTGTTTGTGTGATCCTAACCATGTGGCTGATCACATGGTCATGACATCATTGAAGGTCCTTGCAAACTATGGTGAATGGAGTGTTTCTTCTCTGCCTGGGCCTGTCAATCAACAGAGCCTCTAGGAGCAGGGGTAACGCCCCTTGCACCTAGAGGCTTATTGGCATAAAATAAAAGTTAATTTTATATAAAAATGGGGGCACCAGTAAATAAAACAGATATATATTTGGAATCAGGTGACATTAGCACATCTCTAATGTCATCCTGATTCATACCGAAAAAAACTGGTGACAGAAACCCTTTAAGTGTTACCTTTCCCTTTTGTTTCTTATTTTGGCTTTTTCTGTTTGTTGCATTTCCTCAGGGAGACTCCCGTTCATCCTTCGTTTCGAGGAACGGGCTGTCTCTTTCCTGTCATTAGTACCAGGGTTCTTTAGGGTGAGATAGGACTTTAGGTATTCTTGTGTATGAACTCACCTACCTTCGGGGTCTGTTCATACTGGTAGTCAGTCAGGGCTTTGGTTAGGGTTTTTACTAGAAGGTGTCCATTTTCCTTCCCTAATTTTAGGCTATATTTCCTTTTCCTTTCCCTCCTATATTCGATGTGGGGTTTTACCTCTCACACCAGAGCATGAAAGCTGATCCTAATAGATAGGGGTCCTTCACTAAGCTGGTCCTCATAGATGGGGGTCCTTCACTAAGCTGGTCCTCATAGATGGGGGTCCTTCACTAAGTTTGTTCTCATAGATGGGGATCCTTCACTAAGCTGGTCCTAATAGATGGGGGTCCTTCACTAAGCTGGTCCTCATAGATGGGGTATTTCACTAAGCTGGTCCTCATAGATGGGGGCCCTTCACTGTTTGTTCTCATAGATGGGGGTCCTTCACTAAGCTGGTCCTCATAGATGGGGGTCCTTCACTAAGCTGGTCCTCATAGATGGAGGTCCTTCACTAAGCTGGTCCTCATAGATGGGGGTCCTTCACTAAGCTGGTCCTCATATATGAAGGTCCTTCACTAAGCTGGTCCTGGTCATTGTGGTTGCCTCTGTGATACAACCTTTTCAGGAACACGAGCCATGATGACCATGGAGTTGGAGGGAGGAGGTCCTTTACTCTGCTGATTGACAGCAGGCGCGCAGGTAGCCTTTTTGCTGCCTGGGGCGAAAACTGAAACAGTGTCTCCCCCCAATGCCAATTTCTTTGCCACAATGAAAGCGCTCATTGCCCATGGCCCTTCCGCTGCCCCCTCTTGTCCCTACCTGGTGCTGCCTGAGGCGATCGCTTCATCTGGCCTCATTGGTGGTGCACCCCTGATTGCCAGGTCAGCTTCTATTTAAAAGGGATTGAAACCATGATGTTAATGTGACCAGGGCCAACTCATGTGACAAACATGCATATGTTTTTGGAATAATTTTCTCCTGTTTTAGTTTTTTTTAAAAAAATAATTTCTGAACAGTTTTGTATCTGTGCTGCAAATTTTTATATATTTTTTCAGGGGCTCAGACTTCAGCGGTTTACTTAGAACTTTGCAGGGAAGAAGATAAAAAAGGAATCCATACTTGTCCATTTTTAAACCAGACAGTTCCAGAGACTGCAATTTCCAGAGGATTCGCCTACGCACAAGCCCCCTTCACACAGCGAGCTGGCATTTGTAAATGAGATACAGCACTAGTAAATAAACTGCTAGATAAGGTTACATGCACCGTCACACTAAGAGACTCGTGCTAAGTGCTGGTTCTACGGGTCACGAAGCAACGACTGCACCCAGGAGGTTCAGTTATATGACCCCCACCCCCACCCCATACAAAGGAGAGGAGCATAGCACAGTCAATCCATCTGGTCAGTCTCTCTGATGAAAGTCATATATTTTCTTCGGGTTTCTTGTCTTTTCATTTCGCCGCCGCTGTTGATGTATTAAATAAGAATCAATGGGATAACAAATGATCAGTGACGGCATTCGGAAGTAGAAGACAGTAACGCTCTCAAGACACGGACACATTGATCACCCAGTCTACCAGATGGACTGGGAGTGTACAGCGAGACAGAAGCCAAAGATCTGACTCAGGCGAATCTCAGTGTCTTACTCTGCATCCGAAGGAAGGACTAGTCATTAAAAACAAAAATCATTTATCAGGCTCCTGCCTGGAAATCGAGGGGGAAAAAAAACGGAGACTGGAAGAGTCGGGAAATGCCAACAAGACAATTCAAAGAAAGATACAAGGCAGCCAGGGGTTTGTAGCAAATCAAAATGTCCATTCAGGGGCGTAGCTAAAGGTTCATGGGCCCTGGTGCAAGAGTTCAGCTCGGGCCTCCTTCCCTCAGTGCTTTGTGTGTCTTCTTATGTGGCACAAGGGTCTTTGGGCCCCCTCAAGCTCCTGGGTCTGGTAGCGACTGCTACCTCTGCACCCCCTATAGCTACGCCCCTGTGTCCATTATAATTAGTGTTGAGCGAATCGAAGTCAAACGAATTGACTTCAATAAAAAATTCAGGAAAAATTTACGTGATAACAAATCAACAAAAAAAATACATACTAATCTTGATTGAAGATATCAAGCAAAATCTCGCACTGGCTGGGTGCGGTGATGTCATCAGTGATGCCCGGCCAGCGTGATGGTGTGATATCATCATGTCACTGCGCAAGATTTTTAATGGTGTCTTCAATCAAGATGACCACGATGGCCTCTACATGAGCAAATGGATAAAGTGAGTTTTTTTTTTTTACCCTGATTAACCCCTGAAAGGCCTAAATGGTAGCGGCATCTGAGGGGGTTTAATGATGCTGGCGGCATTGTGCCCACTACATACAAAGAAATAAGTAGTAAAGAATCAATTGGTCACAAATTGAATTTCTTTGTGAAATTTGGCGACGCAGCCAAATTGAATTTTTCATAACTTCGCTCATCTCTAAGTCTCATCACTAGTACTCCCAAAACAACTGTTCCCAATGAAAACTGGTTGTTCCAACACATTACCTCACCAAAACCACTTTGGGAGGTAGCTGTAGTGCTAATAAGGCTCTGTTAACCAGTCCACAACTGGAATATGCTGAAGTGTCAAGCCCTCTAAACTCTCGGGCCCCATAGACCCTCCAGGGAAATTTCCCGGTGGGCCAGGTGACGCCCAAGCCCTTCTCAGGCTGCCGGTCCGGTACATAGCGATCTGATGCTCTCACTATTAATAATTTTAGGAGCATCTGGTACTTATTCCCCTGGCTGGCAGAAGAAAGTGCCCTCCAGCATTCCACTGTATTTGCATCCTCAGGATGATGATACAGTTGAATGCTGCAGTGTGAGCGGCAGTATTTTGTACGGCACTGTGTATTTGGTTCTGCTGGAGCAGTATTCTGTGCTGCACTACAGTACTGTTGCCCCCAACCTACTACTTCATGGGGCCATTTTATTTTTTCCAGGGGCACTTTAACAGGAGTCTGTCACCACTATATGACCATATGCAGCAATTACATGGCTCTGTAGCACATCTACACACGAATGTAATGGTACCTTTGTTATTTTCTTTAGACTTGTAGATGCAGGAGAAACACAGTTTAATTCATATGCAAATGAGCATTCACAAGTGCCCAGGGGCGGTGTTAAGTGTGTAGGAGCCCAGGCTGCTCTGCCTTCTTTCATGGTTACTCCTCCCCAGCCATTGCCTGCCGTTCTTGTATGACACAAGGGA
The DNA here is from genome assembly GCA_900303285.1 of Rhinella marina. Taxonomy (NCBI): domain Eukaryota; kingdom Metazoa; phylum Chordata; class Amphibia; order Anura; family Bufonidae; genus Rhinella; species Rhinella marina. The sequence continues at coordinate 264,765 of ONZH01025419.1, read as the reverse complement.
ATAGGAGGGCGGGCAAAGGCAGAGGCTGGGGAGGAGTAACTATGAAAGAAGGCAGAGCAGCAAGTCTAAAGAAAATAACAAAGGTACCATTACATTCACGTGTAGATGTACAACAGAGCCATGTAAGCGCTGTATGTGGTCATATAGTGGTGACAGACTCCCTTTAAGTTCTCAGTGTGCCGCTGGACCCCAGTAATAACCTGTAGAGCCATCATCCTTTCTGACATCTATTTTACAAAATACTTGTATTCTTTGTAGAATAGTTCTAAAGCATCTTTTCTTGGAACTCTGCATTTGCCCAGTCCCTCTGTTATTCCTTCTGAAACTTTATAAATAAATTAAGGACTGAGTTTCACCAGTTTTGGCTGTGTCCCTACACGCTCACACACCGTCCAACCAGTGCTGCTGTAAAATTGTAAGGGAAAATGTCCAAAAATAAGGTATAGTAACTAAATGGTAAAACACTGGGTAACACTGACATGGAAAAGGACCTAGGAATTTTAGTGAACAGCAAACTAAGCTGTAGAAACCAGTGTCAGACAGCTGCTGCCAAGGCCAATAAGATAATGGGTTGCATCAAAAGAAGCATAGATGGCGGTGATGAGAACATAGTCCTGCCACTTTACACATCACTAGTCAGACCACACATGGAGGACTGTGTACAGTTCTGGGCTCCTGTGAACAAGGCAGACATAGCAGAGCTGGAGAGGGTTCAGAGGAGGGCAACTAAAGTAATCTGGAATGGGTGGACTACAGGACCCAGAAAGATTATCAAAATTAGGGACGACTGAGGGGAGATGTAATAACTATGTATAAATATATCAGAGGTCAGTACAGAGATCTCTCCCATCATCTATTTATCTCCAGGACTGTGACTGTGACGAGGGGACATCCTCTGCGTCTGGAGGAAAGAAGGTTTGTACACAAACATAGAAGAGGATTCTTTACGGTAAGAGCAGTGAGACTATGGAACTCTCTGCCTGAGGAGGTGGTGATGGTAAGTTCACTATAAGAGATCAGGAGGGGCCTGGATGTATTTCTGGAGGTAGTAATATTACAGGTTATAGTTACTAGAGAGGGGTCGTTGATCCAGGGAGTTATTCTGATGCCTGATTGGAGTCGGGAAGGAATTTTTCCCCTAAAGTGAGGAAAATTGGCTTCTACCTCACAGGGGTTTTTGCCTTCCTCTGGATCAACTTGCAGAATAACAGGCCGAACTGGATGGACAGATGTCTTTTTTCGGCCTTATAAACTATGTTACTATGTTAAATCAGTTGAGTCTGGAGGAAGTAAGTTTCTCCTTGTGGAGACCACCAAGTTGGCGTAGGGAGTCTTGCAGGCCGGGCAATGCTTCCTGGAAAATGTAAATAAGCTCTTCTCCAGGAAAATAAAAACTGGCTCTCTTTCCAAACCAGTTCCCTGCTCTGCTTTGACGAGGGCAAAACCCTAAAACAGGTGTCTTCTTCTTATGGGAAAGATTATGGTTTTGGCCTATTTTTCAAGCCACTGTCCCAACATCTGTATAAAGGGCCAAACATTGACTCATAGGGTAACCATCTAATAAGTGGTGCTAGAGAACCATCTTTGTCCCCTTTGAATCTTTAAATCCTCTATCTTTAGCCTTTTTAAAGACAGACTGTGGTCTACGGTCCCCTGACTGATGACGCATCCGTAGCCTGCTGTGGGCCTACACTATTACATCAAATGCCTCAAATTTTATAGGTTGGCACACATTTTACTGCCTAAAATTCTTTATGAATGAGAGAAATGAGAAATTCATGAGAAAAATTTTGGCATGCTCCACTGCATTCCTGCTGGGTCCCAGAAAGCCTCTTTAATTTATAAAGGTAGACATCAACAAGAGGACAGGGATACTGTAGTCTAAGGTTTCATTCTTGCCACCAAAAACACCAGAACAGAGATGGAAACATGGCGGACCCAATTATAAGTCAGTGGGATTATGATCTGCCAAAGGAATCTGAAAACAACCCATCTCCAGATGCTCCATTGGGTAATGGGACATCACAGAGTGGTTTCTTCACTAAGCTGGTCAGCTTCTGTTTACAAAGGGGGTATTTTTTTTAGACAATCTCTTGGGCAACCGAAGACATGACTGCCATGGTGGTTTGAGGAAGGTCCCTAGAAGGCTGGCTTCTATTTAAAATGGGCGGAAGCCATGATGTTAATGTGAACAGAGCCAACTTATACAACAAGCGTCCTTCACATTGTAGAGTTTTCATTTCAGAATGTTTTTGGATCAGTTTTCTTCTCAGTTTTTGTGTCTTTTTTTTTCTGGGACGAATGTACACCATTTCTGAATGACGAGATCTAAATCAGCAAATTTTCATTTTTCATGGCCTCTGCCATCCTATATTGCATTATGAATCCATGAGGAAAATGTTGGCATGCTCCATTGCATTCTTTCATGTGTAGTAGCCCCTAAAATCATTACCTATAGGCAATCAGGGTCTATATGGGTATACAGGGTCCATGCTTGAGGATCTGTGTGGACCCCATGTAAACATTGCATATGGAGGATCGGTGGCCTTCTTGAAAATGTCCTTTATCTTGCTCCCCTTCCCCATCTAGACATTGCCATCATCAAGTAAGTACAACCACCATATCCAAACTTGATGATGGGCCCCATGATTGAGAAATCCTTGCAGATATGGTAGGCTACAATACAAAATATAACTGTGCATATGTGGTTTGTTGGGTTTTATATGACTCCACTGTCAGTCACTGTGCCGACAGAAGATGTTGTGGAGCCCATTTGAGGAGATTATAACTTAAGGAGGAAGTCTGGTATGGAGAGCTTTACATACACCCATTTTTTAAGTAAAATTTACAGTAATTGCGACAATAAGAAAGAGGGATTTCTGTTTTTCCGCTTTCGCTACAACATCGGGTGCTTCCACTTTACAGCTAATTGGCACATTTCTATTCCAATCTCAGCATCGGCTCCTTGAGCCACTGAACAAGCAATATTATCCTACGCAGGACAGAATGTCCTAGATATCCCGTATGCCTCAAGAATTATAATCTCCACCGTCAGAAACCTAATATTTGTGGAGAACACATTAATGAAAAGAGGGGTCCTGTTTCAAATTTGCCAAAAAACATCTGGATAACAACCAACAAACGTATAGCTTGCAAGCTCTTTGCCACTTACGTTATAGAGAATGTCCGTCCATCCTTCCATGGTAATGCACTGGAAAACCGTAAGGACCGCAAACAGGATATTATCAAAATTAGTGATTCCAAAGTTAGGTCCTTTCCAATATAACCGGCACTCTGCTGTTTCATTATCACAGGTTCGAGCTGGTGGTTCTTCTCCACATGGGAAATCGGCAATGGGTTCACCTGTTTACAGAAGAAAGATAGTCAACTTGGTAAGGCAGGTCAATCACCATCTATAATCTAAGTATTAAGAAAGTACAGTGATCCCTCAAGATACAATGGCCTCAGGATACAATATTTTCAACATATAATGAACTTTTCTGACCCATCGTAAGTTGAAACTAGACTCAACATATAATGCCTTAGACTGAGATCCAACTAATCAAGTCCACTTCTCTGGTAAAATATCTGTCAGCTATTCCTGACTGTGATATGTAAGGACTTGTTTTATCCATCTTTGTTATCTGCTTACTTTTCTTAAATTTTAGTTTTTTCTTATCTTGGATAACATTTTGGGGTTTTGAAACCAATTACTCAACCTACAGTGGTTTCAACATACAATGGTCGTCCTGGAACCAATTGAGGGCCCACTGTATATGAGCCTTGGTGACCAACCCAAAAGAGTTTGATGGCTTTGTATGTAGCTTTTTCCTTTATTAGAAAGTAATATGTATTATAACTTCCAACTTTGCAAGAACAGTGAGGCACATCTGCATCAAAAATAATATGCACCCAGATCATAGTCCTGACGTGCTTCATATAGGGCTCCAAAACCATTCATTGTAATAGTGAAATGATTGTCCACTGTGAGCTAATGGAATAGGATCCACTCCTGAGTGGTCTAGTTGGATATCAGCTGCTTCTTGAGAGCCAAGCTACCATCCACTGGTGGTCTAGTGGAACAGCATCCACTCCTTATTGGCCTAGTAGAATAGCAGCCAATGTCTGCATGCCTGGTGGAACAGCATCTAATCCTTAGCGGTATTGCCAAATATAAGCCACTCAACAAGGGCCTTTAAAATAGCATCAGTAGACATGCATCCACTCCCTAGACGTCAAGTGGAATATCAAACTTAGGGACCCAGTGGAACAGCATCCATCCCTGATGACCTAGTGGAATAGCAGCCACCCCCTGTTGTCCTAGTGGAATGGGACCTGCTCCCTGGGGTATTAGTAGAACAGCATCCATTCCTTAGTGGTCTAGTGGAATTGCAGCCACTGTCTCAGTGCCTAGTAGTATAGCAGCACTCCTTGGTGGCCTAGTGGAATAGCAGCCACTCTCTGGCGGCCTAGTGGAATAGCAGCCACTCTCTGGTGACCTAGTGGAATAGGAGCTACTCCCTAGTGGAATAGTAGCCATGCCTTGGTACATAATGGAATAGCATGAATTCTTTAATGGCCTAGTAGAAAATAGCCTAGGCTCCTTGGTGGCCTAGTGGAATAGCAGCCACTCTCTGGTGACTTATTGGAAGAGGAGCCACTCCCTGGGGGTATTAGTAGAACAGCATCCATTCTTTAGTGGCCTAGTGGAATAGCAGCCATGTCTTGGTGCGTAGAGGAATAGCATGAATTCCTTAGTGGCCTGGTAGAATAACAGAGGCTCCTTGGTGGCCTAGTGGAATAGCAGACAATCCTAGAAAATCAGCCACTCCCTGGGTGCCTATTGGAATAGAATCCACTCCCTGGTGGCCTAGAAGAATAGCAGCCACTCCGTGGGTGCCTGGTGAAATAGCATTCACTCTGTGGTGGCCTTGTTGACAAGCTTTCACTGGCATCCAATGGTCAAAAATTTGCAGTGGAATAGTGTCCACTCCTTATACCTCCTCACCTGATGTCTAAGAAGAATGACACATTCCCAGTTGTCATTTCTCATCAACTTACTTTCTCATCATCTAGCTACAAATGTATTGTCGGTAGATATTCTCTATGTCAAACCAATAATTGAGGTTTCTGAATGTCACACTGGTTCTTGAGGTTCTCTAGATCAGTGTTCCCCAACTCCAGTCCTCAGGGCCCACTTACCAGTCATGATTTGAGAATATCCCACAGAATGAATACCTGTGGTAAGTCCTGATGCATTGAAACTAATTACATCACCTGCTGAATACTAAGGAAATCCAGAAAACCTGACCGTTAGGTGGGCCCTGAGGACTGGAGTTGAGGAACACTGCTCTAGATCATGGCTTGCTGGGGTATGGCATTTTACCACAGTGACATTTGTAGACATGTTAGAGGACCTGCTCTAAGCCTTATAACAGTATCACATTTACAACAATGAGAGGAAATATGTGTCCTTGGATATATTACAAAAATGGCCATACTTTTGCTGATTGTTTCTGTTGGAGAGAAAGTGGAGCAGCTTGGACCGTCTATCTTTCTGTTAATCCGTTTAAGGCCAGGCACACTGTCTGCCCGCCACATAAGGAGAATCAGAGGGAAAACACATCTTTGGATTATCTCAAATTATTCTAATTTCCAGAGGTAAAACCCAGAGAGTCTGCATGTGTGATAATACAGTAGAAAGTTATTAACACTGCCTGACATCGGTCTCAGAGCTTCCTTGATCTCCAAAAACCCTCTCTAGATAGGGATGGAGGAACTTCTCAGAGATACACGCCGACAGATCTCTAATTTCCTGGAGGTCATTTTACAGTCTCAAAGCTGGAAAAGTTAGACAAAAGAGCAATTAATGTAGCTGCAAACAGCTACAACAGGGCTCTTATGGCGATTTCAATCTCTTTGATAGAAATATCCGAAAATTCAAGATACGTTATGCAACCCTGAGCTGGCAATATCTGGCATTTGCAAGGGATGAGGAGGATATGCTAAAATGTGCTTTTCAGGCTTGTCGGATTCGACAACTTTGTCTTATACGTGCTCCTATCAAACAAGGTGCTTCCAAGTCACCCTTTTTTCCCCCCTTCAGGAGCCGCATAATTCATTGAATAGATGTCAATGGTGTCCATTGCTGTCAAAGAAAGAACTCAAATATTTCCCAGACCAATTGATAAAGGTGGCCATATACATTAATGTAAGGTCAACCGACCCTACCAGTTTCTTCGTGACCAGCTGACCATTTAATGTGTATTGGATATTTGGTTGACATATGTGGACATACAGATCCATGGCTTCTGAGAAGAAGATCTGCTGCTTGAAAGCTGTGATCGGTGGTGCCTCCATGAGCGACAGGATCACCCAATGAACAAGCGTTTTGCTTGTTCACCGGCTGATCGCCGCCACATTTAGACGGCCAGATGATCGGGAACGACCAGTCGCAGGAATGCTCATTCCTGATAATCTGGATGATTATTGTTGCATCTAAATGCAACTTAAGTCCAAGAAAATCCTTATTCTACCCAATAGACTAAGTTGGGGTCAGTCTGTTGTTTGAACGGGATGAATAGTGCTACATGTAACACTATTCCTCCCGTCAAATCTGAGGGAATTTGCAACAGGGGCTGCAAACCTTCACTGCAAATGTGACCAGGGTCTCAATGATCTAAAACGTGCTCATGAATTTCACCTCCCTTCCCCTAGTGATTTTGGGAAGTGAAGGGATGCAAGGGATGACACCGAGCCCCGGAGATAGCTACTCCTAATTAAAAGAAAATATGGTTCTGTGCCCCAACCTGTAGGGTGATGGTCAAGAATAGAGATGAGCGAATCTATTCGCCTCTTCGTAGATTCGTATCGAATCTTGGAAATTTTCCGAATTTTGTCGGATTTGCTTTGTATTATTTGTAAACGTACTCAAAAATTTGACCGCTAACTATACGTAAGATACTTATGAAACGTGAGTAAATTTATGCATTCTGCGTACGGTGGGAAAATGACGTTCCGCCCCCGCAAGAGCGGGAAAGTGAAGATACGCCCCCCCCCCCTCAGAACTGGAAAAAAACAATAGTACGCTAAGGATTCGTACGCACTTTTGTACGCTGATGCGTATGTGTTCACCTAAGTTGCGTACCCTTAACAAGTGTACGTTCGTTATTAGTGTGCATAATAACGTATAATTTGTACGCAGCTTCGTCAAATAGATTTGTATTCGTTCGAATCTTGTGAAAACTTCGACGAATATTCGGCAAAGCAAATTTTGGATGATTCGCTCATCTCTAGTCAAGAATCCCAGTATAAATTTTAGTCTCATTGAGGGTTTACTTACATACTCGGTGCCATAATTCTCTGGTACTTACCTGTTTCATACGAGAAGCAAGTTTTGTGGAACTTTCCCATATAAAACTCCAGCCCTATAATAGCAAACATAACGATTGCAAAGAAAAGCAGCAAGCCGATCTGTAGAAGAGGGACCATGGCTTTCATGATGGACTTTAACACCACCTGTAAACCTGAAAATTGGAAGATATGGTATGAGTTAAACATCTACATATAATAATACAACATTAATACATTAAAGGACCCATGAACGGTGGTATTTAGTGGTGTAACTACAACTATTTTGGCCCCTTCAAATTATACCCCACCCCAATATATTGAGCACCACCTTCCCATGTGAAGACTATACTGTGACTCATCCACGTACGTAATTTTTTGAAGACTTGACCATCAAGTTCAACCCTTCACAGACCCAATTATTTGATCCCGACAAAGGCCAAAGATGACACCTGCCCCCTCCCCAGGATATTGTAGTCACTTTCGCTTCAGAGATGGAAAATAAATTCTTCCTGAACTCAAAGTCCAATTAGTTTTTACTGGATTCACTCAACACCCCTTGTTTGAGATTAGAACTTCTTAGATGTCCTTTTTTAAATGTCTCAACCTTTTTAATTGTTGTAGATGCTACAGTTTGCGGTTGGACATTCTGAAATGAAATGCTCTTACTGTAAAGAATTCTTTCCTATATTGAAAATGGATATTTTTGTTCCACATAGAACACTGTTTTGATCAATTTGACTAAAACTGGCCTTATAGTAGTAGACCTTTTGATGACATGAATGATGACATCAACCCTTTTTGACATGTTGGGGATGGTCACTGGTCTTCAGGAAATCTGTCATAAAGTACGAAATGTGCTGCTATTGTCCTCACCTCATTGATATTCACTTGTTCTTTCTAGGTTGTCATCAGTTACATGGTTGGCCATAAGGACCATTTAACCAGGTTGACTAACAAAGCTCCAGGACCCCAAATGAAAAATCAGAAAACAAGGCCCTCAGACTAGTCCTTCATATTACTGGACTCCTCATAATGGACAAAGACCATTTGGAGCCATTAAGACTCCAGAGCTTGTGTCTAACATCAAGCTCTGCACCCTCTAAAGCTCCTGGAGATGGTTGCCCAACATGTCATGGGTGTAAAAATGTTCAAATATTGGATTCTTAATTCATAAAGATCAATATATAGTATAGTTTGTTATGTGTATGTCTGGTTAAAGGGAGTCTGTCACAGGAAATTCACTCATAAACCAGGTCTTGTAGGGCTAGCTTATCTGAATGTGATGATACCTATCACTAGGAGATCTGTTGCTTCATTCTGGAGAAAAAAGCACTTTTAATCCACATGCAAATGAGCAGTTAAGTGCCCTGAGGGCGGGCCAAGTCACTCTCTGCACCCTGGCTCCTACTTCTTCCTCTAAAGCCCATCCCTCTCCTCCTTCATTGACAGTCCCATATGAGATGACTACACAGAAACCTGGCCTGGTCCACAAACTGGATAGGGAGGGGCAGGCAGAGGAAGTAAGAGGATCAAGGTTGCACAGAGTAACTTGGGTCCGCCCTTGGTGCACTTAACTGTTTATTTGCATATGGATAAAAAAACGGATCTCTAAGTCAAAGGTATCATTACATTTAGCTGAACTAGGCCTACCAGATATTGGTCTAACTGGGACAGACTTACTTTAATACATTTTTCAGGGTTCAGGATGTTGATCCTCAGGATAGGCCATCAAAATCTGATTGTGGGGGTCCGACTCTCGACACCACCCATCAATAAGCTATTTGAAGCCCTTTATTGTCACATTTAAAGTCCGATTTTCCACTTTCATGATCGAGAAATGACCTTTAACTAGTAAGAAGAGGATGAGATTACGTACTAGGGATCCCCGAAACTAGCTTCAGCGGCCTCAATACTCTGACTGCCCTCAATGTCCGCAGGTCAAAATCTGTTCCAGCTGTCGCAAGTATCCTGCATAAAAAAAGAGAGAGAAAAACTTTATTGAAAAGAATTGCTGCGGAACAAGAACATCATTTATCCTTACATTTATCTGATGCCTTCAAACTGATAAAAGCAACGTACCGTTGAAGAGTTTGTAAAAACTCCATATGAATGAATACGTCAAAGGATATGTGCACATAAATTATTTATCTACGTTCTACGCTCATTCCAATAACCATCAATATTATATGATTATGATTTATTTATACAGTGCCCAGAAACGGTATATAAGTCCAGGACCAAGGGTCTGATCCTACACATTGGCTCATTCTATATTGGAAATCCAATTGGCACAAATTTTGAGAACAAAGGGTAATTTTCCTCAAAATATACTAGTTCTTGTCTCAACCTTTCTGTTTCTCCATTATATCTGTTTCGGGACTGGGTGACAAACAATATGGCCGCCATTACAGATCCCTTTGTCGTTGTCTTCAAGTTCTTTCTAGTGTTCTCAACCCAATACACGGGAAACAAAGGCGAAAGAGAGAGTAGGGCGCAATCTATGTGGTCTTTAGAATGTGATATTACATACTCTATAGATGTGCTTTCAACTGGGCAAGTCCAATGGGTGGACACAACTACAATCAGTGCTTATTAGCCTCTATCTAAAGCCTCAAGCTGTGTTGTCGACCACAGCACCACTCCTCGATGGATCAGAGACGGCCCTACCAACGAGCAGAAGACAGAAAAATAGCAACTGGTTTTGGTGCTGCTTCTTGACCCCTCAAATGCAAGCATAAGGGATCATATTGACTGTACAGTAGATGAAGATCGATTTAATATATTGATTGCAGTAAGGCCACTTTCACACTAGCGGCAGCACGGATCCGGCGGGTGAAGGGTCCCGCCGGATCTGTGCTGCCGCAGGTGCACGTGTGGGGCCGGAGCACGGTTCCGGCCCCACATGTGTCAGACACTGTGTTGAGGAGGAGGGGGGGGGTTATTTACCTGTCCCAGCAGCTCCAGACCTGTCCCAGCAGCTCCAGATGACAGAGACACTACAGAGCAGGAGGACGGAGTGCATAATGGGAAGATTCCCCACAGCGCCCCCTGCTGGAGGGAGGAAGGAGCTGAGAGGGAAAAGTGCAAGGTGACGGTTCCGTCATGAACTCCATTGAAAGTCAATGGAGGACGGATCCGTTTACTAGTGTGTCACACCGAACGGATCCGTCCCCATTGACTTGCATTGGGGGTCATGACGGATCCGTCTCAGTGCGGATCCCCAGTATGGAGCGCAAACCACAGCATGTTGCGGTTTGCTCTCCAGTCTGGAGACTGAACGGAATGCTTTTAGGAGCCTCCGTTGTCTTCAGTTCAGTTTTGTCCCCATTGACAATGAATGGGGACAAAACTGAAACGTTTTATTCCTGTATTAAGCCCCTATGACGGAACTCTATACCGGAATATGTAAACGCTAGTGTGAAAGTAGCCTTATCTGATGAAGACTCCATTTTGACGATGAAACGTATAGTGTTATCAATAAATTCGATTTATCTTCATCTACAATCGTAGTGGTCCCTTATCATGGTATTGAAAAGGGTCAAGGAGCAGGATCAATACCAGATACCATTTTTCAGGACTCCAAGAAATTTGGGTGACAACTGATGACCATTGTCCTGGTAGCCTTATTGGTTTTTACATGTTCTCGGTTTTTAGACTATAAACCCCTTTCTCCCACCAACAGGATTATAGCACAGGTTCAGCTTGCCCATATGAAGGGCCTAGAAGACCTGCAATGTTGATAGAAGGATTATTGGCATGGTATGTTCCCCCAGCGTGGGTCTGTACCTCATATATTTTAATAGACGTAAAGAAAGCATTTTTTGACATGATGATTCAACAGTGAGGACACAAAGCAATAAGTTTCCTCCTTGGTAGTGTTGAGCGAGCGTGCTCGGCCGAACTCGCTGTTCGGCCGAGCATGCCTACGCTCAGGTCCTTTCGGGGTTCAGCCGAACACCGCGGCTGCTCGAGTGCGATGCTCGAGTATGCTAATGCGTACGAATTTGTATGCTAATGCTACGCATTGTATGCTAATGCGTATGAATTTGTATGCTAATGTTACGCATTGTACGCTAATGCGTACAAATTCAGTTAATTAGCGTACTTTAACGAGTGAAAGAGGAGAATTTGCGATTCTGACCTTTTCCTATGAACCCGACACCCTCCCCTCATCACTACTAGATCAACACTACTCCTTGGTGATCTCCGCTGTAATTTACTGAAAAAGTTTAGATGAATTGATGAAACAACCTCCACCGAGTACGCAACATACGCGAAAACGCGAAGAAAAGAGATGTTTAGCTTAGACACAACATTACTACTGAGATGTTCGATGCTCAAACATGGCTACTTAGGCTGGTCAGGAACATTTCCCATTCTGATGCCCTGTTTTGCCGCTTATGGCATCTCCAAGCAATGCACAGCAATGCTTGTCATGTCCTAACATGCAGAACAAGTCAACATTCAGCCCTAGGGTCACCATCAGTGCATGAAGGACCTGATTTTTATGGCTTCTGTAATCCTATACAAATGTAAGTAGTCTTCAAACTAAATCACTGCAAATACCACAGGGGATTATGGATGATTCGAGGCAAGACAAACAGTTGGGTAGCACATAGATCAAGCTGTCCATACACATTAGGTAGCTACTCCTCCAGACTTCCCTATTTACGAGCACTCAGTCTTCTACAGGAGGAAAGGATTGGTATGTTGAAATCCAACATGGCTTATGCTTCTTCTACCTGATACCGGAGGACAGTCAGGACACTTGTGTATGGGTCTTTCAAGTCATGACATTTTCATGGCTCTGTTGGACAACACCAGTTCAACTCAAGACTAATGAATCTTCTGAAAAACTAGAGATTCTTGACTCTCAATCACAATCTTCATGAAGGTTCTTCACACATCAACTTCATATAAAGTGTTAAAGTGGTGGTTCTCTTTCCTTGTTTCCCTTTAAGACATGTATACAACTTGGCTTCTTGGCTTGGCTACTAAAACCCCAAAAATATGAACTGGAATGGCCCATTTTATTATAGTGAGAACTTGAGCTAACGTATCATAACTATTGGGTTTACCCTTCTGGTTGCCTTGAGTTGACCTGGTAGCCCTATTGCTACTCAACAATTCCCCCATACACTTCATAAATGACCATCTTGGAGAATAAAGAACGCATCAAATTACATTTTTTCTCATGTGCTCAGTGCATCCATGAAGAGTCCATGGGACCCATTTTTCATAGAAACCCATCGATCGAGCAATTAATTAGATTAACTTTGCAGGAATGAATTCGGGACTGAGTAATGTTCTTAAAGATAATGTAAGGAGTATTCTGTTAATATTGTTATGCTATCCAATCCGTACTCGCCAGAGTAAACTGATGACAAGATCTGACAATGCACATTGATCTGCTAGCTATATTGGGATTGGAAAATTGGAAAAGTAATCTTTGAAAATGACCCAATGACTCTTTCCGTCTCTATCCCAATCTACCAGAGCGAGATAGAAGCACCAAGATAAGGTAGACTAGTGACGGACTATGATAATGGGGTCATTTTGGGTGGTGGCCCATTGCCATAAGGTGGCCAAACTCTGACCATACATGGAACGTCTTGAGGCAAGACCCCTTGTCCTCACATACAAATGCTCTAAGGGCCACAAGTGACATGGTAAACCATAGCCTTATGGTAAAGGAGGTGTCCCGAAAATGGGTAAAGATCTGGCAACAAGAAACCCCACAAATCTCTGGAATGGAGACGTGACCAAAAATATGTAGATCCTTTTCACAGAGGTAAGTAGGACTTTTTTTTATAAACCCTGCAATCCAGCAGTGGTGGCCGTGCTTGCACACCATAGGAAAAGATGTTGGCCTCTCTGGTGGCCGGGACTGTGGGAGCGCACCTATGCTGGTGAAATGAGACAACCCCTTTAATAATCTGGAGGAATATTTATCAGTGTTTACATATGAGCATTTTAATATTTTCAGAGTGACAACCCCTATGGAAGCTATAAAGGTGACTACGTACAGTATATTAGTTGTTACTCGACTTGGTAGAAGACTAAAAGGGTTTTTCAAAAATTAAAAACTGATGGCCTCTTCCTCAACCTGTGACATCTCGCCCGTCAGTCCCACTCTCATGGCCTTTGTGCCCATCGAAGTAAATGGGATTGATCTGCAATACCAAGCACCACCACTATGCAATGTATGGCGCTGTGCTGAAGAGGCCAGAGCACTCATCCTATTGACATTGATCTTGAGGATAGATCATCAGTTTTTATGACCCCTTTAATTGACTTCACACAGGAGGGCAACTGGGTAATATATAATTTTTTTAAATTCCAGAGAGGTAAATGCTCTTCAGGGGTTAATCCGTTTATATATATATATATATATATATATATATATATATATATATATATTTTATTTTTTTTTTACTGCCCACACAGGGTGCCACACCTACATGAAGCAAGCTTGAAGACAACCTACAGTTCATGCGACCCACGGTACCATCTTTCACGGCTACAGAAGGGCGAAAGGTTTCTTGTCTCTGGTCGAGCTGATGTTATGAAGAGACAACTGTGTCTAGGATTCCCATCGCTTGTCTGTCTCATGGGGCACGCCGTGTTAGATAGGTCCCAGCTGCAGCTCATCATATGCTCAAGCCGTCAGACACACACACACAATATACACACGTCCCCAAGGGGCTTGTGGCAGCTTCGGTTACATCACACACTGTCTCGATTGCAAAACTCTGCAGCAGAATCAGTGCCGACCTGCCTTGAACACACTCTAAAATGTAATAAAATACCGGGTTTATCGGCCAAGAGGACTCTGCTCGGTCTGACACATGGTTGAAACCTCAGCTCCAAATCGATATTACAGTATGTCAGTATCAATCTTAAAGTTATAGATGAAACGACCAGTAACGAGCCCGGGTAACGATAATTATTGCATCTGGCCTACAGCTATGGCTATAGGGGGTGCAGAAGTAGCAATCACACTCGTCGGTGATGCCTGAAGACTCCTCTGCAACACAAAAGGCGGTGGGATCTGTTATGGATTTTGTCTTGGGACCCAAAAGCTTTACGTTTCACCTCCATTCGTTTCAGCCATGTCATCTATAGACGAATCGACGAACTGCTAAACGGTTGAGCTCGAAGGTGTTGGCAAAAATATTCTCCAAATGGGAATCTAAACGTCTAAATTGGAATGTTTTTAAGAAAAATATGTTTGTGGGAAGCTTCACAGGAAGAACTGAACCTGCCCATTGTGTGATGCCTGAATAAGGGATTGGTCCAGCCCCGAAACGAGTTGCTATTTTACACAAATAAACGGATATACCAAACTACTTTGGCACAACATATCTTTTAATAAATCCGCACATTAGGAGTTACGCTCCCAGGGACCAAAAGGTACCATGGGCTAGGTGAAATGTTCGGGAATTGATATGGATTTTGGTTCAGATTCTGCACCCAAATCATCATCTAATCCTTTAACGTTCTACCGCTAATGTATGCAAATGGGGTTTTTGTAATCCCTGTTCATATGCTGCAGAAAAAAATGTGTTAAAAAATTACTTTTGAGGTTCTGCAGCAGCTGCAGCTGTGTTATAGGGCGGTAACTGCAGCTAGAAGGCATTGCCTAGCACACCACAAAAAAATCAAACATAAATGTAGACTAGCCACTGAATGGAACAAATCTTTGTGAGGATCCGCAGCACATAAACTGCATAAATCCAAGTGTTAGCCGCGGATTTCTGCTGCAGATCATCTTGTGAATGCTTGGGCCATCAACAAATCTGTAACATATGAACATACCCTTACAGTATGGATCAAATAGATAGCCACTGTTGGTATGGTCATATGTCTGTCTCTGTGGCCTTGTGAAACTCATGGACTTATGTAGGTCTTTGATCCTTGAGACCAAAGCAGAATATTAGTGGTACTTATTGGTTCCTCTAATGAACTTGACTTAAAAACACTTGGCTAGCCAATGTCACATAAAACCTTTAGTGCATATCAACCCGATATGAAATTTGGAAGACTCGTAGAACCGAATTTTGCAATAAAAAGGCTTAGGTCTCTCCGGTGGCCTATTTTTGTCATATTGTGACCTGAATGTATTTGTCCTAAGCCAAGAAGGCATCTCTCGGTCAGCCTCCCTTAAGGAGAAGTCAGTTGAGGAGAATGGTTTCTGTGTACCAAGATGGGAACATTTGCTCCATAAAATCAGTGTCGGGGGAGAGATAACAAACTGGCTGTTTATGAAGACCATAGATGTTGCATTGCTCTGCTCAGTGGCTTGTATCCTATCGTTACACTGCGGCACGCAGGATAGAAAATTGTTACATTCTGCCAGAGCCGAGAAATATCCTCGTCTTACATTTCAATAAAAATTACCAAAAGTTGCGGAAGCCGTTTGATTAAATGCTTGGTGTCTACAAAAATACACTACTCCATACTCAATAAAAATATACCATGCACTATACCAAGGGTGGACTGGCCGTAGACCCTACAAGGAAATTTCCTGATGGGCCGAAGCCCAGGGGGCTGCCCGGGCCCTCCTCGTGGCTGCCAGCTGAATACCTAATGATCTGATGTTCTCAGTAGTCATTAATGCTAGGAGCACCAGGTACTTATACACCTAGATGGTGGCCACAGGTGCCCTCCTGAATTCAACTTTATCTCTGTCCACAGATCGGTGATGACGTTGAATACTGCAGTGGGGGCAGCAGAATTTTGTGCTGCACTGTGGTATTTGGTTCTGATGGGGTCTCATTTTAAGCTGTTCTACAGTATTACTGGACCTGACTACTTCTGTTTTCCCTGCCTTCTTGTGTTCCCCGTCTTCTATCAGTTTGGATCTGCCTACAACATGGGGCCTCTTTTAGGTTTTCTTCCAAGGCCAGTATGCCCCTGGTATGCCTGGGGGCATTCATCAGAAAGGCCATCCAACATATACCTTCAAAATGTGTACGCACAGAACACCAAAAAATGCCCCCTAACCCTGGCCATAGGCATAAAACGGGTAATGGGGACAAGAAGCTGTCAAACACTATATTTTTGGAAACCTTACAACTGGCCAAAAAATACGTATTACTTCTCGGATATCAAAAGTGGGTGAAAGGTCTGTCATCCCAATAGAAATGAGCTTGCTGTTGGATTCTGACAAAATTGGAGGGGACCTGACGTAAAACATTCATGATCTGTGGCTGGTGTCCTGTCTATGCTTGTTTATAAGCTTCCCATAGACCAGCAGGGAGGGGGCGGATGGGATGAGAAAAAGTTGTAAATTATGAAGAAAATGGTGTGCGCCAGGCCTGTGACACAGGTAAGAAATATCACCTATTAGAGGAAGTGAGAAGAAATATAGCACCTTACTCGACCTTTCAGCTAGATAGTTACACTACGTGTGTTACTCATCGGCAAGGTTCACAGATGTAGAGCATAGCCCCAGGACAGCCAATTCTACAGCTACTTACTCGACAGCTGAAAAAATGAAGGAGGCCACGTGCAATAACACCGCTATAGTCATGTCTCAATGACCTCTTCTTGTCATGGCTAGATGAAGTGGAATTGCCCTCGAAGCGATATTTGCTTTTACTATATCAAAATGGCTTTGGATTTCCTGTTAGTTATTATCATTCTGTACTTGACGTTGGAGCAAAAACCAACCCATGAACTGCCTTGACCATTGTCCTGCCATTTTGTCCCTAGAGGAAGGACTGTTTCAAGGTGTGATATTGGTTATTTGGAGGACATATCCAATAGTGATGGTGATGTTGTTGAACTTTAGGATCCTCACACCTCTAAAGCCAAGCATATCCTGAAAGACAAGGCTATGTCAATGGTGGTGTCACGCTCAGGTGGGGGGGGGGAAGGGGCGGAACACACTGAGTGTAGGAGGGAAAGGAGATTAGGCCTGGAAACTAAGGATAGAAGATGGACACCTCCTAAAGGAAACCCTGACTCAGTTCCTAACTACCAGTATGAACAGGCCTCAAAAGGTAGGAGAGTTCATACACAGGAACCTAATAACTAAACTGACCCTATAGGACCCTGGAACTAAACAGGAATAAGTCTACCTGTTCCTCCAAAAGGAAGGACAAACAGGAGTCTCCCTCAGGCCTAATAACAAACAACAGGGAAAATTACGTAAAACACAAAAGTTAAAGAGGACACTTATCTTCAGTGAAGGAATGGAAGCACCAGGATCTCAGCTGAGAACCAACACCAGCTCACCACAATAACCACTGAAGCTATAAACCGCAAGGAGCTGTGGGAGAAGCAATAAATACGGGAGGGACAATTACCACACCAGCAAGACCTGAGGGAAAAGGGTGTGGTAAATACCAACAACAAAAAAGGAAAATATGTCAGATTATACCACGTGTTGCAAGTCTAACAGACCTCCTGCAACCTGTCACAGGAACGTCCGTGACAGGTGGTCAAGCGGGAGACCATTGAAGGTTTGAGTATTCACATGGAGAAGATGGAAATAGACATTAGAGGAACAGCTGTTGGCTCATGGAAGACCGATCTTTCAGCTGATACCTCCACAACATATCACATATATATGACTATGTCAATGGAGGTATCCTAACCAGTAGACCACCAAAGTTTTGAGTATTTACACTGAAAGGTTGGTCAAGGCTAAGAACCTACAAAACTATCCAGATATCTGTTGGATGGGGTGTAAGGATTGTAAACTGTTGAAGAACCTTTAAAAAAATGTTACAAGCTTCATTCTTATATATCAAACATCTGAAAATTCTAGAAAGCAAAACAATGGATGACCATATTTTTAATAATGTCATTGGTTCTATAAAGGGACTGTCCCACAATTGGCATTTATCACCATTGCACGAGTTAAGTGATAAATGTCTGATTGCTGAGGACTCCATTGACCATTAGAACAGGAGCCCCCCATAACTCTTCACTGCAGCTTCAACCTTAGTGAAGAGGAGTTTGAATGGAGCGGTGGTCAAGCAAATCAAGCACTGCGCTTGGATATCTCCATCAGTTCTGATGAGGACCCCAGGTTCTAAAGATCGTGGACAGATGATGAATATTGATTGTGGGAAAACCGTTTAATAGTTTGTCTTGTAACATAAAGGGGTTGGAAAGTTTTCATAACTCTTGTTTTTATTGTGGGGCCTCTCTGCAAGTGATTTTGGTCAAACAGTCAGAAGCCTCCAGCCCTAGTCTGTTTGTTCATGTTGACCATTGTTCCTTCCATGGTCTTTAAGACCTTTATCCTCAGAGCCTCGGTTCTGCTGTCAAGCCTTAGAATATGGCAAGCTGCTTTCAAATACATACCAAATGATATGTTTTTTACCCTGGTACATACCCCGCCAAGTGCTATGATTTCCTTGGTGCTACTAGTGCTAAGTAGTATCTGGAGCTGCCAACAGGTGGAGAACCTCAAGCAAGAAGCCTAAGATCCACATGTGGCTTCCAAGCAACTGGTCGGGGAACCTTGTTTTAGCTAACAGGAGGCTTTCATTGGTAGAACACCTCCCTTAGATACACAAGTCCTAAGGTAGCATTTGGAAAATGGTTGTCCCAACTTGAGCAAACTCTTAACTAGAGATGAACGAATCTATTCACCGCTTCGTAGATTCGTATCGAATCTTGGAAATTTTCTTCTCCGAAGCGAATCCGAATTATGTCGGATTCGATTCGTATTATTCGTAAACTTACGCAAAAATTTGATCGCTAACTATACGTAAGAAACGTAAGTATATTTACGCATTCTGTGTACGGCGAGAAAATGACGTTCCGCCCCGCAAGAGTGGGAAAGTGAAGATGCGCCCCCCTCAGAACTGGAAAAAACAATAGTACGCTAAGGATTCGTACGCACTTTTGTACGCTCATGTGTACATGTTCACATAAGTTGCGTACCTTTAACAAGTGTACGTTCGTTATTAGTGTGCAAATGTTCGCAAAACACCACATAATAACGTATAGTTTGTACGCAGCTTCGTGGAATAGATTCGTATTCGTTCGAATCTTGTAAAAACTTCGACGAATATTCGGCTAAGCAAATTTTGGATGATTCGCTCATCTCTACTCTGAGAAAAACTCAGCTACATCTTCAAGCTTGCATCGCTGGTAAACTACGACTTTAAGAGATTCATTCGGAGAGGTTGGGGCGTAAAATCTGCAGAGCTTATTAACCCTTACATCTAACAATACGCTCCAACAACAGCAACGCTAATGAAAGTCACAAATCATTTTACAATATTCCTTGAATAAATTGCTGCACTCTTCTAGCGAGGTTACAGTGACCGGCTTCTCCCTACTGCATTATTAATGGCCCAGCACTGGAGGCAGCAGAACAGAAGACAGTTCACCGGCTACAGGCGATCATTCTCCACGCTGTAGCTGTAGGAATCTGCCGTGCCTAGTTATTTTCTTCTATGGTAAATGCGACCGTATACTGAAGGGACAAATGAATACGAGGTTAGAGCTTGCCATAATTGGGCAGATTTTTTATTTTTACTGTTTTGACAGTCAAAACAATTTAGCATTAGCCGTTTTTTTTGAAGGACTGTTTGGTCAACTCTAATGCCACCGATTTCGATGAGACTAGAAGACTATCTAATGTGTTTGAGATTGTGCTGACTCCTCCCCGATGACAAATGTCAGGGGAAAGTAAGATCGGGCTGTTGGATTTCAGCATGCTTGATCCTTCTGTTCTCGGCCTCAGCTTTTTCCTCTCTCCCTATGTGCTCAGCTCTACAAGGCTTTGGAAGGAATAGGTGTTGGCCGAAGGCTTGGTCGCCTTTATGGGGCTGTCTGGTCTGACAGTCATATAGAACAGGACTGGACTGAACAGCTATATCCAGTCTTGACAACAATTCACTTCTAAAATTAGCTAAAAGCCCCAAGTGCCTTCCCTTCCTATTCTGAGGCAGTGACAGAGAAAAGGCACTCAACATTCTTTAAAGAGAACCTGTATTCTTCATGAAATTACAATTCTGGAGCATCTTTTCTTGACATTCCTCTGGTATTCTTTCTTGAAATGTAGGAATAAACTGGCAACTGAGCATTACCAGTTGGGGGGTGTCCTTACACAGTCTGGCACCATCAGCATTGCTTGGTTCCCCTTTCATAAGGGGAACGGGGGGTAACGGGAATGGCATAATGTATGGTGATGAGAAAAATATGATCTATATTATACTATTGTTTGGATCCCTGGCATTCTGACTTTTGGATTGTCCCTGACCTTCTTCCTAACTACCGGTTAAGCCTTTGACATTATCTCCAGGCACTGACCTCGTCTGATATTTGTCTTTGTGTTTGTATCTTGTGTTGGTTCTGATGTATCTCTCTGTTGTGGACTCTGGTCTGATTTTGACTTAGCTTTGGATTCTGATTGGGTCCTGGTTTTGCCTGTCTGCACTGTCAAGTTAGGGACCATCGCCAAGTTGGGTGCCATCATTTAGGACAAATCATCCAAGTAGGTAGAGAAAGTTGGGTGAGTGGAGTACAGGGCTGCACTGTTTCCTACCCTACATGACAAGTAATTAGTAAGACATGTCTGTTTAAATATGTCCGTGAGGACCCCGAATTACTACCCTCTAAGGGACTGGATGGTAGCATTCACTGCACTCATTGGAGTCTGAATACTTTAGAAGTGCACTGTGTTGTGAAGTTCCATATTTTTGATTGTTCTGCAGCATCAAGTGTCCCCCGGCTGGAAAAGCCCAAGAGTGGTCCGCCATAACCAATGCAAGGTGGGATGCTGGTGTGGCACTGCGTTCTGCACGGTTTGCCTGGAGAATAGACATTTGTGTGCAGGCGGCTAATGTTACCGGGGATTCACAGGTTATCAGTGACGATTCCCTGGAGTGCTCTGCTCTATCTGAGTTGGCGGAGGAGACTTAATTAAAGTAGTTTCGTTAGGGAACATTCCGAGCTTCCCCTGCTAATCAACAGGTCCAAAAGCTCTGAATTAGAATAATTACAAGCAGAGACCCCCAGAGATTCCCCTCAATCACATTCCAGGGAGCGCAGCACAGGTTTGGCAAGTAATGGACTGAAGAGAGATTTCTCCAGGTTTTGCACAGAAGGTGATGCCGGCTCGCTTTCATGAACTGAAAGGATAATATCAGATAGTAAATATTAATTCAAAGTGAACCATGTTTGTGCATTGGGCAATTGCTTAGATAGCTATTCCTTGCTATACTGCCAGAAGCATAACTTAAAGCTCCCAGAAACTATAATACTGGCACCTAACTACTATGCATCATTTAGAGTACTGCTCCTTATATGGGACAGAGGGTCTCTTTTGGGTCCCGTCAGTCTCCAGTGTCTCCCCAGTACAATAGCCTAACCCTAAGCCATCCTGTGACACAAGGGTGGATTGGCCATAGACCTTACAGGGAAATTTTCCGATGGGCCGATTCCCAGGGGGCCTCATGGGTCCTCCTCACGGCCAGCCAGTGGAAGTTTTTGGTGATGTATTTTGTGCTACTGGGGCAGTATATTGTGATGGACTGAGGTAATTGGCTCTGTTGGGGAGGTACAATGTTCCATAATATGGTATTGCTGGCCCTGCCTTCCATCAATTTGGACCTGACTACAAAACGGGGCCACTTTTAGTATTTTTTCAAGGTCCACTTTAAGTTCTCAGTCCGCCCCTGCTGTGGCATGTGTCATCCATAGGGTCTCATTGTAAAAAACAAACCTTGTTTTTGGCACTGTAGCGATGATGTGCTAGACCCCCCTATGTGACCACTGCAGCCAATCACTGGCTTGGGGTCAATGGGCACGTCATCATTGCAGTGCCAGACTCACTATACTCACGATAATGTACCCAACGCCTCATGTGATTGCTGCAGCAGTTTTGCCTGGTAGTCTGTTATGTCAGTGTTGCGGTGCCAAAAAACAAAGACTGCCAGGAGCACTGGAATGGTGGCCCCAGAGAATCCCTTTTTTTTTTTTACTGGCCTTTTGGAGTCCCAGAAAACCCTTAACAATACATATGTCAGTGGTGTAGAAGGCCTTCTTTCACCTAATAGCTTGAACCATTCTTCTCTGTCATCCATCCAAGATGCACCCAGACACCATACAAAGCCACCCAGATGCATCCGTGTTTTGCTGACGGAGATCAGAACGGCCTTACCATGTCATTGACCCAACCAGAGTGCCAGGATTTTCGGAGCATCTCAGAGAACCTGTATGAAGCCCTCACAATCAGGGCAGCGGCTGTAACCACTGTGTCTCGCTTCTGCCTTGCCATATTATTCTGAGCCAGATTCAGTAAAATTCTTAGCACACAGGGCTCCATGTCTCTTTAATGTTCAGGTATCTGAGGCCAACAGCAGAAAATAAGACTGTCTCTGCGTGGCGTGATTTTAGGCCAGCGCTGCCTAATGCATAGATTACACAGGTCTGCACAGTATGTGACTCTATCTATAAAGCGGCGAGGCGTCTGACTATTGCAGGGGGAATAGCGGAGGTCCTAGTTCAAATAAAAGTGACATTTGCTTGTTAGCAGGAGACACTTTTGAAGATGGAGGATGGGGAAGAAGCACCGGCTTTCATTTATTTATAGAAACAAAGCAAAAAAAATGAGACGTAAACAGGGGCGGATTTCCCTGTAAGGCCATAGACCTTACAGGGAAATTTCCTGGTGGGCCGATGCCCAGGGGGCCGCCCGAGCCCTCCTCACTGCCGGCAAGTGGAAGTTTTTGGGGATGTATTTTGTGATGGACTGTGGTATTTGGCTCTGTTGGGGCGGTATTATGTGCCGCAATATGGTATTGTTGGCCCTGCCTTCCATCAATTTGGACCCAACTACAAAACGGGGCCACTTTTTTTTATTTTTTTCCATGGCCACTTTAAGTTCCCAGTCCGCCCCTGGACGTAAAGTCTGCACTGGAAGGACAAGGACATGGCACTAGAGAACTAGGCTTGGCAACCAAAATGGATAAAGGGAATGGTCTACAAATGTGGATGGGGCCTTCCTTGTGTTCTCTAGCTCTGCCCCACCACTTGCCAGCCTCACCTCCAAACCCCTTACAAGATGCTCCCTTCCCTCACAAGATCCACAGGCTCTGCAAAGTGTTGGCCAAGTGGTCCACATTCAAAAGGGCAAGCTACCAACGAACTATGGTGTGCAATTTGTAGCTCTCTATGGTGTGCAACTTGTCTATCCTGCCTCTCTCTAGCCATTGCAAATCTACAACTCTCAACTTGACCTGAGGGCAACACTGACATGGGCATCCTGAGGTGTCCAACCTGAGGTTCTCCAGCTTTTGAAAGCTACGGCTGTCAATGTGCCCTGGCAACTCTCCATCCTGATTCTTGGAGTCTCTCATAACATTCACAAGGGCAAAATACCATGAAGCAGGCGTGTCCAACCTGTTGTTCTCTAGCTGTTGCAAGATGAAAACTCTCAACGTGACCTGACAGCAACATTGACATGGGCAAACATATCTTACAGCAATAATGTTCAACCAGTGGTTCTCCAGCTTTTGAAAGTTAGGACTCTCAATGGGCCCGATCAACTCTCAACAAGTTAACTATCTTGATTCTTGTGGGTCTCCCACAACATTCTTAAGGACATTGTAGCAACAACATTCAGGGCAAAATACCAAAGAGTGGTGGAATTCTCCAGCTGTTGCAAGACTATAACTCTCTTTTAGAGCCTAAACGGTGAGGAACCCCATTTTGACCATGGCCAAAGCCCAACTCAAGTGAGGAGAGGAAAACCAATCTAAGGATCACAACTTCTATCTCCTGGACAAAGGATTGGAGAAGACAAGCCAGTTCAGACTCAACAAAGTGGGGGTGGACTGTGTGAACCAGAACCTAGATGAAGAGGGCTCTGTATCAGCAGGGGTGCACCACCAGGTAGGGGCAAAAGGGGGCAGTGGAAGGGCCATGGGCAATGAGCGCTTTCATTATGGCAAAGGGGTTAGGTTAAGAAATTGGGGGTGCCGTTTCAGTTTTTGCCTCAAGCAGCAGAAAGGCTAGGTGCACCCTTGTGTATCAGATCTTGACTCCTTGCCCTCTATGTATTATTTTCCATGCTGCAGTAGAGACTTTTACATGTTGCTAGAGACAACGCCACCTTTTTGCTAGTAACCTTTGTATGCCGCTTCAAAGATTCTATATTCCGACCCGCTCTGACAAAGCGTCTTCTGTTCGCCGCGCATTCAACCTGGCGAACAAACGGCGCCCACTGCTCAAAAGAAAGAAATTTTGCTCAATAAACAGTGACGTTCATTATTTTTTTACTAAAATGTTTCCACGTCTCCGGCATAATGTGTCGTTACCTCGCGGCGAAGGCTGGTGCCAGCGCCTGCTGGCTGCTCTCATTTTTATGTAAATACATATAATACCGCTATATTTCTTTTAGTCATTGATTTTACAACTGCTAACGTTTTCGAACACGGTTACGATGCCAGGTGCTTGGCCGACTCTCCACCTCTGTGAATTCAAAGCGGTAGGACTGCCATAAAACATTGGGTAAGGTGGTTTGGGTTGCAAAGGTCCAGGTGACCAGAGGGAACGGGCCTAACGTGAAATCAAGGTGTAAAGAATATCAGGATCACTGAGGCAGGGCAAGCAAGAGCAGCAGAATGTCTCCCTGGTGCAGACCGCTGCTGCCCGCCTACTCCCGAGGAAATGCTATAATCAGAGGGGGTGAGAGCAGAGTACAACTCAGCAAACACACTGACAACGATAAAACAGCAATTTGTGCCGTATTGCAGCCTGTTATTACAAGAGCCAGCTTCTGGGACACAACCCCGTGAGAGTAAAATCTAAAAACATAAGATCAAGACGAGAAGACTGAGCGACAAGACGATAACAAAATGTGACACGCCCCCGGGTGTCTGGAGTGATGTCTTAAAGCCCAATTCCAGCCATATATGAAAATTGTTCAACTCATTCAGACCCATATACATGTCTGCAGTATTATAGTAGTTATATTATTTTACATAGGAGTGGTATTATAGTAGTTATATTCTTGTACATAGGTTTTGTATTATAGTAGTTATATTCTTGTACATAGGAGCAGTATTATAGTAGTTATATTCTTGTACATAGGAGCAGTATTATAGTAGTTATATTCTTGTACATAGGAGCAGTATTATAGTAGTTATATTCTTGTACATAGGAGCAGTATTATAGTAGTTATATTCTTGTACATAGGAGGCAGTATTATAGTAGTTATATTCTTGTACATAGGAGCAGTATTATAGTAGTTATATTCTTGTACATAGGAGCAGTATTATCGTAGTTATATTCTTGTACATAGGAGGCAGTATTATCGTAGTTATATTCTTGTACATAGGAGGCAGTATTATAGTAATTATAATCTTGTACATAGTAGGCAGTATTATAGTAGTTATATTCTTGTACATAGGAGCAGTATTATAGTAGTTATATTCTTGTACGGAGGAGGCAGTATATTAGTAGCTATACAGACTTTTTGTACATAGGGGAAACAGTGAATTTTGTAATTACTTTTACGTAATGGGACATTATTATAGTTTTTACATTTCCAAAATTCATGCTGCTGATAGATCTTAAGGTCATTTATTATCCAGAAATACGCCTATATTATGTAGAGGCCGGTGACTCTTTATAACTTCAGTGGTTTGACCGCCAGATATAGGGGTTATTAAGACCGGCGTCATAAAACACTGGTCCTAATAAATGACCCCCTATATGTCTAATACATATGCTGTGGACATGGAAAATATTCACAGCGTGTACATTCTGCGCCTTGTTCTGTTTGTTGAAACAGATATAACAAATGTCGTCGTTCCCCCCCTCCCATTCTGAAAAGCTCTGGCAACCGAATCTGAATATAGTATAAAGGAGGAACCGGAAGCAACGTAAACATATATAAGCCCTTTAAGGACTATATAATTTATAAGCAGATGTAAAGCACAGGGTCAGACTAGCCCACCAGCGTACCTGAGGATCCTCTGGAGTGCCCAGGTTCTGATTCAATGGTAGTCCCCAACGGTTCAGGAGAAAGAACCCATATGGAGATGGTTTTTGGGATAATCACTTGCCACTGAGGTCAATTTCTTTGGTTCAAAACCTATTAGACATTATTCAAGATATAGGGTTTGGACCCCGAGAATAATTTCATCTGATTTGACATTGGCAAAACCCCTGTATAGTATAATATATAAAGATCTTGATACAGTATTCGTTGTATGGCAGCAGGTAGGTTTCTAGAGAGACTTTTATCTCACTATTTATCTTAATTGACTCTCCAAACCCAACCCCCCCCCCCAAGCTCCAAATTACGTAGCTCCATCATTTTCTGTTCCTTCCCCCGTTCTCGGAGGCTTGCAGTGGTCTCCTGTCCATCTCGCCGCTTCTTCTCTAGTCCCCTGTGCCTTGTGACTCTGTAGAGCGAGCTAATCTGTCCCCTGCCTGTATAGCATCCCTGCCTCCCCTTCCCCCGCTGTGATTACCCCTCAGCTGGTACAATAGTTCCTGTCTTGACGTCACCGCAGAATGTATTATCTATATTTGTCAATGTCACACAATCCTGAAATATCCAGGATATAATGAGACGCAGAGGGGGCAGTCAAAACAACAGACATCCTTTATCCGCGTAGCACTTCTTAACCGCCTCTGTGCTGGAATGGGTTATGGCAGACCCTATGGGATGTAGACGGAGGAACAAAAGATTGCCGCTGCGTGCAGTCTAATAGGGGCCCCCATGATAGGGTCAGGTTGGAACTCGATGACGTATTACTACACGTCCTGGCAATTTGGACTCGAAACTCTGATGTGAAAATCTTGGGGGACATTTTCTAAGACCACCGCTTTAGACACCGCTGCCGCTTGATGCGCCTAAGTTATGGAGACGCTTTACTGTCTATGGCAAAAACAGGCGTAGAAAATGCATTTAGCAGATTCGCAGAAATCTGTGACAAAAGTAGGCCAAAAAGTGGCGTACTTCCCATAATAGATGACCCCCTCCCCCCCGTATTTCTATATTTGGTTATCAGAGTTGACGTCAAAAGTCTGCATTCCACCATGATAATCCTTCCTGCCACTAGGTTGGCAAATCTGCCCCAATGTCCCTATGACAACTCTGAGCTGCTAGAGCATCAGTCACCTGGAGATGGTAGGGTAGATTGCTGCTGACCCAAGGAGCACTTGCAGTGGGGTTGGGCCTGCTGAGAGGAGTAGTGACCCTGAGATGTGACGGGGCGGCTATGGACCACTGTCTACGCCTGAGTGACCACTCCAGGAGCAGAGATCGCTCTTGCACATGGTTCTGGACCACTTCTGGCTCGGCAACTGAACATGAAAAGACCCCAGTCAGGTTACCTGGATTTCGTTGGTGACCAGAGACTGTGACCCAGCAGCAGAGGACTGCATACGGTGACCCTGCTGATGTGTACCTGCAGCTGCACGGTGACCAGTGTAAAGAGAGTCCTGATACGACTGCCTTACAAGTACTGGGGATAGAGACTGTCCTGTGTTGTCTCTTTGTAGACTGTGTGTAGAGACTATTTAGTTGCTACTGATAGCGGCGGAGCTCTGTGCCACAGTACCATATGTAACCATCAAGTTTGTGCCCTCAACTAGAAACTGCAACCATCAAGTCTGTGTCCTCAACTAGAAACTGCAACCATCAAGTCTGTGTCCTCAACTAGAAACTGCAACTATCAAGTCTGTGTCCTCAACTAGAAACTGCAACCATTAAGTCTGTGTCCTTAACTAGATACTGCAACCATCAAGTCTGTGTCCTCAACTAGATACTGCAACCATAAAGTCTGTGTCCTTAACTAGAAACTGCAACCATCAAGTATGTGTCTTCAACTAGAAACTGCAACCATCAAGTCTGTGTCCTCAACTAGAAACGGCAACCATTAAGTCTGTGTCCTCAACTAGAAACTGCAACCATCAAGTCTGTGTCCTCAACTAGATACTGCAACCATAAAGTCTGTGTCCTCAACTAGAAACTGCAACCATCAAGTCTGTGTCCTCAACTAGAAACTGGAACCATCAAGTCTGTGCCCTCAACTGGAAACTACAACCATCAAGTCTGTGTCCTCAACTAGAAACTGCAACCATCAAGTCTGTGTCCTCAACTAGATACTGCAACCATTAAGTCTGTGTCCTCAACTAGAAACTGCAACCATCAAGTCTGTGTCCTCAACTAGATACTGCAACCATTAAGTCTGTGTCCTCAACTAGAAACTGCAACCATCAAGTCTGTGTCCTCAACTAGAAACTGGAACCATCAAGTCTGTGCCCTCAACTAGAAACTACAACCATCAAGTCTGTGTCCTCAACTAGAAAATGCAGCCATCAAGTCTGTGTCCTCAACTAGAAACTGCAACATCAAGTCTGTGTCCTCAACTAGAAACTGCAACCATCAAGTCTGTGTCCTCAACTAGAAACTGGAACCATCAAGTCTGCGTCGTCAACTAGAAACTGCAACCATCAAGTCTGTGTCCTCAACTAGAAACTGCAACCATCAAGTCTGTGTCCTCAACTAGAAACTGCAACCATCAAGTCTGTGTCCTCAACTAGAAACTGCAACCATTAAGTCTGTGTCCTCAACTAGATACTGCAACCATCAAGTCTGTGTCCTCAACTAGAAACTGCAACCATCAAGTCTGTGTCCTCAACCAGAAACTGCAACCATCAAGTCTGTGTCCTCAACTGGAAACTGCAACTATCAAGTCTGTGTCCTCAACTGGAAACTGCAACCATCAAGTCTGTGTCCTCAACTAGAAACTGCAACCATCAAGTCTGTGTCCTCAACTAGAAACTGCAACCATCAAGTCTGTGTCCTCAACTAGAAACTGCAACCATCAAGTCTGTGTCCTCAACTAGAAACTGCAACCATCAAGTCTGTGTCCTCAACTAGAAACTGCAACCATCAAGTCTGTGTCCTCAACTAGATACTGCAACCATCAAGTCTGTGTCCTCAACTAGAAACTGCAACCATAAAGTCTGTGTCCTCAACTAGAAACTGCAACTATTAAGTTAAGCTTTGCTGAGTCCATATGAGCTATTGCGCCATCCTAATAGTCATAGGCTATACACCTACATTTCTGAGTCTTTCAAAAGTTCATAGCTTTGGATGTAAGTAAATAACAAAAATAGTGTTTATGGGTATAAAAAGGACTCTATCCCCTTCCTGCACCATTACAGGGTGCAGGCTCAAGAGCTGTGTCCAACCCATCACGTGCAGGTGCCGACAGTGTTACACAGCCAGCACTCGGCTCTAATGGTCAAGGTCAGAGATAACTTGGACCCTGGTTCTTTAACCCCAGGTCCAAGCAGCGGTCAAAGGCCTATATTTTAGTTTAAAAAAAACTATATGGAATTGGTATCGCAGCACTGTATCGATCCATACAATAGAATGATCACATTACTTATTTTGTACGTTGAACATTGAAAAAAATAAAATAATGTTTTTGATCATTCCGCCTCAAAAAGTTGTATGTAGCAATTGTCATCTTGATTTTAAACGAGTCACATGAACAATGGCAAGAAAATTTCATTTATGTTTTCAATGGTTTTTGTGAAGCGATATCACAGTATGGAATTGCTGTAATCGTACTGACCTGCACAATGAAGTCATGTCACTTATACCGCATGGCGATGCCATACAAACAAAACCCATTAAGCAAAAAAGGTAATCAATATATGATCAGTGAGGATTTGACTCCCAGTATGGACACGCTACTCCCTTAATACTATTTGTACCGTATTTTTTGCCCTATAAGACGCACTTTTTCCCCCCAAAGTGGGGGGAAAATATAACTGCGTCTTATGGGGAGAATACTAATGAGCGCTTCCATTTTGGAAGCGTTCATTAGTACAGGAGGACTGGGAAGCGGTGAATGCAGCGCTCCTGGGGCTTTGTACTCACCGCGTCCTGGTCCTCGGCCGCTTGCTGTGCTGTGACTGCGCACAGCGCAAGGACGCTCTGTGACCACACGCTGTACACGCTGGGTCACAGCATGTTGCATGGCAGGAAGAAAAGAAGAGCTGGGTCCTAGGAGCGTCAGCATCCGGAGCAGGAGAGGTAAGTTGAATTTTATTATTTTATTTGCTCTGAGGCTTGGGGGTCTTATCTGAGGCATTGGAGTCTGATCTGACGCATGGGGGCTTATCTGAGGCATGGGGGTCTTATCTGAGGCACGGGGGCAGGGTCGGTCTTGGGCACCACGCATCCTATGCATTTGCGTAGGGCCCCCGACGTCCAAGGAGGCCCCCATGCTCCGCTCTTGTGCCGGTGCCCAAGACCGCCCGCCCAGCTGTCACTTACTGCATTTGTCCGAATGCGTACGCATTTTATAAATTAGTACGCTAATGCGTACTAATTTATAAAATGCGTACGCATTAGTGTACATACTAAAATATGCGTATGAATTAGCGTGCAGATTTGAAAAAGCGCACGCAAATTCCACCCGAGCATGCTCGCTCATCTCTAGTCCCAGTCTTTGATGTGTGTGGGGGCGTGTCATTGGGGGGGGTGTCATCAGAGGGCGTGACGCGTCCCCGGACATAACTTCGCTTAGGGCCCCAGAAATGCCAAGACCGCCCCTGCACGGGGGTCTCATCTGAAGTCTGAATGGTGGGTCTTATTTGTATTGGGGCTCTTATCTGAGGTCTGATTGGAGGTCATTCACATTGGGGTCTGAGTTGAGGTCTGATTGTGGGTCTGATCTGAGGTTTTATTGATGCCTTATTAACATTGGGGGTCTAAATGGGGCGGTGAGCTGAGGTCTGTTTAACATTGGTGGTCTGATTGGTGGTCTGATCTGAGGTGTAATGAAAAATATTTTTTTATTGTCCTCTAAAACCTCGGTGCGTCTTATGGGCAGGTGCGTCTTATAGGGCAAAAAATACAGTATATAAAATTCACATAAATTCATACATATCTTTTCTTTTACCATTTTCTGTGTTATCACAGTTAAAGAGCAGAATTCAGCATTAGAATCGGCACATATACTTAATATGCAAATTCTGATTTTCTCAATTATAATAACATTTCAATCACAAATGTCATGGTGATGACTTTCTCTTCTGACTTTATATGATTACTTCTTATGGTAATCGTGCACCTGTTCTGCTGATTATAAGCCCTGTTTCTAGTGCATTATGCAGCACAATGTATATATCAGCACCTGTCAGACCAGAAATAAGGTGGGACATTGGCCCAGTAGTTGCTTGCAGGCGTGACGTCATGGATTATGAAATATTCCCCGGTACAGAGAATGTAAAAGGCAATTCTATGAGTGTCATATTCCTGGCAGGGAACCGCAAGCCTGTAAGCCTAACCTCATGGGAAGGGCGAGCATTCCTGGCTAGAAAGCTTGGTGTTAGTCAAAGTCTGGCTTCAGATGGTTGTAATGCAGACATATCCATGTCCATTTGATGGCTGCAATACCTGGACAGCATTGATTTTATTGAACTGACCTTAGATCATCACGAGGTTGACCTAAAACTGGCCATTTTAGACAGCTGTCAACTGAAGGCTTGCACAACCAACAGCTGTTCCTCCTGACCCACCATAGGGATAGAGGAATAAACTGCTGACAACTTTGGAAGTGGCTTATCTCCCTTGAAGGCAAAAGAATTAGACATGTCGTAATCCAACATGCCCAACCCTTCTTTCACCCATCATCTGCCATCAGGAGGGAATCAGGATGCATCAATAGACATTATAGGCTCAGTCAGTCCAACGGTCAAGTTTGGTCACCATTGGACTAATATGCATGAGCATCTTTAGACTATAGATCCATGACTAAATCAGGGATCTAACCCTCCATTTGAGACCAAAACTGCAAAGTTATCAAAGATTAGTAATACTTTTTTTTTATCAGATTGTCTCAGCTACCTATAGGTGGCACTACAGAGACAGGTGTCAGAGAGCTAATTTGCTTACGTTTTCCCAGGGAGCAAGGCCTATAAGATTCCAGCTGGATCTTCACAAGGAGAAGCAGTACCCCCTAAGATCTAAATGATTAGGACATATGTCCTAGGGTTGGACCGCCCGTTTAGGGCTATCCCTCCATTAGGTGTGAACGTCACTTATGAACATCCCAGCTCATCACCTTTTAAAGGGGGTGTCCCAAGATACAAACTTATCCCTTGTCCAACACAAAGGGAATAAGTATCTAATCATGGTGGACTGACCAGTGGGAATGGGGTGCCCATGTCCCTGTATGAATGGAGCAGCAGGTCGAGCATGCGCGCCGTACCTCAATTCATTCTCTATAGGCCTGTCGGCTATTTCTGGTGCCGATAGACGTCATCGGTCATTTTTTCTCAATGGAAGGGAAAGAGGATCAGACATGTTGGTGGGATTTAAGAAAAGAAGGGCCTAAAGAAGATCTGACCAAAAAGCTGGAAGCAAGACATATAATAATTGGATTTATTGATTGGGTGGAGTTGTCCCTCCAGTTTCTAGACAGTTCGTAGACGGCCCATAAATGAGCTGCTCCTACGGGAGAGGTTCTGAAATCAAGGGGATAAATCTTCCCCAATTTTTCTAGTCCTTGTTGACTGGAAGGTTACGTCTGTGGTAATGCTGTTTGTTAATACACAACAATTTATGATCTGATCAATATCTATCATCAGCTCTGCACCGTGAGAAGACACAGTGGACTGGGCTGATTTATGGTGGCACCCAGAATCCATAGTTGGTTGAATGCAATTGGAGTCCTGGCCACAGTCAGGACCTTATGTATAGACTCAGTGGTTCCTTGACTTAAAGGATATGGATACCTTGGAACAACTGTAATTGATTGTCAGAAGGTGTTTTTGCTGATGGTCAGTGACTCGAGACCCCATTAATCAGAAGAATAAAAGATCTGAGGTGTCCAAGAGTCTAGTCTATGGCTTCAGTAGGATATCGAAGCGCTGACAGCACTTCCACTGAAATCAATAGGATGGTAATGCTTGGTTGTCCATGGAAATTAAAGGGTTTCTGTCATCAGAATTTAGCATTGCAAACCGAGTGTCATTTGCAATGTGCAAATGACACCTGATGACAGATCTGTTAATGTTATAGTTTTCTGTAGCGTAGTTTTTGAGAAAATTGCGTTTTTTTAATATGTAAATGAGCTTCCCTAGGTGCAGGGGGCGTTAACCCTGCACCTAGTTGCGGCGTAATTCCTCCTCTTACCCCTCCTCCGTTCCGGTGATTGACAGGGCCAATGTCCGTCCCTGTCCGAGTCCGAAATCCCACGCCTACGCATTGCGATCACCAATGCGGGCGCATTAAGAGCCGCCGGCTGCCCGGATCCCGGCTTCCTCAATGCGCGGATTGTTGATCGCAATGTGCAGGCACGGGATTTCGGACTCGGACAGGGACGGACATTGGCCCTGTCAATCACCGGAACGGAGGAGGGGTAAGAGGAGGAATTACACCGCTACTAGGTGCAGGGTTAACGCCCCCTGCACCTAGGGAAGCTCATTTACATATTTAAAAAACGCAATTTTCTCAAAAACTACGCTACAGAAAACTATAAAATTAACAGATCTGTCATCAGGTGTCATTTGCGCATTGCAAATGACACTCAGTTTGCAATGCTAAATTCTGATGACAGAAACCCTTTAAGCAAGAGGGGCATAATAACTAGAGTAGCAAAACCTTTATTCTAACGAATGGCCATGGACCCCCTAAGTTTCTCAGCTATTAAAGAAGTTGCCTGATCTTTTTTTAGAAAGATCCTGCAAAAAACATGATCACAGGAACTTCTGCTGTTAGGACCTCAATCGATCAGCCGAGAACCCAGCAGCAAGTCTTCAATTCCCCTGCAGCTCCACCACAGGAGAGATGAGGAATTGCATAGTTACCACTGAAATGAATGAGCAGTCTCTGTAATACATGGACATGTTGGGTCCTCCAAAGGGGAATAGATACCAAAATAATGACAGTGTGCATCACGCTGTTCAAATCAGTCCGTGATTTAGTGGCATTGTAATTCGCGTCAAATTTATCATTGACATGTAACAGTTTTGGAGCTTGTGAATGATATTTTTCTGGTGCAAATTGAAGATAAGCAAATCTATTCGCAGAATCTACGATTTTATAGGCACCAAATCGAACCCAAATCTTTTCAGGTTCGATTTGGATAAATCTAGTAAAACGGCGTCCAGCGCATAAACAATCAATGGCGTTCTGTCACCACCAGGCAGGAGGTAAATGTAGTCAGTTGCGGTGGCAATGATAAAGTAGATATAGTTACATCTGACGCTGTATCAGACCGAGGGACGGCGAGGGAGAGTGAAAAAATAAAAATAACCAAAGAAATAGGAGCCTTTCATAAAAAAACCCTGTGTTTTAGAGGATTAGAGGGGGTTATATACCAATTTCCAGGGCAATTGGAACAACTTGGTTTTGGACCCGAACCGAAGTTTTTGAAAAATTTGACAAATCCTAAACAAATCAAGTCTTGGAAGATTCGCTCATCTCTAGTGCAAATCCATAGAATTTACACCCTGCAAAAATACTCATTTACGAACCATGGTACGCTGTTTCTTGTCGCAAATGATGTTTTTGCAACTTTTTTGGTGACTTTTTGCAACATTTTTTTTTTCTCTGTGTCAATTCTGCAAGGGTTCTATTTTCTAGACAAAAACTCCAGATCAGCCCGGGATTATGGCGAATTTACTATGTGTGACTTTTCAAAATGTTGCAAAAACGTTGCATTACACTCACGCTTTGTGTGCCTGCACCAGTTCATAAATTTGGTGCAGGCACACAAAGCAAACATATTGGCATAAAAACAACGTTAGGGCTCATGTACACGAATGTATTTTCTTTACGTGTATGTTCCGTTTTGTTTTTTCGGACCGTATGCGCAGCCATTTATTTCAATAGGTTAGCAAAAAAAAATGCAAGTTACTCTGTGCTTTCCGTATGTCCGTTCCGCAAAATAATAGAACGTGTCCTATTATTATCTGCATTACGGACAAGGACAGGACTGTTCTATTAGGGGCTGGCTGTTTTATTCCGCAAAATACGTAATGCACGCGGACGTCATCCGTATTTTTTGCGGACTGTAAAATACATACGATGGTGTTCATGAGCCCTTAAATGATAAATGGCCCCCTAAATGCTCTGCTTAGAATAGACTACTCACCACAGAGAAGTGACTACACTGCAGTAACATCTGTGACCACCAGGGGGAGCTATTCTTTCCCAGAACCATATCATATAGTTTTACAATGTACATTTGTAGATTACAGAAGGCAGGATTGTTATGTACCGCACAATTTAATGAATATATACAGTGTATTTCTTTAACTTGAGTCTTTTCCTCTTCGTTTTTCGCAGTTTACTGGCGTTACAGCCATAAAAATTTGCTGTCAGTAAATTTTGTAAGGGTGACAGTAAAAAGTCAAATATCAAGCACTGAATGCATTTCGACATAGAAAGAGCAGAAACATCCCGATGCCTCAATGTATTAATGAACTTTTGGCTTACACCCCTAGCCTTGGAGCTGCAACATTGTTTCAACAAAGTAACAGGTATCACTGGGCCATTGTAATATTAGGATACTGCACGTACAACATGGCTTCCCACAGGAGCGTTGGGTGGATTGAATGTTTTCCATTTGCAATGACATAATTGATCCGATATCAATAACCGATCAGATCACATGACACAATTTAAAGCTACAGTTGCACAAATTTGGGAAAAATCAATGTCACCAATTGAAAGGAAACCCATGCAATATAAATGCAATATTGGCTTGATGCAGCAAGTGGCCGCTTATCCCCACTAGGGGAGGCAATAAAAATGAGTTTTAAGGGCGGCACGAAAATAATGTGGCGGCTCAGACACCACCAATGTGCTGTGAAATGGTCAGAGTCTGCAGCCTGGATAGGAGAAATGCTGTGTCTCGTTTGCTATTAACCCCTAGTCTGCTGAGCCCCACCACCCAGAGGCTCGGCTAGGCCAGGCCTGGAAATTAATATATAAATGAGTTTAAAAATCAATAAGGAATGTGACATTATCTTCCAGACAGGGCTCCTCGTCCTGACAGTGTAAAGCAGAGGGGAAACGTTTGTAATGTTAAAGACAGGCAGTCGCATCTAGAGGGAAATAATGTGAATAGGTACTACAGATCACCATAGAAACCGGGCCAAGGCTCGGCGCTTCTGCTCAGCTAATCAAAATATAACGGAGAACTGAACAGGCCCTGTCATTAACCAGCCGTGTGCTGGAGGGAGATGCGCAGGCCCTGCCCTTAGCTGAGAAGCCAAGAAACGCGCAAGTCCTGTCCTTAACCATCACTGTGCCGGATAGAGATGCACAGGCCCTGTCCTTAACCATCGCTGTGCTGGATAGAGATGCACAGTTCCTGTTCTTAACCATCGCAGTGCTGGATAGAGATGCACAGTTCCTGTTCTTAACCATCGCTGTGCTGGATAGAGATGCACTGGTCCTGCTATTAACTATCACTGTGCTGGATAGAGGTGCACAGGCCCTGTCCTTAACCATCTCTGTGCTGGATAGAGATGCACAGTTCCTGTTCTTAACCATCGCAGTGCTGGATAGAGATGCACAGTTCCTGTTCTTAACCATCGTTGTGCTGGATAGAGATGCACAGTTCCTGTTCCTAACAAGCGCTGTTCTGGATAGAGATGCACTGGTCCTGCTATTAACTATCACTGTGCTGGATAGAGGTGCACAGACCCTGTTCTTAACCATCGCAGTGCTGGATAGAGATGCACTGGCCCTGTTCTTAACCAGCGCTGTGCTGGATAGAGGTGCACTGGCCCTGTCCTTAACCATCGCTGTGCTGGATAGAGGTGCACTGGCCCTGTCCTTAACCATCGCTGTGCTGGATAGAGGTGCACAGACCCTGTTCTTAACCAGCGCTGTGCTGGATAGAGGTGCGCAGGCCCTCTTCTTAACCATCACTGTACTATATAGAGATGCACTGGCCCTGTCCTTAACCATCTGTGTGCTGAATAGAGGTGCACAGGCCCTGAAAAACCATGCACAGGTCCTTCCTTAACCATTGCTGTGCTGGATAGAGGTTCACAGACCCTGCAAAACCATTCATAGGTCCTGTCCTTAAGCATCGCTGTACTGGAGAGAGATCCAAAGGCCCTGCCTTTACCCATCGCTGGACTACACAACCATGCACAGGTTAACCATCGCTATGCTGGATAGAGGTGCTCGGGTCCTGACCTTAGTCATGTCTGAGACACAAAACCATGCATCTGTCCAGCTCTTAACCGTCACTGTGCTGGATAGAGGTGCACTGACCCTGCCCTTACCCATTGCTGGATTATATAACCATTGCTGTGATGGACAGTAATGCACAGACCCTGCCCTTACCCATGAATGGACTACAAAACCTGTCCTGATGTTGACCAGATGTAGACACCATGCACCTTAAATGTATGAAATGCAAAACCCCCTGTCCACAATCATCGCAGAGCTGCAAAGGAAGGCACATTAAAAGCTGGGACAGCACAGGAAGAAATGTATAGATCCTGCTCTTAACCATTAGGGTACCAGATTATCAAATGGTCAATCATTGCCCTATAACCAGAGTTTCTGAACTAGCAGATGCAGAGTTAAAGGGATTCTACTGTGGAATTGGTACGTTGCCTCTATGAACCCTTGGATAGAGTGGACTCAGTCTTGGTTGGTCTTCTTTGCTTTTAGGTGGAAGCACTTGTACAAGCCTCCCCTCTACAGAAGAACTGGAAATTTGTTTGGGGGGGGGGGCACCACCAGACCTTTACATATGGTTGTCCAAGCTCAGTCTTTGCTATGGTGGCCCCCGCTCCTCTGTGTACTCCATTGCCTTTCATCAGCCTAGTTCCAGTCCTTGGTTGATACATTGTAGCACAGTGTGTACTTAGATGTATCAAGGGTCCATAAATGGCTGTAATTACTAATGAGAGAGAATTCTATGCAACGTCCAATAATGAGCCACATTAAAGCTGAGATTATTGCTCGTTGTAATCCATTTCAATGCTTCAGCTCGGGGCTGGAGGAAAAATGCGTTTTGCCGTTTCAGATATTTCTGGGTCGATGGGTTAGCCTGACATCTGGGCGCAATGATAACATGTAGGTCACTCAGGGCACCACCATGCATCAGAGGGTAGATAGAAAGGACCAGGTCAAAGTGCCTCCAAAAGAGGGAGGAAAACAAGGGGTGAGCGGGGAGAAGTGCCATCTTCTTAAAGGGAACCTGTCACATCAGAAACACATATAAAACTGAGAGCATTACCTTATAGTAGCCCCCAGTCTGTTCCTAATCATGGGTTTGATGTGGTATTCTGAGGCTCAATAGGTGAAAAACACGATCTTTTGAGCGCCATCAGCGCTCAGTTTCAAGTCAAGGGGGCATTGGTTCCTTGCTTGAAGTCAAGGTAAGCACGCCCCCTAACCGTCCCCTCTCTTGTGATTGACAGGCTGCAGTAAGGCGCTCGCTATTCTTTTAGCTTCCTGCTGCCGATGGCCGCCCGGCTTCAGCGGCGCACTGCGCATGCGCCAGCCAGTGCGAGCGAGAGCGCTAGCTATTCTTTTAGCTTCCTGCTGCCGCTGAAGCCGGGCGGGCAGGCTTACTGCAGCCTGTCAATCACAAGAGAGGGGACGGTTAGGGGGCGCGCTTACCTTGACTTCAAGCAAGGAAGCCACTGCCCCCTTGACTTGAAACTGACCTGAAAGATAGCGCTGATGGCGCTTAAAAGATCGTGTTTTTCACCTATTGAGCCTCAGAATACCACATCAAACCCATGATTAGGAACTATATATGTATAGTTATGGGTTCTGGTTGGGTCACAGCTTGCAGTCTTAATGCAGTTTATCAAAAATTAAGTTAAGTTACCGGAATACCCCTTTAAGTAGAGGAAAGATAGTTGTTACCACTCTGTCACGATTGGAGGAATCTACGAGATCTTGGTGATGGCACAGAGGTGTTGAAAAGCTTCCATGAGATGAATGGTGTCTACTACATGACTGATGGAGAACTTGGTGATGGTACAGAGGTGTTAGAAGACCTCCATGAGATGATTGGGATCCTTGACTTCCTTATGTAGGGAAATGATGGTGTCTACCACTCTCACAACTGGTGGAATCTATGAGATGTTGGTGACGGCACAGAGAGGTATTGGAAAGCCTCCAAGAGATTAATGTGATCCTTACCTTTCTTATGTAGGGGATAGTATTTACCACTCGGTCATGACTGGTGGAATCTATGAGATCTTAGAGATGGCACAGAAGTGTTAGAAGACCTCCATTTGATGAATAGGATGCTTGCCATCCTTATGCAGGGAAAAGATAGTGTCTACCACTTGGAAACGACTGATGGGATCTATAAGATCTTGGTGACAACACAGAGGTTTCGTAAAACCTCCATATGATGAAAAGGATCCTTGCCTTTCTTACGTAGAGCAAAGATAGCATCTACCACTCTCAGGACTGGTGGAATCTATAAGATCTTGGTGATGGCACAGAGGTGTTATGAAACCTCCAAGAGATGAATGAGATCTTTACCTTTCTCATGTAGGGAAAAGATGGTGTCTACCACTCTGTCATGACTGGTGGAATCTATGAGATCTTGGTGATGGCACAGAGGTCTTGGAAAACTTCCATGAGATGAAGGGATCCTTGCCTTCCTTATGTAGGGAAAAGATGAGGCCTAGCACTTGGACAAGACTGATGGAATCTATGAGATCTTGGTGATGGCACAGAGGTCTTGGAAAACTTCCATGAGATGAAGGGATCCTTGCCTTCCTTATGTAGGGAAAAGATGAGGCCTAGCACTTGGACAAGACTGATGGAATCTATGAGATCTTGGTGATGGCACAGAGGTGTTGGAAGACCTCCACAAGATGAATGGGATACTTGCCTTTCTTATGTAGGGGAAAGATGGTATCTACCACAGGTGGACTCTATGAGATCTTAGTGATGGCACTGAGGTGATTAGGGATATGTCATGCTTGTAATAACAAACTTCGCAGATCCTATGTCGTCCGAGTTGTGGATACTGGTGTAGAAGTGGTCATGATATATTAGTACTGTAATTTGAAATGGAAAGGAAAAACACTATCTTCACCCACTTGGGCAAATTAGGTCATGTCCTCCATCCACCAAGAGTAGGTTTGTTGGATGGGTATGGAGATTGCACAAGGAAGTCCTCCTAACCTCCACTTTGGGTGGCAGCTCTGTGGTACGATGTGTAATCTCATATACCATAGCAGTACGTCACACCCTTCTGGCACGTATAACGTTCCGGTAACCTCGTAGAATATCTCCTCCTTACAACCTTTACATTATGAGCTTATTTGGCTTAGGGACAATAATAACGCCGCTGCCTGAGCTGTATACTCCTCGCATAAAGGTCTTTGGCCTAATATCAAGATTCTGAGCCAGTGGCGACATATTTCCGAATTCAAAGTGATCCCCCTTTTCATTTCCGCCAGCTATTCATTCCTCCCAAAGCCTTCGACACGCCAGTGACAATTATAGAATGACATTTTCTATTCTTCCAGATAAAAATTGATGCGGGAACAGCAGAAGGAGACGGAGGGAGAAAACAGAGGAAATGAGAAGAGGAGAGAATGCTGCAGAGACGACAGAGGCCGCGTGGAAATTAACATTTTCACCGGATAGACTAATATGATGACAACTTTACTCTTTCACTGCTGGACTGGAGTAATATGGAGTAATCTGTAGAGGTTGGGTAGAATATAGCCACTGTCTATGGGGTACGTGGTAGGCACTGTTTACGGGGTACGTGATAGCCACTGTCTATGGGGTACGTGGTAGGCACTG
Source organism: Rhinella marina (assembly GCA_900303285.1). Classification (NCBI taxonomy): domain Eukaryota; kingdom Metazoa; phylum Chordata; class Amphibia; order Anura; family Bufonidae; genus Rhinella; species Rhinella marina. The sequence continues at coordinate 223,637 of ONZH01025419.1, read as the reverse complement.
TTTATGGGGTACGTGGTAGCCACTGTTTATGGGATACGTGGTAGCCACTGTTTATGGGGTACGTGGTAGCCACTGTTTATGGGGTACGTGGTAGCCACTGTTTATGGGGTACGTGGTAGCCACTGTTTACGGGGTACATGGTAGCCACTGTCTATGGGGTACGTGGTAGGCACTGTTTATGGGGTATGTGGTAGCCACTGTTTATGGAGTACGTGGTAGGCACTGTTTATGGGGTATGTGGTAGCCACTGTTTATGGGGTACGTGGTAGGCACTGTCTATGGGGTACGTGGTAGCCACTGTCTATGGGGTATGTGGTAGCCACTGTCTATGGGTAACGTGGTAGGCACTGTCTATGGGGTACGTGGTAGGCACTGTTTGTGGGGCACACTATGTAAACAATTTTTGAGGGGCACTTTGTGGTAGGAACTGTCTTAAGGGCAGTTTTTGGTAGGCACTGTTGTAAGGGCACTTGCTGGTAGGCACTGTTGTAAGGGCACTTGCTGGTAGGCTCTGGTTAGAGAACACTTTATTGTAGGCATTGTTTTAGGGGTACTTTCTGATAGAGACTGTTTTAAAGACACTTTCTAGTAAGCACTGTTTACTTTGGGTACTGTTATGGGGCACTTTCTGGTAGGCACTGTTTATGGTGGCACTGTTTATGTGGTCACTCTCAGACAAGTACTATATATGGGCACACTCTCTAACTGGTACTGTTTATAAGAGCACTCTCTCCAAAGCACTGGTAATGGGTGCATTCTCTCTTAGAATATGTCTGTGAAGGCAGTCTCTGGTTGACACTGTTTATAGGAGCACTCTGTGGTTGCCATTGTTTATAAGGGCACTCTCTGTCTTGCACTGTTTATAGGAGCACTCTCTGGTTGCCATTGTTTATAAGGGCACTCTCTGTCTTGCACTGTTTATAGGGGCACTCTATGGTTGCCATTGTTTATAAGGGCACTCTCTGTCTTGCACTGTTTATAGAGGCACTCTATGGTTGCCATTGTTTATAAGGGCACTCTCTGTCTGGACTGTTTATAGGGGCACTCTCTGGCAACCACCCTAATGTAGCCAGACACCCTCTAATCCAGACAGATAAGCTGCAAGATACTGAATACGAGAGCGACATTTTTAACAGGGAAAATATTATGATCAACAGTGAAATATGGCCCAAAAATATTAATTCCTGGAAAAGCTGGATCATAACCAATATGGCTGCCATTACAGCTCCCACATGTGTTGCCTATCACCCAGATTTCGACCTAGACCCTCTGCCCGTATATTGCTACAGAGATGGCCTTCACATCCCTAGGAACTGTTAGGCTGTCCATATACTTGAGATAGCTGGCGATCGGTATGGCCACCTTTACATTGGTTGTCACCACGCTTTCCCAAAAACAGATAGAATTTTTTTTTTTTTTAAAGAAATGGGAACTTTTTTTTTTAAATAATTCATCCAATTCAATTTTTTAATAATTTCTGAGAGGTCCCTTTTAGTACGACCACGACCAGCGCGCTGACTCACAGTTACAAGAAATCCTCTGGTCTGTTACTGAGAACCACACCCCGCTGCTCAGTCTCAGCCATCCCTCGTCAGTGGCAGCACATGACGGCTACGCCGGCAATAAATAGATCCAGCCACACAATCACGTTTTTTCTTTTCCCCCTCTTTTTTAGCGTTCTTATTTTTCGCTCCTGACGTCTGTGCCAAATGAAGGATGTTCTCTTATTTTGTTTTACAGAAAGAAATTGAAAAGTAATGAGTCATTGCCTTAGATTGCTAGTAAAACGCGGGCGCGCGCGTGTGTCTGATTCTAACCCAAAAACTAATCAGTGGTAATTTTCTTTCGAAGGAAGTGATGGCAGGAAGCTCGTTAAAAGGGCAGGCTCTTAATTCATGTGTTTGTCTCAAGGGTAACAAAACATATTGTATGCGGGGTCCTGGTGTATTAGAGAGAACATGCATGGGCTGGCGTGTTTCGCAGCTGAGAGGTGACCGCTGGGAAAGATCAAGCAAAATAATGTATAGGGATATTATAACGCTTGGCGGCTGCTATGGAGCTCTTGGAGAGAGGGGGCTCTATGGGGCTCTTGGACAGAGGGGCTCTTGGACAGAGGGGGCTCTATGGGGCTCTTGGAGAGAGGGGGCTCTATGGGGCTCTTAAAGAGAGGGGGCTCTATGGGGCTCTTGGACAGAGGGGGCTCTATGGGGCTCTTAAAGAGAGGGGCCTCTATGGGGCTCTTGGAGAGAGGGGCCTCTATGGGGCTCTTGGAGAGAGGGGCTGTATGGGGCTCTTGGAGAGAGGGACTCTATGGGGTTCTTGGAGAGAGGGGCCTCTATGGGGCTCTTGGAGAGAGGGGCCTCTATGGGGCTCTTGGACAGAGGGGGCTCTATGGGGCTCTTAAAGAGAGGGGCCTCTATGGGGCTCTTGGAGAGAGGGGCCTCTATGGGGCTCTTGGAGAGAGGGGCTGTATGGGGCTCTTGGAGAGAGGGGCTCTATGGGGTTCTTGGAGAGAGGGGCCTCTATGGGGCTCTTGGAGAGAGGGGCTGTATGGGGCTCTTGGAGAGAGGGGCTGTATGGGGCTCTTGGAGAGAGGGGCTCTCTGAGGTTCCTGGAGAGAGGGGCTCTTGGAGAGAAGGGGCTCTATGGGGCTCTTGGAGAGAAGGGCTCTATGGGGCTCTTGGAGAGAGAGGCTTTATGGGGTTCTTGGAGAGAGGGGCTCTATGGGGCTCTTGGAGAGAGAGGCTTTATGGGGTTCTTGGAGAAAGGGGCTCTATGGGGCTCTTGGAGAGAGGGGCTTTATGGGGCTCTTGGAGAGAGGGGCTCTATGGGGTTCTTGGAGAGAGGGGCTCTATGAGGTTCCTGGACAGAGGGGCTCTTGAAGAGAGAGGGCTCTATGGGGCTCTTTGAGAGAGGGGCTCTATGGGGCTCTTGGTCGGCCATACCTATTTTGCTACTGGATGGCGAGAAGGTGTTGTTAGCAAGCAAGAAGCTATGGACCTGACCCAAGAGACCTGGCAATGGTGTGGAGGGCAAAGCAAGCAACGGGCACTTCCGTCCTGGAGGGCTGAAGAAGTGCAGATACAATGTTTTTTGGGAATTTGTAGGTGATATGGGAAAATATAGCCAACCACATGTATATAAGTTTTTTTTTTTGTTTTTTTTTATAATTACCATTTACGGTACCCATACACATTAGAAAATGATGGGGGCTTCCCAACTAGCCTCGATCGGTGCACATTTTGGCCAGAAAATCTGTGCATGTAAAAGGACCCTAAGGATGAAGAGAAATAGATCTGTTGGGGTCCAACTCTCTAGGGGAGTAATGATGGGACAGCATGTCTGCAGTTTTCCATGAACCCCATGGCCCTCAGTTCTATGAGCACCCTTGTTTTCGGGCTGCAAACTCCAACCTGTGGTTCTCCAGGAAGCTAATGTTCAGAAAAGAGAAGGAAGGAGCAGAGCAAAGACTAAGTGGAGGCCTGGACATGACTGGGTTCGTAGGCAGGATAGGGATAGTAAGGGTTTATAGAATCGTAGAATCGGGAGGCGGGGGTAAGTGGAGAGAGCGGGAAGAAGTGTTCGGTGGAGGGAAGCAAAGGTACCCTTCATTAAGAGGTCCATGAGGGATGGGCCTTCTATTCCTGCTTGACCTGGACCTGAAGAATAGCCCTCCCACCTGCCCATCATGTCTGAGCTGTTGGTGAGTGGTGTGAGGGTTGTGTACTTTCTCTTCCTGTCGCAAGGTCTTGGATGGCACTTGCTAAAGGGGTTGGAGACCTCTGTCATGGAAGAAGTTTTTGCTGATGGTTCCCGCTGTCTCTGGGAACAAGTTATGAGTATCTTGAACCAATGGTTGTGGTGTCGTGACGTATTTGTCAACCCAGAGTCTTTATTTGGAGGGTAAGAACCTAAGAATTGGGGGGGTTATCCCTTAAAGAACTCCAGGCGCATACACAATACGCTGGTCAAGGTTTCCTAACTCTACACCCATCCTTTACAGACTTAGGATCTCTTGATTCAACTGTGGACACAAGGATCCCATCTTTAACAATGGGTCAATGTTCAGTTGTAATAACCATCCAATGCAATTAATATCCACCATACATGGTCCAATTCAATCTTGCATGACCACCTTCAGTTTTAAGGTTCTTCTGAAGATGCTATGGTAAAACTCCAGTGGTGGAATAGTACAGTAGTCGCCGATCTGATTCCAGACAGAGGAATATATGCATGCAATTAGTATATTATCTCTGCCAAAATCTGCCATACACACAAGACGATGATCAGCCAAATTGTATTCGTATGAACGATCCCACCAGGACATCAGGTTTTAAAAAAAAAACCCTGATCCTTGAGCACAATGGCAAATGACTGGCCAGATTTGTCCGATCATGCCATAGACTGACATAGACGATCGTCTGGCATCGGCAGAAATTTCAGAGAGAAATCTGCCGTCAGCCATCATAAACGACCGCTTGTGCCAGTTCTTCCAATGCTGGTCCTCTGAAATGGCCTCAATCAGGTATGGCCAGCTTTAGGGTATATGTACACAAGCAGTGTCGATCATTCGGAAATGTAGGCACGGATCAGAAGCCCACGGAAGCATTATGGAGCGCTTCTGTGGGTCTTCTGTACCACAAAAAATTAACGCATGCACTATTTTTTTGCTTTCTGGACAGTTGGCTTCAGATCCCGGACTCCATTCAAGAGAATGGGTCAGCGTCCACAGATGCCGGGCAGGTGGTCAGTGCTCGTTCATTGTGGACTGCTATTTGCGGTCCACAGCATGGGTATGGACACCACACGTTCGTGTGTTTGGGACCTTACTCTGGATTTTCCACGTGAAAATGTGAACAGAAAATCCTGCACACAACCGATATTGTTTTTGTTTCCATTTTTTATCTGATCTGTATCCGTTTTTTGCATCCAAGCTGCATCCGAGTATATTCAGTTTTTCACCTGTCCGATAGAGTTTAATGGGTGGCTCGGATCAGTGAAAACGGACATGAATAGGACATATCGGAATGGAAACACGGATCCGTTGAAATAACTGAAGTGTACATCATGAAATGCATTGGTTCTATTGCTATCCAAGTGACACCAATTATAAAAATGGGGGAAAAAAATCGGTCGTGTGGAAAGGGGCTTTAGGTCTCGTTCACATTTTCGTTTTTCACTGACGTGTGCTGTCTGCGTTTTCTGTGGACAGCACACGTACCCATTGATTTTGTGAAAAAATCATGGAGACATGCACTACTCCGTGATGTGGACCAAACACGGCCATTGAAGTCTATGGGTCGGTGAAAAAAAATCTCAGCATGGATGTCCATTTTTCACTGATCGGAGATGCTTTTGAAAATAATTTTAAGCTGAGCAATGTCTGTGGAATATGGATGACACATGGAGGGCAAAAAAACAGACGCACCAACAAAACATGGATCCTTCGCGGACATCTGCGCAGATGAAACGGTCAAACAGATACGGAAATGTGAACGAGGCCTTAGTCTTCAGAAATAGTGATGAGATGAGTGCGTTCTCCTGTGTGATGAAAAAGGGTATACTGCCATATACCAGCCCAAAGGGTGAGGGCTGGTATAAGGGCGAGTATGTTTGCCGCTCAGTGGGGGTGGGACAACAAATCCAACGCTACCCCTCCCCTGCAGAACCAAGAATAATACCTCCATGTCCTAGAATAAAGGAATGTTCCATCTCACCCCAGGTTGTGCTATCCCTTTATGATCTGTGGGGATCCGACTCTAGGACCGCCACCGATCCTGTCAATGAAGGGCCACAAAGCTAATACCATGTGTTATACTTGAAACCCTATGGGCGACCTACATAATTTTATGCCTGTACCGCTATCCACCTTCTGTGCAATGCCTCCGCGGCCTACGCAAATTCTCTGATTCACAATGAACTAATCTCTGAAAACATTTTCTTTAGGGTACATTCACACGACCGTATGTATTTTGCGGTCCGCAAAATACGTATCCGCAAAAATACGGACGTCCCTGTTGCATCCGTTTTTTTGGCAGATCCATTATAACAATACCTATTCATTTCTGCAAAACAGACAAGAATAGGACATGTTCTATCTTTTTTGCGGAGATGTGGAACAGACATACGGATACGGACAGCACATGTTTTGTGGACCCATTGAAATGAAAAAATGTGGATCGGATGCGGAGCAAAAATACGGCCATGTAAATTTGGCCTAAGGGCTCATGCACACAACCATATATATTATGCGGTCCACAAAACACGAATCCCCCTCCTTCCTTCCAAAAAAAGGCGACATCCATATTGCATCCGGGTTTTTTTGCGGATCCGTTGTAAAAATGCCTGTCCTTGTCCGCAAAACGGACAATAATAGGACATGTTCTATTTTTTGCAGAACGGACGTACGGGCATATGGAAACAGAAAGCACACGGAGTAGGGCTCATGCACATGACTGTATGTATTTTGCAGTCCGCAAAAAAAGGATCCGCAGAAAATACAGATGATGTCCGTGTGCATTCCGTATTTTGCGGAATGGAACAGCTGGCCCCTAATAGAACAGTCCTATCCTTGTCCGTAATGCGGACAATAATAGGACATGTTCTATTTTTTTGTGGAACGGAAATACGGAAATGGATTGCACATTGAGTAACTTCCGTTTTTTTTGTGGACCCATTGAAATGAATAAAAAAAAAAACGGAACGGACACGGAAAGAAAATACGTTCGTGTGCATGAACCCTTAAGCACAGGTTGGTAGGTCAGATAACGAAGGGTCATACACAAACCTCCAGGGTTATCCTTATTGCACACTCATTACTGTCTGGTTCCCAAGAGGTTCTGCAGCAGCTCCTATTGTATAAAACCTTACTGATGGATAAGAACAGCCGGTTTTAGCTATGGTGAGATGACGGCGGCGGCCCCCAGCTCTCCGGCAGTAGTGCTGTAATGTACGATTGCATTTGGAATGAGATGCGGGCGCGCTTGCTCAGGGATGAGGGGTGAGGATGTTCCTATTAGCCTTGAAACGCTGCTACACATCAGTCACAATCCTCCGCTGCTCCTGATGAATGCGGATCACTGGAGGATAGACAATCTCCATTACCACAAAGGCAAACAAGGCGCCCTGCTTAGCGCTGATTAACTGCAATTAACGGGTTCTGCTGAAGCCGCTCACCTGTGCAGAGCATGCTTCTTATAATGGTGCAGATACTGCCGGGGAGAGGCGACCTAAGGAGCGTAGAAAACCCATTCAACTACCACACAATGCGCTTGAATGCATGCAGCTAAGCCCCACCAACCAGGGGCGCACCTAGCCTTTCTGCCGCCTGAGCCGAAAACTGAAACCAATGCCAATTTCTTAACCTAACCCCTTTGCCACAATGAACGCACCAATTGCCCATGGCCCGTCTCTTGCCCCTACCTGGTGCTGCCTGAGGTGATCGCCTCACCTGGCCTCATTGGTGGTGCACCCCTGCCACCAATCCATGGCTGCGTGGTCATGTGAGTCTTCGGACCGTGTGGTCCTTTCCTTAAAAATACTGTGGAAAGAGGATAACTATTAGATCAGTCCGACCACTGGGACCCTCACCGATATTCGGAATGGGGGCCTGAGCAGCTGGTCGAGCATGTCCACTGCAGATAGCCACTGAATCTTTGCTCGGAGTGAAGGAAAGTTGATGTCATCATCTGTAACTATAGACCAACCTACAGAATAAGGGCTCATGCACACGACGCGGTCCTAAAAAAAAAAACGGATGACATCTGTGCGACGTCTGTGTTACATGCATATTGCTTGCAAATCCATGGTAACAATGCCTGTCCGAAAAATGGACAAGAATAGGACGTGTTCTATTTTTTTGCAGAACGGACTTGCAGACATATGGAGTCATTTCCGTTTTTTTGCAGCCCCATTGAAATGAATGGTTCCACATAGGGGCTGCAAAAAAAACAAAACAGAACAGGCAAAAAATATGTTTGTGTGCATGAGCCCTAACAGGCTGAATATTCCTCTCGCTACCCATAGACAGGGGGGCGAGAACCCTCTGCCGGCGAGTAATTTGGGAAATGAGGGAGTTCTTCATCCGGCAAAGCTGAGTGTGACTGAGATGAGAAGGGACAGACGCAAAGAGGCGGACCGGCTTCTACATCCAGGGAAATGTGTCTTCTAACCGGCCTATTACGCCTCAGTCCTACAAAAGTCCTGAGCTGTGTCTTGATCGCAGCACACTGTTCTGCCACACAGCATTACCTTCTGCCAGCGCCTGTGGATACCGCCTGCCTGAAACACTGCAGTCAGGAGAGGTGAGCCCCAGCTCCATTATGTGCGACTGGATGGCGGTGCGGGGGGGGATGCAGCTGCCGCCATAGGGCAGTTATGGATATTAACTGTGCCGCACCAATGGGCTTGATCATGGAAGATCTGATCTTCATCAGTTCACATAACCACAATGTCAGCTATGCCTTGGTTTCTTAAATATCTGGTACTAATCATATTTAAAGGGGTTGTCCAGAATTAGAAAAACATGGCTGCTTTCTTCCAAACACAGCGCCATACCTGTCCACGGGTGGTGTGTGGTATTGCATCTTAGTCCCATTCACTTCAATGTCAATGCAATACCAGACACAGCCCATGTGCAAGAGTGGCGCAACATAGTGGAGCAACATATTCTACAATTTTCAAACCAGCACCTGGAGCTGAATACTTTTATAACTGCATGTAATTAGAAATTAACAAATCTAGCTGTATAGCACCACCTACTGTTTGCACTTTTCCTGATTTCTCTGTCCTGCTCACGGAGATGGCCACACATGCTCAGTTTCATGCTTCAACTGCCTCCTGAGCTGTGATAGGGAGAACTGAGACACGCCTCCTGAGCTGTGATGGGGAGAGCTGAGACACGCCTCCTGAGCTGTGATAGGAAGAGCTGAGACACGCCTCCTGAGCTGTGATAGGGAGAGCTGAGACACGCCCCCTGAGCTGTGATAACTGCTAGAAGGAATAACAGAGGAATGGCACAGCACAGAGTGATAAGAATAGATGCTCCGGAATTGTTATTACAAGGGGAATGCAAGTAATTGCTAAAGCAGACTTGTCAGCAGAGGTGACAGGTCCTCTTTAAGAGCTAGAGGGAATAACAGAGGAATGGACAACATAAAGTCATAAGAATAGTTACTACATAGGGGATGCAAGTAGTTTTGAAAGCAGACGTCAGCAGAGGTGATGGGTCCTTTTTAACTGCTAGAAGGAATAACAGAGGAATGACACAACATAGAGTCATAAGAATAGTTATTACATGGGGGATGCAAGTAGTTACTAAAGCAGACATGACAGGAGTGGTGACGGGTCCTCTTTGAGTCTTTCAGCCTTTCACTATCCTGCAGAATGAAGAAAAGGTGCCCTGATCAATGGAGCAGAAAGAGCCTTTAATACACCGAGCGTGCTTCCTGCAGTAGTAGCAGAGGAATACTCAACATGGGAGAGTATTAGGATTCAAACTTTGAAATCAGGACAGAAATGATGAAGAGACTCTGGTTCTGGCATCCGCTCTAATGTGCTGTAAATTATCTCTCCTCATCTAATGGACTTTCTGCAGAAGCATTGCACTGGGGGTGGGAAGAAGGCTCCTACAGCCGTGCACACAGATGCAGATGCCGCTTCCCCCGTGTCACGCTCCTCGTCTGTTATCTGAAATTAGCATATATCAAGAGCCGCGCGTTACCCCGCTCTGTAATATACGTGAAATACTGGAGTATTTACACTTAAAGGGGCACTAAATCTAACGTCGGAGGCTTAGAAAAGCGCGGTGCTATCCGATGAGCGGCTGATATCAGCTATACATATCCTCGGATTTGGTTCTCAGGCTTCTCGGAAGTGGAGATATGTGACACAGGAGCGACGGCGGGGGCAGACATTTTTCTGGACTTGCTGTTTGTCGATCAGATAGACTTCAGTTTATAATTCAGCCTGGCATTTTCCTACTGCATGGTTATTGCCGCTATACAGCCTGAGGCAAAAACTGAAACGGCGCCCCCCCATGCCAATTTCTTAACCTAACCCCTTCCCTCCAGCCCAAAAATATTACAGAGCTACAGAAACAGATTCCCCCTTCCGCTGCCCCCCTCTTGCCTCTACCTGGTGCTGCCTGATGCAATCGCCTCACCCCGCCTCATTGGTGGTGCGCCCCTATAGTGCAATATTTAATGCCTTCAATGGGAGCTGCATACAGCAAACTGTGCTGCTGCGATATGATCGGGCTCGGTGCCATCTTGTACTACGTTGGCGTCTCGTCACCCATTGTGTCCTCTGGTGACAGCAAACCCTTTCTACAGCTATGCACATCATGATGCAACACTGGATTGCGGCACCTTAAATGCCAACGTAGCCCGCACATTCATATTGCACATATGATTAGTTTACTCTGCCCGACGTGCCAATTTTTAAAGAGGACCCGTCCCCTCTCCTGACAGGCCTGGTTTAGTAACAGCTTGTAATAACAATCCCAGATCAGCTATTCTTATTATTTCTGCTATAAGTTTATGAATACATTTCCTGCAGTCAGGGTAGAGATGGGCGTTACCAGTTGGGAGTGTGTCCTTGCACAGTCTGATGCTGTCAGTACTGACTGGATAGAGTCAGGCAGTGCAGGGCGACTGGTGACACCCATCTGCACCCTTACTTCAAACGTATTCACAACTTCTAGGAGGAATAATAAAGGAATGGCACAACATAGATTCATAAGAATAGATGCTCCAGTATTTTCACTACAAGGGGATGGCAAGTGGTCACTAAAACAGACAGGTCAGGTGAAAGGAGCCACTTGAGTTCCCTTTATGGCTGGGGTGCACCACCAATGAGGTCAGGTGAGGCTCAGGCAGCACCAGGTAGGGGCAACAGGGGGGCAGCGGAAGGGCCATGGGCAATGAGCGCTTTCATTGTGGCAAAGGGGTTAGGTTAAGAAATTGGCATGGGGGGGGAGGGCGCCGTTTCAGTTTTTGCCTCAGTGCACCCCTGCCTATGGTACGTATACGTGAAAATGCTGTGCTCTTGGTTTGCCCCGACATTGACAAAATTGGAGTAACGCACATGTTGATCTGGTCTGATGGATCAGGGTGACCCCATTAGGGTACGATCACACGGTCAGGTTTCCTAATGAAGTTTTGGAAGCCAAAATCAGCAGTGTATCAGAAAAGGAGACAAAGATAGGAAGCCTCCTCTTTTTTTAATTCACTCCTGGTTTTGCCTTCCTAACGGTGTGACCGTACCCTTAAACCTGAAGAAGGGGAACGCCCCCGACATATCGTTGTAGCACAGTATTGTGCTTTATCTGCCTCCGTGATTGGGATTTTTAAAAAACATGGACTTTGGTATGTGTTGATTGCACTTTTTGAATAATGATGAAATAAAGAAAATGATAATATAATACAGCCGGCTCTTTTGCTAGTCGTACCCTTAAACGACATCCCAACGGCAACCTGGGCTGTAGCACCCAACATCAGTGCCTGACCTCTCTAATGCTGCTGTGGTTGAAAGGGCGTCATTTTTGTGCAACTGTCTTCCAACATTTAAAGTGGTTACTGGAAGGGTCAAAAGCAGGGACAATCTGGAATACAATGTGTATACAAGTGCACGCTCCAGTGTTTTTGGCTGTGCAATGAATTAAAAAAATTCTCCATATAAAGTTCTAAGGACTCGGCTGCTCTCTGTGTAATTTGTGTTTGTTGTGGGTACATTCTGTCACTTCGCATAAGGAGTGATAACATTTACAGGTGCTATTCACTAAACAATGTCTGTTGTGTCTGGGAGGGATCCCTCCTCTGCTATGTGCCGGCCCCGGAGAAGTCTAGAGTTCCTAAAACAGACATAGACAGCAGATGGGAAGCCTGGATGTGTGGGCACCAGGTTCTAAACAAGTTCTCACTTTGGACACGAGATCCGCTTGTATTACTTCGTTAAGCTTTCCACTTTTTTAACCTATTTCAGGGATTATGATTATATTTTATAAATTGCGCCTAAATATCCCTCAAAGCTTTAGACACCTGGGAACTTTTGCTTCTGCTCTGGAGGCCTTGACCGTCTCTGATGCCACCAAACCAATGGTATGGTCTTTTATGGTCCCAGAGGAAAATGTAGTAGTGTGGTCAGAAACATCAACCTACCTAGCCCTAATGTTAGGGAAGGATCTGGGTGACAAATAGACGGGCCACGTATCGCTTGGGGCCAACCATGGTGCTCAGTCATGGATGTTTCCAGAAGCTGTACGAACTTCACCTCACTTTCTGCTCAGTCAATATCTTTGATCGACTGGCTTGACATTTCACATGTAGTGACATTGCAGAGACCCAGTAGATCCCTGCTAAAAGTTAATTAGGTGTTAAAAAAGCTGGTACTACAGTTCCCAAAATGGGGCTTAGATCCTTAGATCGTGGGTGCCAGAGGCAATTCCACAAACAGTAAAGTCCATCGCCATAAACGAGCGCTACCTTTGCTATCACGCATGGCCTTAAGGACTCCTAAAGAGTCTACAGATTCCTCTCAGAGGTCTGAAACTTGTCCTCAGCATGTAGGGATGGAAAACCCCTTGTAGTAGGCCTCACACTGCACAGACCGATGCAGCTCCTCACACCTCGGCTGCCTAGGCAAGATTCTCTGGCTGATGCAATCAGACCACCCAGCTCTTCCCTCAGAAGGGGGCAGAGTCAGCCTTCTTCCTGCCACTTAGGGCACAATAACTAAGCTATTTTCCCATCTCAGATCTTGGAATCGCATAATCGAATATTTTATGTAATGCCCCTAGCCTGCCTCCATGCCACTCCGGTCCTCCTCTATCTCAATCTTCCAGTACCTACATCTGGCTGGCCATAGGTATGTTTAGATGCACTGCTCCAGCCAATGACTGGCTTCAGCAGGTCACCTCTGAAGCCAGCCATTGACTGAAGCAGTGCGCGTGACCATGGTCAGCCGGGTGTAAACAGTGTTGTGGTTGGAAGATGGAGACCGGAGTGGTGTGAAGCAGATAGGTATGAAGCTACGGACATTGCATAAAATATAATTATTACCAGAAAACCCCTTTAATTGCAAATTTTAACCCTTTGCAGTTGTTCTCTGGGGCGCTGCACAATTATCCTGTAATATTTCTTTGATTTTATTATTAATAATTATCTTTCATTTATTGGAATTGGCTGAAGTGACTTCAGCTGGAAAACAAATGGAAAAGAAGTCAGAAGTGCATAATATGGTGTCGCTCTCTACAGACCTTAGATTTTCAGGCCTAATTGAAATCCGTTTTTTTCACATTTGGCGATGTTACATTTACCGATTTATGATGAAGATTGTGCTGTATTCCAGTAGGACAGTCTATTGTGCCGTCCTAATTTATGTCCGTCTGGAGAGACGCCCCCGGGAGGCACAAATCAAGCACGCACGACAGCTTATTACATAGCAGAGCCTTCATGCTGGACCACGCCGGCTTCGTCATTTAATATATGAACAAGGCGTTCTGTGCCCATATATCGCTGGGGGTGCTGCTTGTCTACCTGGAACGATTCTGAGGGCCCTCCCTGCTGTTAAACAAAACCAGCTTATATCAATTTTTAATATCACGAATGATAAAATAATGCAAAAGGCAATAAATTCCACCATCATTGGACCAACTTTGGACTAGGCCACCTTGGGCCTATCTATGGGAATCTTTCTATGAGCCGTTCCTGCAGAGCGAACATATGATTATTTTCAATTTCATAGACATTTCTGCTCTTGTAAATCCCTGTCCGAATAATCGCGACCCACTAAATCAAGTGGCAGACATAAGAATCGGCAAGTTGGTTTTAAAGTGTAACGGTCATTCTTTTTTTATTTTTGTAATGTATAGGGGCAGTGATTTTGACCATTTTTGTAATATGCTTTAAAGAAGAACTCCCGACAAAAATTTTATTCCATGTCCTGCTAGAAATGTACATGATATAATCTGTAGTGAATGTCATTTTCTTACCAGTGTTACCAGAGACTTTTGTGTGGACAGGAAGTCTAATTCTCTATGTATTCCTATGAGACTGAAAGTGAGTTGGAGGTCAGGGAGTTGGTCACATGACCCAGCTACAATAAGAAGAGAGGTTTTTACTCACAGAAACAGTCACTGATAAGAAGATTACATTCACTACAGATTATAACATGCACCTTTCTAACAGGTCAGAGAATAAAATTTTTTGCAGGAGTTCTTCTTTAATTACTGAAATCATACATTTCTATCATAAAAATAGCTCTAAAGTGTCCCATTTTGAGCCTTAGTAACGCTCTTCTGTTTACGTAACGGCTGAAGGAACTCATGGGCTCTGACGTGGTGCTTCTTGTTCTCATCTCATGCCACAGAATTAATGCAGATTAATGTCAGACCCTGTCCAGATCCCAACTCATTCAGGAACCTCAGCAGAATACATCTCAGGGTGCAGGGCGGCCCTAACGGGAGTGCATCACCTATATGTTTTACTAATTAATACTAGATATTAATATATATTATTCTGTTGATTGTGCTTTACATTGACTTCTATGGGAGAGCGTTGTGGGCATGCTCCGTGACCTGTGCAGAGGTCATTGTGCAGGGAAGAGGAGTGAATAAGTTGTGATATTACATATCGTGATCCTGTCTTATCTATATAGGGGTGCTATCTGTCATCGTAAGCCTAGCTGTGATGATATGATGGGATGACTGCTGAGAAGTGAGAAGAACTTGGGGGGGTGCACTTAAAGGCAATGTATCACCTATAAGTTTTACTAATTAATACCAGATATTAACACATTATTATGTTCTGTACATACTTATTGAGGTAGCCATCTTGCCTGTGCTCCTGTGTAGAGATGTGCTTTACAGCTGCCACATGGATCATGCAAACCTGTAGACTGGAACTGTTCATTGACTCCTATGGAAGAGCCTTGTGGGCATGCTCTGTGACCTGTGCAGAGGTCATTGTGCAGGGAAGAGGAGTGAATAAGTTGTGAGATCACATATAGTGAATGATGGATCCTGTCTTATCTATATAGAGGTGCTACCTGTCATCATAATCCTACCTGTGATGATATGATGAGATGACTGCTGAGAAGTGAGAAGGACTTGGGGGGCACTTAAGGGGGCTGTATCACCGATATGTTGTACTAATTAATACCGGATATTGATATACATTATTATGATTTCTGTACATGATTATGGAGGTGGCAATTTTGCCTGTGGTCCTGCGTTTAGACATCTGCTTTACAGAAGCCACATGGATGATAGGAACCTATAGGCTGGAGATGTCCATTGACTTCTATGAGAGAGAATTGTGGGCATTTGCAGAGGTCATTGTGCAGGGAGTAGGAGTGGATAAGCTGTGACGTCACGTATTGTGAATATATATATTACATTCTCTTATAATCCTACCTGTGATGATAATGAGATGACTGCTCTGAAGTTATTTGTACACAACAGTAAGTGTATGCATATTATGAGTGACCAGAGTGAAAACTTCAGGATTTCAGGATATTGTTTTTAGTATCATAACATGGAAAATGAAAGAAACAAAACGTCTTTAAAAAAATTTTAAAAAATCATTTAAACAGTAAAATTTGCTGAAGATCTATCCCCTACATAAAGATAATCTTCAGGAGAGCAAACTAGACAAAACCGTATTTAAAGAGCAGCAGAATAAGCAATAATATACCGCTGGTTTCACTTGGTGCATTTGAAGATCTCACTCGTGGGCAGATGAGAATATTTGAGGGAGACTGTCATATCAGATTTGCTCCATGCACGCTGTGAACTGCCACCTGCTGCCCGTAGGTATTCGCCTTCAGTGACTCAGGACTCCCGAATACTTGATGCAATGTATCATGAGCGCCCGCAGAGAATGAAGGTGAAGGGGTCATCTCTCTGTTTGTTGTCGGTGCTTGGCCAAAGACAGTCAGCAACGCAACAATAATCCAACAACTCCGGCCATCTGTCCTCGACCAGAAAACCTGCCTCTAATCTGCTAGACGGATCCTGACAATGTGCGGGTAGCGGCGCTCGATAACAGGATGATCGCATTCTGTATCAATGATATCTTAAAGTAGATTAGACATGCATGGCTGTATTCACACTGCATGTGCAGACTGCACCGGGAAAGCGTATATACCGACATATCCATAGGCCCCCATTCACCCAACAGATGTCAAACTTTCAGTGGCTTGGACTATAAATTTAGGGAACTAAATGGCAGGGTTTTTTTTTTGGACATTGTGGTCGGATTGTCTAGGCAATAGATAGCAGTATTATCAGTTGGGGACTATACGGTAGTATTATTTGGATATTGTATGGAGCTATTATTTGGCCATTGCATGGAGGCATTAGCAATATGGCAGAATTGTTTGGGCAATAGATGGCAGTTTTATTTGAGCACTATATGGTTGCATTAATCAAATACTCTATGGAGCTATTATTCTGGCATTGCATTGAGTTAGTAATATGGTAGTATTGTTTAGGCAATAGATGGCAGTGTTTTTTGGGCAATACATGGTAGCAGTATTTGGACATCTTATGGAGCTGTTATATAGGCAATTTGTGGAGGATTTAGCAATATGGTAGTATTGTTTAGGCAATAGATGGCAGTTTTATTTGGGCACTCTATGGTAACGTTATTTGTATACTTTATGGAGCTATTATAATGGCAATGCATGGAGGTATCAGTAATATTGCAGTATTGTCTAGGCAATAGAGGACAATCTTATATGGGCACTATATGGTTGTGTATTTGGACACTCTATTAATTTATATATGGGTAATGCATGGAGGTATTAGCAATATGGCAGTATTATTTAGACAATAGATGGCAGTGTTATTTGGGCACTCTATAGTAGCATTATTTGGATACGCTATGGAACTATTATTTGGGAATTGCATGGATGTATTAATATTGCAGTATTGTTTAGGCAATAGATGGCAGTTTTATTTGGGCACTCTAGGGTAGCATTATTTGGATACTGTGTGGAGCTATTATTCTGGCATTGCATTTAGGTAGTGATATGACCATATTGTTTAGGGAATAGATGGCAGTGTTATTTGGGCAGTATATGGTAGCAGTATTTGAACACGTTATGAAGCTGTTGTATGGGCAATACGGCATTAGTAATATGGCTGGATTATTTAGGCAATAGATGGCAGTTTTATTTGAGCACTCTATAATAGCATTATTTGTCAACTTTATGGAGCTATTCTAATGGCAATACATGGAGGTATTAGTAATATTGCAATATTGTCTAGGCCAGGGATCAGCAACCTTTGGTACGCCAGCTGTTGTGAAACTACAACTCCCAGCATGTTCCGTTCACTTCTGTGGTAGTTCAGAGAACAGCCAAGCAAGTGTGTATGATGGAAGATGTAGTTTCACAACAGCTGGAGTGCCCGAGGTTGCTGGCAATGTTATTTGGGCACCATATGAATTTATTATATGGGCAATGCATGGAGGGATTAGCAATATGACAGTATTGTTTAGACAATAGATGGCAGTTTTATTTTGTCACTCTATAGTAGCATTATTTGGATACTCTATGGAGTTATTATTCAGGCATTGCATGGAGGTATTAATTTAGCAGTACTGTTTAGGCAACAGATGGCATTTTTATTTTGGCACTCTATAGTAGCATTATTTGGATACTCTATGGAGCTATCATTCAGGCATTGCATTGAGGTACAGTATATAGCACTATGGCAATATTTGGGTATAAACTTTTAGGCTAAATACATATACAGTAGATATATATATATATATATATATATATATATTTTTTATTTTATTTTATTTTTTTTTTAATGGCAAATGGGGGCCCTATTTTGCTTGCTGCCAAGAGCCCCACTTTTTATAAAACCCTCCCTGCCAATAGCCGTGGTCCTTGAAGCCATGGTCCCTAAAGTTATGCATTGTAAACTCTGTCCCATCCACCAAGGACCTTCTTTTATGTTCTGCACAAGCACGGCTGCCACCTATAACCTGGCCATGGCCATTACCACTTCCACAGAAGGATATGAGGCGGTTTCTAATAAGGAAATAAACAAGAAGAAAAGGAGACTTTGGTGAATGCTCCTAATCTACCCCAAAGTACTGTGCGTTAAAGAGATTATAGCGTGGTGCGGTGCCAGAGAACAAATGTCATTAACTGTATTTCACTTTAATTGTCAGAAAATCGCAGGGCAGGCAATCACAGAGAAAACCGTTTTATGGCTTTCAATACCTCGGGATGAAACATCCACCTCGCTCCTTGATCACACCTGTCTCTTCAGTTCCAAAATGTCTACCCACATGACTGACCCCTGCTCGTGACTGAACTGCATCAAATGTTGCTTCCCAGTGAATTCCTTAAAATTTGATTCAGGTCCAATTTGGCTGAATCGACCATTCCAAAAAATTCAAACCTAATCGAAAGTGCCTTGAAATGTCACTCCCGATTCCGATCACACAAAATTCAGGTTCCGTACATTCGATAACCTTTGAAAAATTTTCACGATGCTCGTTTCTTCTCCCGATCCCACCAGCCTTTCTTTCCTGGTGCTTCTTGACACACAGGAAGTGACCACTCAGCCAATCACTGACTGAGGTGAGTCACTGCTGTGCCCTGTGATTGGCTGAGCAGTCATTTCCTGTGTTGAGAGAGATTGGGAACGGAAGCAGCGAGGGACTGTGAAGAGTTGGAAGGGGAGTGGTGGTGGATCAGTAATGAGCTGTGTAATATCATATCTGTTACCTCCACATAGAGCTCTCTGTTAGCTCCACAGAGTATATCATATCATATTTTATACCATTCTGAACCTTTTTAAAAAAAAATTTAATCAGGCAGAAAACTTCTTTAAACGCTACCAGTGGGTTTGAAGTGTGTCCGATAAGTCTACCAGTGCAATCTCCAGTTGTTGGTACCAGTAGATTATGTACCAACAATCATCGAGTGGCCAGAATAATTATTACAACTGGAGGCTCTAGAAATGAGCGACCACATGGAAAAGACAAATAATAGAGGAGGATACAAAGCATTTCAACATGTTCAGGCATCCATTTGGTAAACTAAACCAATACACAAGAAAGCGTCCATCATGCGGAACCACTATGCGGGACCAAAGTGGTTAACTCACAGGACATGTGT
Organism: Rhinella marina; assembly: GCA_900303285.1. Classification (NCBI taxonomy): domain Eukaryota; kingdom Metazoa; phylum Chordata; class Amphibia; order Anura; family Bufonidae; genus Rhinella; species Rhinella marina. The sequence continues at coordinate 204,497 of ONZH01025419.1, read as the reverse complement.
GCTGCATACTGGACATGCCTAATGCTCCTTTGGAACATCCATGAGGAAGGATGTCAGAAAACCCACTCTCTTGTATTCCACCATGACTGGGTGTTAGCTATGGGTCTATGCACTGCTAAGACAGTAGACAAGACTGTCAGTTATGAGACAGGTGACCATAGGTCAGAGTGATGGTTTTTTTATTTTTTTTACTAATCTGTATGTGACTTGTCTGTTTTATATTTTTTTTTATCACAGTTAGTAAACATGTATATTCACTTAGCCTGTGTCAGCCTATTTTTTCTTGATTCTTTTGAATTCACGTGGTTGAAATATTTAGCCATGTTTTTAAGAGGTATTCTTATGTGGCAAATTGATGGCACATGACTTGGATATGCCATCAATGTCAAACAGGTGTTGCTGTAACCTCTAGGACCTGTACCTATCCCCAGAATGGGACCACCCTCTTTTCACCACTATGGGAATTCCAAAAATAACCGAATATTGGCTCAGGTATTTCTAGCAGTCCCATAGCACCGAATGGAGAGGTGGCCATGCTTGCGCGCCTTGCTTTTCATTCACCACTATGGGACTCCTGAAAACAGCCAAGCACAGTAGTCGAATGTTTTCTGCAGTCCCACAACAGTAAATATAGAGCAACCTATGAATGCGCTGTGTTCACTCCTTCACTTTGAGGCCCTGTTCTAGAAGTAGAACCCCAAACTATATCTGACATTGGTGGCATATCCTAGCGATATGCCATCAATGTCCCAGATAGGAATACCACTTTAAGGCTCTTCAGTGGGTCACAAATTAACCTACAGGGTAGCTACCTATAGGTGGCACCAGAGAGACAGCTTTCTTCCTTCTAGATTAGGAAAGCTAATCTGCATATTTTTCCCAGGAAGCTTTGCCTGTACAACTGGATCTCCACAAGGAATGCCAGTATCTCCTTAGAACTAGTCAAACACAAGAAGAAAAAAAACCTGATGGCTTTCACGAGTAGAAACCCTTTAATCATTGTTTCATATTATATCCAGTAGAGTATGAGTCACTGGCATTTGGATGTCCCATATGTATGGCTTATTACATGGAAACATTTGGAAGCAGTCTTCATACAGTGTAAATATTGTTAAATGAGTTTCATCAGGCTTATAATTATCTCAATAACAAAGTCACTAATGCGGAGAGTGGCGGCATACTCATATAAATACATTTCATGGTATAGATTTTGCCAGGCATCTTTATTCCATGCTTGGCTGCTCTGTTCCATGGTAGGCTTTTAAGACACACAAATCAGTTACTTAAAGGGTCACATCAGTGGGAACCCGCAGTGAAGGAACAATGGGTTCAAGTGTGGTTTTCGAGTAGTCGCCCCTTCAATGAAATCATGAACGTTGCATGAACTAGTTAAGGTAGCACGCATTCATTGATTTCCACAGAAAGGTGGGTCGTAACTTTTTATCAATTGGGTCAATTTGGATGCAATTGATGTGATTCATGACAAGTCTGTATTAATATCTATCATGGACACCTTTGCAACCATTTTTTTTGTTCCATTGCAACTTCAATAAGAAAGGAGCAACTTTGCAAATAGTCTTCATTAAAAATTGTCTACAGTTTTGGGTCTACAGCTCAGTGGCAGCACTGGGGTCCTGGGTTCGAATCCGACCATGGACAACATCTGCACGGAGTTTGCATGTTATCCCTGTGTTTGCATGGGTTTCCTCTCATACTCCAAAAAATAGCAAATTGTCTTCCTACGAAATGGACCCTGGTGTGTTGGGGTCTAGGGAATCGCCCCCGCTGCGCAACTATCCCTGCACTTTAAGTCCCTGTTAGAAAAGTGCATGTTTGTCATTGTATGCATCTCCATGGTAACAGACAACAAACAAACCCTGTGTAGTCTGATTTGGCAATCATGCTCCCTGGCCCCTACATGCTCCTAACAAGGCTTGAGCAAAGCGAGCTTCAGATGCATCCAAAGTCACTTCGTTCAAAACTTCGGAATAATTCTGTACGGAGATTCATCTGCATACAGTATTAGAATGTATGGGCTCCAATGAGCCGAAGTAAGTTATTCGAGAAGTTGCACGTGACTTCGTTGAATAAGTTTGGTAGTTGATTTTTAGAGTGGCAAACCACTGTGTATGCGTCAGATGGACACTGTATACGGCAGCGTCAGGTGGACATTGTGCCTGGCAGCCTCAGGTGGGCACTGTGTATAGAAGTATCAGGAGGGCACTGTGTATAGAAGTATCAGGTGGGCACTGTGTATAGAAGTATCAGGTGGGCACTGTGTATAGAAGTATCAGGTGGGCACTGTGTATAGAAGTATCAGGTGGGCACTGTGTATAGAAGTATCAGGTGGGCACTGTGTATAGAAGTATCAGGTGGGCACTGTGTATGGCAGCGTCAAATGGACACTGTGTATGGCAGCGTCAGATGGGCATTGTGTATGGCAGATTCAGGTAGACACTGTATATGGCAGTATCAGGTGGGCACTGTGTATGGCAGCGTCAGGTGGGCACTGTGTATGGCGGTGTCAGGTGGGCACTGTGTATGGCAGTGTCAGGTGGGCATTGTGTATGGCAGATTCAGGTAGACACTGTATATGGCAGTATCAGGTGGGCACTGTGTATGGCAGCGTCAGATGGGCATTGTGTATGGCAGATTCAGATAGACACTGTATATGGCAGTATCAGGTGGGCACTGTGTATGGCAGTGTCAGGTGGGCACTGTGTATGGCAGCGTCAGGTGGGCACTGTGTATGGCGGTGTCAGGTGGGCACTGTGTATGGCAGATTCAGGTAGACACTGTATATGGCAGTCTCAGGTGGGCACTGTGCATGGCAGTGTCAGGTGGGCATTGTGTATGGCAGATTCAGGTAGACACTGTATATGGCAGTATCAGGTGGGCACTGTGTATGGCAGCGTCAGATGGGCATTGTGTATGGCAGATTCAGATAGACACTGTATATGGCAGTATCAGGTGGGTACTGTGTATGGCAGCATCAGGTGGGCACTGTGTATGGCAGCGTCAGATGGGCATTGTGTATGGCAGATTCAGGTAGACACTGTATATGGCAGTATCAGGTGGGCACTGTGTATGGCAGTGTCAGGTGGGCACTGTGTATGGCAGCGTCAGGTGGGCACTGTGTATGGCAGTGTCAGGTGGGCACTGTGTATGGCAGTGTCAGGTGGGCACTGTGTATGGCAGCGTCAGGTGGGCACTGTGTATGGCAGTGTCAGGTGGGCACTGTGAATGGCAGCATCAGGTGAGCACTGTGTATGGAAGCCTCATAACGTTATGTGGGCCTATGAATTATTTATATGAATTACTGCAAAATTTGTACTCCTCCGCGACTAAAAATAATCCTCAAAGTTGAGGAGTATTTTTACTCTTCTGGAAAAAAGGAAGTGCGACCTCTGAAAAGGAGTATGACTGAGGGATCAGACTACACAGGGTTTGTTTGTTGTCTGTTACCATGGAGATGTATAAGTTTTCATAGAAGCTGTAGACACAAAATGGTAGGAGTTTTTTTAATGATGCTCCTTTGAGCAATAACAATAGATGCAAAGGGGTACGTGGCCTTTAAGCATTCATAGCAGCTGAGCATCATTTATGGTGAAATCCCACCACACTCAGAATTTCTGGATTTGTGATTGAGACATTCAAAGCAAATCAATATCACAGGAAACCCTCCGTGCGATGAGAAGAACCTCATCACCTCACCCAAAATAAACAATTCAGCATTTCCAAAAGGGATATGCTTTCTGTGTCACTACTTCTTGGCGTGGGTTCCTCTAAGGCTCCAGGGATAGCTGTTCTTCAATAGGATCCCCTTCAAGAAGGAATGGCCTTGACTCCATGCCAAGCACAAGTCAGGTTAATATCAGTTGCAGCAAGGCAGACAGAACGGGAAAGTCAACTGATGCCAAAACCCAACCAAAACAAAGACAAACATAGGTAACAGTGCGAGTGTCAAGCCTCGATGACAAGATCCTGGACCACGGTCAGGAATCAAGATGGCAGATCGAGAACATAAGATTCAATATAACATGATATCAATGTCATTAGGAATGAGGGAGAAGAATATTAACCCAATGACATCATCACTCAACTATGGAGTTCATGAGGGATCCATCCTCGCTATGTTAAAGATAATCGGATCTGTTCATAACGGATGCAGACGGTTGTATTATCATTAACAGAAGCGTTTTTGCTGAACCATGACGGATCCAGCAAAAACACTAGTGTGAAAGTAGCCTTATCCGGTCAACGGCAAAGAGGAGGACTTGGGTGGCCCCCTGGGCTATTGGCCAACTGGGAAATTTCCTTGTAGGGTCTATGGCCAATCCGCCCCTGTTCCCAGCATTCAGACTCACCAATCTAACAGTTATTCCCTCTCCAGTGGATTGGGATAACTGGTTGTTACTAGAATAACGCCTTAATCTCCTCATGAGAAACATATAAAGAAATCTTCTCAATGTGTCCCAGGAGTGCCAGCCATAGCCTACCTCCTCCTCCTCCTTACTGTCCTCTGTATGACTGTAAGACAACTGGCTGCAGCAGGAGCCACTCTCTTCTGCCCTGTCTGCACTAGGACAAAACGATTGTTAAAGTCCAACCCTCAGTCCTTTCCCAGCCAAAAATTAAACAGATCAACAGAAGGTCAACCTCTTGTGTTTTCTGCAAAAAATTCTGCAGACAATGGAGGTGAGTGGGGTCTCCTTAAAGGGCATCTGTCAGCAGTTTTGTACCTATGACACTGGCTGACCTGTTACATGTGCACTTGGCAGCTGAAGACATCAGTGTTGGTCCCATCTTCATATGTGTTTGAGAAAAATGATGTTTTAATATATGCAAATGAGTCTCTAGGAGCAATGGGGGCGTTGCCGTTACTCCTAGAGGCTCTGCTCTTTCTCCAACTGCTGCACCCTCTCCACTTTGATTGAAAGGTCTAGGCCAGGGATCAGCAACCTCCGGCACTCCAGCTGTTCGGAAACTACAACTCCCAGAATCCTCCTTTCACGTTTATGGGAGTTACAAGAAAGTGTGCATGCTGGGAGTTGTAGTTTCACAGCAGATGGAGTGCCGAATTTTGCTGATCCCTTGTCTAGGCAGTAAAATATATCATCAAACCTGCCTGGTCCTGTTAATAATTGGAGAGGGTGTGGCAGCTGCAGAGAAAGTAGAGCCTCTAGGTGTAATGGTAACGCCCCCGTTGCTCCTAGAGGCTCTTTTGCATATAATAAAACATTATTTTTCTCAGCAATGCGGGCACATATGAACATGGGACCAACACAGAGGCACCTGCGAAGAACAGCATGGAGGATGGAAGATCCCCCAGTAAAATCCAATTCTGGTCTTTCTCTGCTGATTGGTAAAAATAACCCAACGCAACCACGGCTTGAATGGAACTAAAAATATCTTCTTGGCCCCAAGAACAGGACAATTTCACAGAAACCAGAGCTGAAATCTCACTGCTGTAATTAATGCATTTGTTGAGGGGTTTTTTTTTACAAAAGGGACAAAATCTGCAGAGAGAGAGATCCCCAGATGATGGGGAGGAGGGCGGCAAACCTGATAAAATAACACGCAAACCAATGCAGAAAATGAAAGGCAAAAATACTTGGAGCTCGACAGAGACAAGTTAATACAGCTGTCAAGTTGGTTCTTTCTAGAGAATGAATAGGCGGGATGCTGGTGGTTGGGGGTATCAGGCTCATCAATTCTACTTGTTTTGTTCCCTGTCTCAATAACACTATAATTGCTGCATTCAGTATATGAACATTCACAGCTGCCAGAAATCCCAATACCAGAATTCATTAGTGGCCTTTTTTCCCCCGTGCAAAATTCGTTCCCAGTTAAAAATGTGATCAAAATAGCTTTCAAAGCATTTCTTCCTCTGCCTCTTGCAGAGCAAAGGGAGCATAAGTACAGGTGGAAATATTCTGCTTCAACTTTTACAGGCTCCCCACGCCTGACACCAGAGCTGAAGATCAGAGCTTCTGCCGACCTAACGAAAAATTCACAGGACTAAGTAAAATTTTCATTGCAAGAAAGTGAGTCCTTTTGTTTAAAATCTGGAGGGGGCGGCATTCTAGAAATCTGTCCTACCTAATTCCAGATAAGAAAAGCGGGCTCTTATGATAGTCACCTCTGCACACTGGTATATGGCCCTTGGAGACAAGGGCACCCATTCCGAGCAGGTTATAATTTTAATGGGTGGTGATAACCTGTACACAGGTTAATCACAAGTGCTCCTTACAAAATGTCTGTGAAGGTTCTCATTCATTCAGGCCATGTTATATCAGTAGTGATAAGTCAGGACGACTGGACTTTCTTAATTAAAATGACTTGTACAAGAAACCTCTGCCATTAAATACTGGTGACTCATGCTTCAGTCAGCATAATCTCTTTATGATAATCAGCACAAGGTCAAATGTTGATTGCAAATTGCATGACTGAACCTATTAGGTGTGATTAAATTGCTTCGGGAGAGGTGTTAGAACAGCATTGTAAGTGGCAGACAATAGACTTTGCACCCCTCTACCTCTATTCAAGCTCTATTTGATAAAAATAGCTTTTTTTTTCAGACCCCTTTTAAACCAGTCTTTCTCTACGTGAAATTGGAGGGGAAAACAAATCATGAATAGAGATGGAGGGTTCAACATCTATGGTCCGCCACTTACAATGCAGTTCTAACCCCTCTCCCGAGGCAGTTTAGTCATGCCTAAAAGCTTCAGTCTTGCAAATTACAACCAGATTCTCACCTCCATGAGGTTCTTGACCTTGTGTTGATTAAACAGATTATGCTGACTGAAACATGAGTCACCAGTATTTAATGCCGGAGCTTTATTGTGCGAGTCATTTTAATTAAGAAAGCCAGTCAGATCACTAACAAAATGTTTTCAAGAGAAAATACAAGTACAGTTGCTCTGACTTATTACTACTGGTATATGGGATGAGAGAACAAGAATTCCTATCGTCAGTGACTAGGAGTGTGATGGTGTCAAGAAGCACCTAGAAAGGAGCCTAATTTTTATATTTGAGCCACTGCTCCTGTGCCCTCTAAAATATATCCAGGAGTCTTGAGACAAGTGCTTTACAGCTAATCCAGCTGTGAGGAAAAGCACACATGGCTGGAAGCATGCATATTTTATGCTGCCATTTCCAGCAAGCATGCAGTGTTGTCAGCAGGAATGGTGTCACATGAAAGGGTCTCTCTGAGACTCCAGACCTCCATAGGACACCTGAGGGTTTCACTGGTACGGCTGCAAGTTATAATAACAGTATGACTTTACCCCTTGTCATGTATTTACACCGCGTTTGTCCTTCCATCTGTCTAATTGAGTTTAAGTGAAAAGTGAATTTTTTGATTGAAAAGTGGTGAAAATTTGCATGCAGGTTGCATCATCCAACTCACTTGATTTTGACATTTTAGGAGCCCTCAGTGTCCACTGTCTAATGGTAATCCCTCCACCAGAAGGATCTCACCTGTGAAGCTCATAGGCCGAATGGTGTGCCCCTGCCCTCTACAGCTTCTGAGGATGGACCATGAAAACTTTTTGCATGGTCTTCTATCCCATTTCAACGCTGAGACGTCCATAGATATGTCACATAAAGCAGTTTCTACCAGGGCTGTGGAGTCGGTAAGCTAAAGCCCCGACTCCAACTCCGACTCCCAACTCCGACTCCGACTCCCAATCCAACTCCGACTCCCTCATACATGGCTCATGTTTAAGTGATAACTTTAAACAAACTTTGCAAAAATCAATAGTACAGATATGTCATGACAAAAAGAGTCTGTAATATATGTTTTATTAGATTTCTTTACTCTGAACTTAGGCTTTTCTCTGGGTACAGCTCACTAAGGGCCTGATATATGAAAACTGTCTAGGTCTAAGACTTTCTTTGTTGCCCATAGCAACCAATCAGAGCTCTCCTTTCATTTCTCCAGAGCACTATATGAAATGAAAGGGGAGCTCTGATTGAATTGGTTTCTATGGGTAACAAAGAAACTTCTACACCTAAACATAAGGCCCTAGGTGTTTTACATCAGAGGAAAAGCAAACTAAAACATAAAGCATCCAGAGAGAACATGTACTGGACAATAGATTTATGCAGAGTTTATTAAAAGTTTATATTTACTAAGAAGTACTTGCCTTAAAGGGGTTTTCTCAGCACATCGATTCACTGGCTGACAGGCAGTTTGCACTCACTCTGTCTCCACAGGCTGTGGCTGGGTCTCCAGCAGTCATTAGCATATATTAACTTAATCTGACAGCAGGAGATTGTGATCTCTAACACAATTACAGGTAAAGCTTCTCAGTCCTCACAACACTTATACCTTTTGCTTACTGCAGGTAATCAGTCCCATCATTCTTCACTGCTCTCAGCCAATCAGATAACAGTCTTTCTGGTCTGCAGGTTACCATAGAAACCTGTGTACAGTGAGAGACCTGCTGAACTGTCTATGGTTCATGAGTAAAGTAAAATCTACTGACCACTGTACTTAGAAAATGTCTTCTTTGAACTGTCCCTTTATGTTGAAAGCTAATCTTTGTAACTTGTGAGAAAAACCCTTAATCTTGTTTTCTCTAGCAGATCTAAGATGAGTGCAGCCATTCCTTCCCAGTGCCTTTTTCCTCTGATCTGTAGCAGAGGTGCTTCACTACTGAGCATCTACATAAAGGGCAGCACACAGTCATCTCAACTAAAAGCCTAGATCCTAAGATCAGGAATAGAACAGACATTTATAGGACATTTCATCATTTTCCCAGATTCTTATGAAAATATATTCGGCACATAATGCACTGAACTAAATGTACCAATTTATTATATATTGTTGGAGTCGGAGTCGGTCCATTTTCTACCGACTCAAACTCCGACTCCACCAAAATGGACACCGACTCCGACTCCATGACTCCGACTCCACAGCCCTGGTTTCTACACACAGGGGGTTACCAGCCAATCTAAGGACAGTCCTATCGAAGCGCATATTTTAAAAACTACATGCAAAGTCCAAAATAGTTGCAATCTTGTAGACCAGGGATCAGCAACCTCGGCACTCCAGCTGTTGTGAAACTAGACAGAGGAAGTATGCATGCTGGGAGTGGTAGTTCACCAACTGCTGGAGTGCCAGAGGTTGCCTACCCCTGTTGTAGACCATAAATGAGTTGTAGGTTAAAGGGGTTTCCGGGATTTTGATACTGATGGACTATCCTCTGTATAGGTCATCAGTATCTGATCGGTGGGGGTCCGACCCCTGCCGATCAGCTGTTTGAGAAGGTACCGGCACTCCTGTGAGCGCCATGGCCTTCTCTGTGCTCACCAAACACAATGCTGTCCATTGTATAACACCTGTGCTTAGTAATGTGCTCAGCCGGTGCCTTCTCAGATGATCGGAGGGGGTCCTGGGTGTCGGACCCTCACCGATCACATCAGACCATCAATCTTGAGGATAGGTCATCAGTATCAAAATCCCAGAAAACCCCTTTAGAGGTGGCCAATACCTTCAAAAGCTATAGGCCGAATGCTCGTTCAACCAACAACTACTCCTCCTGATTCCCCAAACATATGCACACTGGCCAAGCATGCATGTGTTTTCAATGGAAATTGAAAACTGCAGGCCAAGCACCTCTTAGTTCAGAGTCAACTTGCCCAACGATTCTTCCCCATGACATTATCTGTTCTACAACTCCCAATGTTACGATACATTGGATGCAATGACCCAAGCAGTGGACTGACAAACCATCCGCTTATTCAGGTTGTCAGGTGATTCATGGCCAAAATATCATGACCAGTTGCAAATGAATGGACCACAAAAACCACCAGTCACACTATAGGCACCACAGGTCAAAGGAAATCCTCACCATAGAACATCTCAGAGTCAACATCTACACGAAGAGTCCCTCATCCAAAAACAGCAAAAGCAATGCATATAATCTAGCAAATCAGGACATACGTGAATGAGCATCAAGAAATGACGTGGAAGGATATGCACTTACCCGGTGAGCACCACTACGAAGTCCATGACGTTCCAGCCGTTCCGGAGGTATGAGCCTTTATGAAACACAAAGCCTAAGGCGATGATCTTGATGCCAGCTTCAAAACAGAATATGCCAATAAAATAGGGCTCTGTATCATCCTGCAAAGAGGAAAAGTAAATTGGATTAAAGAGGCTATAATATTGCTTTAAAGGGTTAGTTGCTTTAAAGGGGAGGTCACAGTTTTTATTTACCCCCCACCCAGTGGTACTTTATCCTCACTGCTCCTTTTTGGCTCCCGGCTGCCTCCACTGCACTTCAGGTCTCTGCCTGTCAACTTCCACATGGATGGAGTCACATGCGCTGCTACAGCTTCATCTATGAAGTGCCACCAGCGTGACCCAGCAGTGACATGCCACTTAAGAACACGTCACCGCTAAAGCCAGCCATTGGCTGCAGCGGCGCATGTTACCCCCGCCTGTGCAGAAATTGACAGGAAGGCACCAGAGGTGCAATGAAGCCACAGAGTGGTGAGTAGAAAATAAGTATAGATCTCTTCACATGTACCACTGGGGCAAAGGGAGGAATTTAGGAAAAATCTTGGACAACCCTTTTAAAGTAATTTGCAGTGTAAGAAAATACATTGCTAATCAGTTTTGCCCTTGATGCAGCTAGTTGGAGCCAGGATCTAGATGGAATCAGTCTCCTTCTACCTCTGTCATCTTACAGTAGTCTTACTTCCCCTGCTGGAAGTGTCTTCTCAGCTGTATTTATTTTATTTATTTATTATTATATTTTTATTTATTATATTTATTTTCTATATTCTGCAGTTCATTAATATCAAGCTGTCCCAATGGGGCTCACAATCTAAGTTCCCTATCAGTATGTCTTTGGAGTGTGGGAGGAAACCAGTGTACCCGGAGAAAACCCACACAAACACAGGAAGAACATACAAACTCCATGCAGATGCCGTCCTTGGTGGCTGCAAGGCACCAGTGCTAACCACTGAGCCACCATTTGCTGCTCCTTCACTGACCATTTCTATTGGCTGCCCTGCAGCAAGCAGAGGGTCACTATGTCGAGACCTGGCTGTGGAGAAAGTGTGTGTCCACACTTCAATACACACCGAATACCAGGTGGGGCGCCATTCTATGTAAGCAGCTGTCACTGGATCCTCTAGCATGAACAACATGAATTCATTTCTTTAGGATCTATCATTTGAAGAATCCATTTAGGACCCAGTGGAAAGCGTAAATTAATACTAGCAGTAATACAATGTACATTACACAGCACCATCACATACAGTTTAATCAGAAACCAAAGTGGGAACGGACTTGCAGGTTGCTTATATTTCACATTTCATTTTTACTTGCAGTACCGCTTGTGACCACACGGTGTGCTGTTGTGGGGAATGAGATCTATGAGTAACAGGAAGCACAAAGCACCTTCACGCAGACAGATGCAGCGCAATATTTTATAGCACCACCTAGTGGTAGAAATGTTTATTAATGTGCCACAACCCACAGTAGCATCTCCACTTGTACCTGTAGGCACTAAGGTATCTGACCTCTATTGTAAAATCTGTATTTATGGGCAATTTTGTATATAACGCAAAATGATCCTGATCAGCAATAAACATCTGATACGCTACAGTATTGATCGTAGCCACTATTCGGGAAAGCCTCTGGGCCAGTCAGACCTTACCATGGCCAATGATGGTTTAGGTATACGATGCATATAGGAACACATACAATCTCAGCACAACACTGAAGGCTTCAGTCGCTTCTGAATATTTGCAAGGCCATAATCGTCGGTTTTGACAATTATACCCTGGCTAATGAACGTATCTGCATCTCGGCCATAATGCTGAGCGTCCCCCTGAAATTAACGACGCTGACTCACAGGATCTGAGAAGTCGCCTCCCCTTCATTTCGAAGGAGTATTTATAGACTTTCATTTTTAAGAATGGGAGTAGAGGAGGAAACTATCAATGGCGCTCTCTTTATTTAGGCTCTCGGTATAAAAATAAGAGTGGAACAGTCCACAGATAGCGGCGTTCTTCAAATTCTGGGTTTCTTCTGTTTGTGCATTTGTTTTTCTCATTGGAGATAAGCAGCGTAAGAGGGTTGGCTGCTTATCTTTCTCACCCTCTGTTGACTGTGCGATGCATGATATTAGGGCCGTCTGCGTGGATTGAAAAAAATAAGGATTTGCAATGCAATAGTCCTAAAACCTGGGAATGTAAAGCTGGGCGGTGGGTGCGGCACAGTAATATGTCCTTATTGTGGGTTATAAGGATTGACCGTAGCATTTGTCAGGATGATCAACCCTATTAAACCAGGCACACGGCCTGGTAGGGTTGATCATGCTGACAGAAATGATACCCTGATTATGTATTTCTGCTGTCCCATTCCCGAGAAAGCACATTTTTATTGATATGTAAATGTGCTTACTGGAGCACCAAGGGGTTGACCACAGCCCTAGGAGCACCAATCAGGAACACCCCTACAGCTTTAGTCCCTTCCCCTGGATTGACAGAGCTAAACATCTTGTCCAGCCCTGTCTTTTCGTGCCTGCGCTGCATCTCGCCAGCTCAACCTTTGCAGTGGATCTGCTGCTGCTCTCCAAGCAGCCCAGATTCTAACTGAGCAGGCGCTGAGAATGGGAGGTCAGTTGGAATCTCCGCTGCTTGGAGAGCAGCAGCAGATCCACTGCACAAGTGCCGAGACCTGGAGGAATGGTGCAGGAGCAAGAATACAAAACTGGACGAGATTTCTAGCCCTGTTAATCCAGGGGAAGAGGGGACGGGCTAAAGCTGTAGGTATGTTACTAACTGGTGCTCCCAGAGCTGTGGCTGGCCCCTTGGTGCTCCAGTAAGCTCATTTACATATTAATAAAAACATATATACATTGGTGATGAGCACTCCTCTACATTCGGTTCTGTATATATGATCAAGTTGTTGTGTTAGAGGGAATATACTATGTTCCAAATATGGTATAGTGTACCAATTGAAGGAGCTTAATATATAAATATATATATAGGAAAGGTTTTTGGTATTTAGTACAGTTTATTATATTAATACATTCTCCCAGCGCTGGTAATAAAATACAAGATATTTGGTAAAAACAACACTTATAATACAAAGAATGGTACAAAAATAAAAATAAAGATAAAAATAAAAAATAAGGAATAAAAAATATATGATCAATTGATCAAGTATATGTTCTGTTTAAGCGAAGGGTATAGCCTGGTGATTAGAAGCCCCCCATATATCCATCAATAGCGGACTGGTGAGCCACTACCTATACTTTATTAATAAAAACATGCTTTTCTCAGGGATGGGAAAACAGAAATACATAATCTGCTATATGTCCTTATTGTCTGAGATGAGACAACCCCTTTAAATAGCGTAAGTTCAATTTATAAAGCAAAGAAAAACGAATGTCCATATGGCGCTCACCAATAAAATCCCACTTCCTACTTTATTAAATTAAACCCATAAAAATCTTCACAGACGCATGGACCAGTACGACCAATGAGATTATATTGGTGAGTTCCATACGGACATTTGTTTTTCTTCCTCTGCTGGATGTGCAATCGTTTAAAGGGCCAGTGCATGATGGGGGATGAACAATCATTACTACGATCATTTGTCCCGTACATAGTTCGTGCCATCTGAGCCTCTTTCCTATTGGTTGTATGAACCTGCACAGCCTTCCCTATGCACAATCCCTTGAATATTAGAAAACAGGCAAGGTGGAAACGGCTGGAGGGTCACACCCCCCCCTCTCTTCGGGAAATGGTAATGGGTGAGGGAGGATATCAATTGAATGTATTGTGGAGTGTCACGGCATGAAGCAGCAACAGACTGTATGGACAAGAGACCAGTTCCACAGCTGCAAAAGGTACGTCCCTCGGCCTGGAAGTGCGCGGGTTAAGGATTTCATTACTCGCAGCTCTCAAGTTTATTAATCACGTTATTGCCTTGCCATGCCCTGACTGTTCTCCCCCCTGCAGGGAAAGGGTTAATGCAATTTGCGGCTCCGCTGAAATGAAAGCCTCTGTAAGAGGTTCAGGCGTGATGGGAAGGAGCTGTTTTCTTCTAGAGGAACTTTATATCAGAAGGTAATTTGTGACTGTTTTAAGTGGCTGTGGCGGGGATGAAACCCACAAGCTATTAGCTAAAGAAGAAAAACGGAAAAAAAAAGAAAAGAAAAGATAGCTTTTATGTTCAGAGCGAAACCTCACATGCTCCAGCGAAAGAGGGGAGGTTCCAACTGCGTGTCAGAGAAGAAAGCATGGACAATTCCTTTAAATTGGTTTCCGATGGTCCAGATTTCCCAATGGGACACCTCAGCAGGTGCAAGGCTCCATCCACTGATCTTGGGAGACCCTGGTGCAATCTGTGTGAACGTGGTTTGTTAAAGGGGTATTCTGGATGCAGGATATTGATGACCTATCTGCACTATGTAATCGGTGGAGGCCTGACTCCCAGCACCCAGCCAATCAGCTGTTTGATGAGGCAGCAGCGCTGTAGTGAGTGCTGCACAGCGCCACTCATTGTATAGTGGCTGTGCTTGGTATTGCAGCCCAGGCTCATTCACTTGAATGGGACCGAGCTGCACCCAGGCCACGTCAACGATGAATGTGACGTCACTGGCTTGAAATGGCACTGCAGCCTCTTCAAACAGCTGATCAGCAGTGGGTGTCAGGAGTCTGATCACTGTCAATCAGATAGTCCATCAATATAGAACGCCCAGAAAGCTCCTTTAAAGGGCATCTCTCAGCAGATTTGTACCTATGACACTGGCTGACCTGTTGGCAGCTAAAGGCACCTATGTTGGTCCCATGTTCATATGTGCCCGCATTGCTGAGAAATATGATGTTTTAATATATGCAAATGAGCCTCTAGGAGCAACATGGGCGTTGCCCTTACTCCTAGAGTCTCTACTCTGTTTCCAACTGCCACGCCCTCTGCACTTTGATTGACAGGGCTGGGTGTGATCACATTTACACTGTCAGGTCCTGACTTCACCTAAAGACGGTGCAGCAGTTGCAGAGGAGCTGAGCCTCCCGGGTGTCAGTCCACCACCACTAGATACCATCAGTAAAAAAAAATTCGTAAAACTCCTTTAAAGGGGATGTCTCACTTCAGCAAATAACATTTATCATGTAGAGAAAGTTAATACAAGGCACTTACTAATGTATTGTGATTGTCCATATTGTCTCCTTTTCCATCACATTATACACTGCTCGTTTCCATGGTTACGGCCACCCTGCAAACTATAGGAAAAAGAGATGACCTCTCTGGTGTCCTGGACCATGGGAGCGCACATAGGCTGGTGCTTTTTCCTATAGTGTGCAAGCACGACCACCACTGATGGATTGAAGGGTGGTCGTAACCATGGAAACGAGCCGTGTATACTGTAATGGAAAAATGAATCCAGCCAGCAAAGGAGGCAACATGGACAATCACAATACATTAGTAAGTGCCTTGTATTAACTCTCTCTACAGGATAAATGCCATTGGCTGAAGTGAGAGTTCCCCTTTAAGGCTCCTCTTGAATGACTGCAAGCAGAGATGTTGAGAATCATGAGGAACGGATACAGAAATCATACCTTTTAGAAAATCTTATCTGCACGCTGCAGAAAAAAAACTGACCTGAGGCACGGATTTTGAAATCCATGTCAGCTCGTCTTGCGGATATTAATCGCAAATTAACCGGAGATTCAGCGGCAGGAGAAAATATTCAGATGTTGCAGGAAATCCGTTGTGGAATTTGCGGCTGATTTTTTTTCTGTTATCTTCATGTGCTAAAATTTTTTCTCTACGCATCTCGCCACAAAGCTCACTGCAGCAAAAGCTGCATGTGATCCATACGGATTTTGCTTCGGATTCTCCATAAATTTCGCCACCCTATAGATTGCAATTCGTGCTGACAATCCGCAGCGCGAATTCTTTTCCCTCTCTGATTTTTTTTCCACATGTACTGTCATATGCAGCGCAGAATCGGCAATGTCTGAACTCAGTCTAATACCCCCTTCAATGGTTGCAGCAACGTTATAGGCCACGTATTGAGTCATTTTATTTTCCATTCATGAAATATAAAAATGAGCGGAATATTTCCAAATCATAATTATGAACACGGATCTAAAACGCCCCAAATTCTATCATTTGAGCATCAGATCCCCTGGGGGGAGTTTCCACGTGGCCCGGAGATTCTAATAACTGTATGTTATTTTGCACGCCACTTAATGATTAACCTGAGTTCCTGACCAAAGTACCACCTGCTGCTGCGGGAGGAATATTTTGGTGCAAGCAGAAAACAGGGCAGCGACGCGGCGGTACATTTCAATGCAGATATTTTCATTCCGCGAGATGAGTCAGATGATGACGGCCTATCGGAAGCGCTCTTGTCTACCCTCTCAGTGCCATTCAGAGCGTGGCACAGCAGGGGTTCAAGTGCTAATCCAATTAATGGCGAATCGCTCTCTTTTTTGTAAGAAGCGACAGCTTTGGGGTTTTCCTTCTCCTTGAGCCCATATAACAGATTGTTCTCTGTAATAACCGAGCTGACAATGCTAATCAAACGGCTGAAACTCTTCATTTTTTTCCTCTTTGTCGCAGTCAGACTACCCATGGGGCTCAAGAACCCTATTAAAATCCATGTTCAGTTGTTTAGCTGTAGACAAAAGTTGCCGCTATCATCTGCTACATGGAAATGGCTGGCATAATGCTGGAGCGGACTGCACGTGGACTGTTTTTTTTGGGTACGGTAATGGGCGCCACCTTTGCTCCTTCCTATCTTACTATTCATGGACCCATTGACCATATATTGCAGTTGGTAAATTAGGGGCATGTTAACTCCGCTCCAAAACATCAAAACCCACCGGGGACTACCTCATACTGGGTGGGGCTTATGCAAGCCCCACCCCCTTTCTGCCCAAATTTGGCACGACTGTCTCTGAAAATTAGGGACAATCCCTTCAAATTTTGAATCTTGGGAACTCTGTCTACCGTCTATGCCAACAGCCGCACACCAAAAAATGTCCAATTAGTGGGGGTATGACCAGGGGCGCACCACCAATGAAGCCAGGTAGGGGCAAGGGGGGAAGGGGCCGGAGGAAGGGCCATGGGCACTTAGCACTTACATTGTGGCAAAGGGGTTAGGTTAAGAAATTGGCATGGGGGGGCGCCGTTTCAGTTTTCACCACAGGTGGCAGAAAGGCTAGGTGCACCCCTGGGTATGACCCTAGTGGCAGTCCCCATTGCTCTCTGTGTTCGCTTAAAGGGGTCCTCCAGGAATAGAAGACTGACGGCATATCCTTAGGTTAGGCCATCAATATAAAGCGTCACAGCCCCATACTTTTGTTAGTGGCTGTGCCCGGTATTACAACTCGGGACTGAGCTGCAGTACCAGGTACAGCCACTACCGACAGCACGGCGCTGTACCTGGTTAGACAATGAAAGGGACACTGGAACTTCAAGGCCATCGGCCATTAGTATCAGGGATGCCAAGTCAGGCACCGAAAAATGTGATATTGATGGAGCATCCTCAGTGCTGAATAGAGACCGGGGCCACCATTTTTACACTCATTGAGAGCTGCATTGGTGAGATCTAATTTTTTACACTCAATAAAGGGGTCTCAATAGCTAAAAAAATCTAATTTGTCCCCTTCTCCCTATCATGGTGCTTGGACTCGCAGCTATGACCCTTAGACCGATTCCTCACCCCTGTATAGGAGAGCCCTACATATGTTCAGGCCACATAATAGCAAAGGGGATAGAAGCACGTACAACTGAGCCACCACCTTCCATTGGACCCGCTCCATCTCAACCGTACATCATTGCAGAAAATATCCCTTTAATTGCCTCCTCAACAGATTTGCCTATTGATGGAATACCCTTGTATGAATAGACTGCCCTACATCCAGTGAGGCAAAAAGTTTTAAAAAAAAAAAATTGAGTAAATTTGGTCTGAAAATTTTCAAATTTGGCTTAAAAATCCCTAAAAATTGAGTAAATTTAGTGTAAACATTTTCAAATTTGGCGAGTGAGGTGAAAAGTCCCCAAAATTGAGGAAATGTTTTGCAAACATTTTCACAATTGGCGAGTGAGGCAAAAAGTACAAAAAATTTTTGTAAATTTGGTGGAAACATTTTCAAATTTGGCGAGTGAGGCAAAAAGTACAAAAAACTGAGTAAATTTGGTGGACACATTTTCAAATTTGGTAAGTGAGGCAAAAAGTACAAAAAAATGAGTAAATTTGGTGGAAACATTTTCAAATTTGGTGAGGCGAAAAATCCCCAAAATTAAGGAAATTTGATATAAACATCTTCAAATTTGGCGAGTGAGGCAAAAAGTACAAAAAACTGAGTAAATTTGGTGGACACATTTTCAAATTTGGTAAGTGAGGCAAAAAGTACAAAAAACTGAGTAAATTTGGTGGAAAAATTTTCAAATTTGGTGAGTGAGGCGAAAAGTACCAAAAAATTGAGGGAATTTGGTGGAAACATTTTCAAATTTGGTGAGTGAGGCGAAAAGTCCCCAAAATTAAGGAAATTTGGTATAAACATCTTCAAATTTGGCGAGTGAGGCAAAAAGTACAAAAAATTGAGTAACTTTGGTGGACACATTTTCAAATTTGGTGAATGAGGCAAAAAGTACAAAAAATGTAGTAAATTTGGTGGACACATTTTCAAATTTGGTGAGTGAGGCAAAAAGTACAAAAAACTGAGTAAATTTAGTGTAAACATTTTCAAATTTGACAAGTGAGGTGAAAAGTCCCCAAAATTGAGGAAATGTTTTGCAAACATTTTCACAATTGGCGAGTGAGACAAAAAGTACAAAAAATTGAGTAAATTTGGTGGAAACATTTTCAAATTTGGTGAGTGAGGCGAAAAGTACCAAAAAATTGAGGGAATTTGGTGGAAACATTTTCAAATTTGGTGAGTGAGGCGAAAAGTCCCCAAAATTAAGGAAATTTGGTATAAACATCTTCAGATTTGGCGAGTGAGGCAAAAAGTACAAAAAATTGAGTAAATTTGGTGGAAGCATTTTCAAATTTGACGAGTGAGCCAAAAAGTACAAAAAATTGAGTAAATTTGGTGGAAACATTTTCAAATTTGGTGAGTGAGGCGAAAAGTACCAAAAAAATTGAGTAAATTAGGTGGAAACATGTTCCACGACGAGTCACAAAAAATAGGAGAGCCCTACATATGTTCAGGCCACATAATAGCAAAGGGGATAGAACCATCACAACTGGGCCACCACCTTCCATTGGACCCGCTCCATCTCAACGGTATGCCATGGCAGAAAATATCCCTTTAATTGCCTCCTCAACAGATGTGCCTATTGATGGAATACCCTTGCATGAATGAACTGCCCTACGTCTGATGTTTTGGTTGCACGTTCTAAACAGCTTCCTATCTTCATGGTACCCCACCCAAGAGACTTTCTGGGTCACCTTTTGTGAATTTTGTGTCTCAGTCTATGGCACACTCCCAGATTTTCTCCCTCCGGCCTCTTCTTCACCTGACGGCAGCCTGTTTTTTCTGCAGACGCTGCTCTTTGCTCTTTTACAATCCTGTCGTTTTGCAGACAGACTTGTTGTGACAACAGGGTGACACCGGCTGTACGCAGGAGGAGGAAAGCGCTGTCGAAAGCCTGAAGAACAAGCCTAGCCTAGGAGCTGGATCACACACACAGCACTGGGAATGGGGTTTAAATGGACTTGAAATATTGATAGGTCATCAATACCTGATTGGTGGGGGACGACTTCTAGAACCCCTGGTGATCAGCTGTCGGACGGGGACCACGGAGCTTGGGCATGTGCTGCTGCCTCTTCCTCATCCATTAGTCACAAGTGAATAGAAATGAGCTACAATACCAACCATGGCCACTATACAATGGATGGCGCTATGAAAAGGCTGCAATGATCATTTGAGTGCTGAGACCCCTTTAACCGAATGATCACTAGGGGTGCCTGGAGTCGGAACCCCACGATCTGAAAAAAAGCCAGGCAATGAATGGAGAGCACATGGCACATGCGCAGTACACTCTCCTTCACTTCAAGGGCCCCGTTCTGGAGGAGAGAGTCCCAGAGGTGGGACCTGCACCTATCTGACATTGGCATATTCTAGAAATACACCATCAGTGTCTGAGATGCGGAAAACCTCTTTAAATAATGGGCTAGGGCAGCAAAGTGAATCTGCACCCTTGGTTCAGACCCGTTACTCCCAGCCCCTGGGCCCCAATGCAAAATTCTGTAACAGGAGCCCTCACCTACCACGTACCATTTAAAATTCCAGCTACCTCTGCACCCCTATAGCAGCCTATGCCCCTAGTAAAGTAATGGGCTTACATGGGGCTGAAGTACTGCTTACTCTCAGATGCCCCTCCCCTTTCGCTCCCTCTTAGTGACCTGTTGGTCACATGACATACCGTTTCCCTGTCATTAACATTTGGGGAGGAGCTAACATCACCTAATCCACTAATTGGCTCTTTCGGGGGTGTTTACTGGGTACCATTGCGCCCCCTGGTTCTGATAACACCATGTGACCCAGTGCAGAACATGAGGGGTAAGAATAAGATCACATGACCTATCCACACTTGCGATTATTTTTTGGCCCACATTTGCTAATAATGTTTTTATTTTATGTGCTGAGGATAGTTGGGGAGACCCGCACTCAAAGCCACGCACAATTTCACGCCATTTATCCTCACATTTCTTAATAAATGTTTCTTAAATTATGTCTCCTGTCAAATTTTCAAATTTGGCAAGTGAGGCAAAAAGTCCTCAAAAACTGAAGAAATTTGGTGTAAACATTTTCAAATTTGGCGACTGAGATGAAATATCCCTAAAATTGAGTAAATTTGGTGTAAACATTTTCAAATTTGGGGAGTGAGGCAAAGTCCCCCAAATTGGCTAAATTTGGTGTAAACATTTTCATATTTGGTGGGTGTATCTTAAAGTCCTCAAAGAGTTGAGGAAATTTGGTGTGTACATTTTCAAATTTGGCGACTGAGATGAAATATCCCTAAAATTAAGTAAATTTGGTGTAAACATTTTCAAATTTGGGGAGTGAGGCGAAAAGTCCCTGAAATTGGCTAAATTTGGTGTAAACATTTTCATATTTGGCGAGTGAGGCTAAAAGTCCCCAAAAATTGAGGAAATTTGGTGTATACATTTTCAAGTTTGGCAAGTAAGGCGAAAAGTCCCTAAAATTGAGTAAAATTGGCGTAAATATTTTGACATTTGTCGGGTGTGGCCAAAAGTCCACAAAAATTAAGGAAATTTGGTGTAAACATTTTTAAATTTGGCGACTGAGGCAAAAAGTACCAAAACATTTCCGGACATTTTGTGGAAACATTTTTAAATTTCAGTGAGGCGAGAAGTCCCAAAAATTACTAAATTTGGTGTAAACACATTGGTAATGTCTTAATTCTGTGGAAATTAAGAAAGAGACAGAAAGCAAAGGCAGGGTATGAGAATCACCACAGAAATCACCAGCAGCTTCCACCATGTCAGTCCATGGCCATACAGCTACTGTTCCCCCAGAACTGGAAGGGTTGCCCATAGCAACCAATAAGAATCTAGGTTTCATTTTCCTGTTGCAGGTTAAAAGATGAAAACATTGATGTGATTGGACGATGGCTCAGGTTTGATAGAGGAGGAACATGAAATAATAGGCCATGCTGGTAACTGGGGGAAGAACTGAGAATTGCCATCAATCAGGTAATTACTTTCATTTTCCAACCCTGCTAACAAATATGGCCACTAGATTGCTTGCTGTAGGCCACGGGACAGCAACCTCCGGCACGCCTAAAAACTACAACTCCCAACATGCTGCATTCACTTCTATAGGAGTTTCAAGAAAGCCAAGCTATTGTGGATGCTGGGAATTGTAGTTTCACAACAGCTGGAGTGTCGGAGGTTGCTGAACTTACTAATACGTATGTAGTAAATATATTGTATTCAGTGTTTCATTGCCTCACCATTTTGACAATCCATGCTTGCTGTCAATGAATGGAAATATGGGAGGCAGTACTCTGCCAGCTCACATGATTATGTTATTGCGGGCAGGGCGGCATGTGATGGGGATGTGATGTGTCCCCATGAGCGTGGAGACACATGAGAGTTCACATCCATTAACGGACGTAGCAGGTGCCACAGCAGCACAGAGCACTTCAGGAGTTGTCTGATCTTTGGAAAGCAGTACCCTGACCACTCTCATGACTATATTATAGAGGGCGGTGAAGCATGTGACAGGGCAGTGTCAGACTGAAGACACATGGTAGAACGCAGGGAATGCAAGTAGATGGTGCCACAGCAGCACAGAGCACTTCAGGAGAGGAATAGGATCATCTTGTAGGGGCCCAAGATCTTGTATTGACATAGGTAGTCTGATACCTGCAGAACTGCAACCCCCACAGGTGGAGCAGCCAGTTAGGAGCAGTGGAGCACTGCTCCCATCATCCATCATGTTCTGCGCTGTGTTAAATGGCCTTATAACATTTACTCTGACATTTCACAAGAGCCAATAAAATCGGAAGGCGAACAGTGGGAGCTCGTAGGATTACGGCGGAGCCTGGGCAGAAGATACTAGAACTGCATGTCTTAGCCTGCCATTGTGGAACCATAAGTCCCAGCATTCCCCACCAAGCAGGCTCAGAAATGTTACCAATAGTAAGAGCCACAAATTGTTGTGGGGGCTCCATAGCAAAGACCAAACGGGGCCCCCCATTGTGGTCCTGGGTCCTGTGGGCCTGGTTTTTGTCACCCCCTTCCTATGACCCCACTCCGCCCTATACTAATGTCCAGGAGACCACTGTCACTCCTATGGATGAGAAGTAGGCTGCACTACTGAGGCAGAGGAGGTAACCTATACTGCGCACTTAAAGGGGGTTCTCTAATTATGTGTATAGAAAGCTCAATCATCATCTGCAACATTGTAATACTTTGTGTTTCAATTCCTCACTGTTTTCAAGATCTCTGCTTGCTGTCAACCAATGTAAACATTCCTGCTCACCCTCAGACCCAGCCCTGCTTTCACAGCTTGCTACAATCGTATCCAGTCATAGCAATCCTCTGTGAACGGATACAATGTTGCAAACGATCAGGACACAGGACTTGCGCTGATGACCTGCGCTGACATCTGCTCCGATTTTTTCTGTTTCCGGAAAAACGAAACAAGATGGCGTTGGCGTATCTGTCATGCCATGGAAATAAACGGCGCCCATCAAACGATGATTATAGGTCCTGCATGAATGCGATCAGTCAAAAAAGGGGCATGGATTTCAGCCTCTGAAAGCAATAAAGAATGCTTCCATTCCCTGAAAGCAAGCAGAGGTCTTGAAACCGGAGCAATGAGGAATTGAAACATAAGACTGGAAGAAAAACAAAAACAAAAAAAACCTGACCTGACACATTAAACATTGTAGAGCTGCGAAAAAGCAGGTGTGCACAGATTGGGGAACTACAACTCCAAGCATGCGACGCACGTGCGGAGCATCCTGGGGGAGGGGGGTTGTGCGACGACTGCAGAGCCAGAATAAGATGGAAAATAAACTGCGATTTTAGGTCCTGCGTGAATGATGAGATTACCCAAAAAAAGGAGCACGGTTTTCAGCCTCTGAAAGCAATAAAGAATGCTTCCATTCGCTGAAAGCAAGCAGAGGTCCTGAAAACTAAGTAATGAGGAAATAAAATACAAGAATGGCAAAAAAAAAGAATGTTTTTAAACCTGCACTATTTTATGACACATTTAGCGAACCTGACACATTAAACATATCAAGCTGTTTAGAAGCAGGTCCGCACAGATTGGGGAACTACAACTCCAAGCATGCAACGCACATGCAAACCCTCCTGGGAAGGGGGGGGGGGGGGGTTGTGCAACGACTGCAGAACCACAAGTTGCAGACTAAGGAGGGCAAGATATCAGCTCAGATTTCCTCACATGACGAACAAGACTGGACCATACGTCTGAATTCAGACTTGACCCGCTCCCATCAGCGGCAGAGCAAAGGGTTAACGTTCCGGCTACATGGCGACGCGTTGTGCGACATTTGACATATTGTATTTCAATGGTGTCACAGTGCAACGTGCTGCGACTGTGACGCAACAGTCATGCAGATTTATTTCGCCATGTAACCGGACCCTAATGATTTACAACCAGACATTGTTGCAACAAAGTAGTGCAACAGCAGCTCTGGCTGATTCTATACCCCCTTTTTTTAATGGAACCGATCATCTCCTTGGTTCGACATATCCGACAGTCCTACGTTTCATGAGGAGACACGAATTCCTGTAATTATGACGGGCGGAGTTCCCCTTTAAGTTAGGAGTTCCCCTTTAAGTTAGGAGTTCTCCTTTAAGTTAGGAGTTCCCCTTTAAGGCAGAAATCCCTCATTTATAGGTATATATATGACTCATATTGCTAGGCTATAACATGTCGTTATGGCACCCACTCACCTGGCTCTTTCCTTGTACCAGGACGATGAATATGTTGCACGGGTCATTTCGTATGTCACGTGTTTGCGCCTTTTTTTAAGATGGCGGTCATACAGAAAAGCTGGGACAAGGCACCTATCCGTGTTAGGAGGATAATGCCCGACATTGTGACTACTTTACAACATGGCAGATGCCTATGTCGAAGCACATGCCCCATGGTCCCTAACAGCGACAACTCCGACTACACAGTGACCAGCCAAATGTCCACTTACCAGTCTCTCTGACATGTCGGTTTTGTCGTGCTCCGGCAAGTGTTGCTCCAGCGCCAGCACGATGCAGTTGGCGATGATGGTGGCTAAAATCATATATTCGAAAGGAGTAAAAAGAGTTAAGGAAATGAGAGGACACCAAGAGCAGCAAGACATGGCGTGGACTTACAGCAGGGACCACAGGGACTGGGAAGAGCCATAGGGACTGGGAAGAGCCATAGGGACTGGAAAGAGCCATAGGGACTGGAAAGAGCCATAGGGACTGGGAAGTCAAATTTCAGGGGATGGACTTTAGGTTTTTTCCCCTTTAACAGGTTTGGGAGCCCCCTTTATTAATATCCCTGGACTTCGGCACCATTGTCAGTATCAGCGCCTGTATGTTACGTCACATAATGAATGGTCACGTTGATGGAAATGGACTTTATCCTTTCTAATGATGGGAAAATCAAGGTACATAGCAACGGCGGCGGCAGATAGCGTCCCACAGAATCACGACTCTCCTTCACCGCTGAACTTTGTAGATTATATTCAGTCTGTACAATGATGGCAGTCAGAGTAGGCGGAGATTGGTAACTCCTGTATATTACTTTATTGTCACCCTATGAAATAAAATTCTATCTATCTATCTATCTATCTATCTATCTATCTATATCTATTTATCTATCTATCTATCTATCTATCTATCTCATATCTATCTATCTCATATCTATTTATCTATCTATCTATCTATCTCATATCTATCATCTATCTATCTAATATCTATTTATCTATCTAATATCTATTTATCTATCATCTCATATCTATCTATCTATCTCATATCTATCTATCTAATATCTATTTATCTATCTCATATCTATCGATCGATCTATCTATCTATCTATCTAATATCTATGTATCTATCTATCTATCTATCATCTATCTCATATCTATCTATCTATCTATCTATCTATCTATCTATCTATCTTACATTATATTTCACTTCATTATGCTGTAGTGTATTATACTATATTAATGCATCATACTACTATACCGCACACCATGTCCTAGTATATTATACTATGCTGTCCTATACCGTGCTATATTACATTATATTATACCTCATTATGCAATAAGATGTTATAAAGCTCTGTATATTATATAATGCCTTATAATACTATAGCATATTAACTACACCATGCCATATTATACGACTCAATCAATGTTATGCTATACCATGCAATATTACATATATAGATAAGATATATTGCTTCATACTATATTATACTACATGTTGTAAAGCACTTTGTCATACAATATACTGCCATACTATGTCATACTAACCACGCCATGCCGTACTATACAAGCTTACACTATACTATAATGCTATACCATATAGTACATCATAGCAGTAACATATTATACATTACATTACGGTACTTTATGCTATAATATATTATACAAAATAATGCCAATATAATGTACTATACATTATATTACACTACAATATACTACATTATGATATATTATAGAGCTCTATAACAAAATATATCGTATTATATAGTGTTATATATTGCATTACATTATACGACATAATACCACTATACTAAAGCTTCGCTATATCATTATACCATATTATAACGGAATATATCATATATAATAATTAAGTCTGTCCATACTATGCAGTGTTATCCTATACTGTTTCACACTATCATATTTTCATGCTGGTGTTGTATTTTATACTGTTTTACGCTGTCTCATATTGCATTATGACGGTATTATATCCTATACTATGCTCCTTATTCTGTACATTGCGGTGATTTATCCGTGCTCACACTGTACGCCGGCGGCCTCCTCCTCTGCTTGGATCAGGCGCCTTTCAGCACCATGGACAGCAGCAGGGTCCATAAAGTGCATTCACACCCATTCCAAAGGCAGGCAACACCCCACCCCCCACACTACATACACCCTGACACATCTCCACGCAAACCTTTTCATTTCTGACTGAGCGTTGAATTCACACGTACACCCTACCTGGGTGGATCTATGCTGGGTCAGAAGAGGCCTCTATAGCAGGTAGCACCCTCATCACCCCCTCCCCCCCCCGACTGTCCGAGACCCCGTGAAGTCTGACCCTAATCTGGCAACATCCCTTACATGATATTTCTACCAGACCATCATCCTCAGCATGGGGGTGGGGGTGGGGGTACCTGGTGACCAGAGATGTTGGGTCCCACCTAATGACCCCCACCTCTGCCCGCCTGGTCCTTAAATTAAGAAATCACCAGTTGTATCTGGGGAAATGGCTTCATATAAATGCATTCCGGAGAGGGGGAGTAGACAGGAGCATATGAATGGTAAGGGATGGGGTTGCTAGGTTTCTATGAGGAGGCCCTGATGGCTCATACTAAGGAATCAATAGGTGTGTGTGATTTCATAACCATGGACGCCCAGGGCTAATCTCAGCCTAGCAGCCACCACACACCCAAAGACCTCCTGGGGGGCAGCAGCTTTTCCTCTTCCCATCATATAGACCATCAATGACAAACCCTAAGGAACCTTCAATCAGTTCTACCATATACCTCCCCCACCACCACCCATTACACCCATATACCATCCCCATAGGTTATATTACCCCCATTACCATGTAATTTTAACCCTTCTATAGCCAGATGCTCCACCTCAGGCCAAACATCTAGTGATAGCCCTCTAAACATGCCAACATGCCTTCCGACCCCTCGACGGTCTTTTAACTCTTTCAACACTGGGTGCATGTTTGCGTTTCCAGGCCTTCCCTTGGCGCCGAAAGAGTTAAAACCCAGTCTCACGAAGCCCCCCCTGCTTTCCGCCACCGCCAATGCCATGCAACCCAAGTCCCAGTTCAAATGCTCTAAGGAATGAGCTCTGTGTGGGTACATTACCCATTCCGTGCCCCTCCACCCATCCCCTTTGCCCACACAGGTTGAAGGATATGGCCACTCCGTGATCCTTTTGGCATATTTCCTGATGACATTGTCTTCACTGAAGATGAACAAGGACCTGTTAACGGTGAAGCAGTTCTGTTTGACGGGGATGGGGTTATAAAGAGCCATGGTCCTCGCCCTCTGAGCCATGGACTGCTTGTACATCCTTTGGCCGGCTGGAGGTCCACCTTGCCGGCTGCTCCCTCTTCCAGTACCCCCAGGTACCCCAGTTCCATAGCGGGTGGGTAGATCATCTCCGAACCGGGCCATTCTAGAATTGCACAGGAGCAAGTGTTAGAATCCAAACTGGCAGCCAAGGTTGGGGGCTGTAGACGCATCCCCATGCACTGAGCTCCTCACACTTTGCTTCCTTGCATGGGAGAGAATCACTGCTTGAGCAGACTGAAGGCAACCCCCACCTTCAGCTGCAATCCTAGAGCAGAAAACCCTGGAGCAGAGGATGAGGCTTCTCCTTCCTGATCCTTACAAAAAAAAAAAAAGAAGAGTCTTGATACAATGTAACAAAAAATAAAAAAAATGTAAATAAATAAAATCTCAGATGGTGGATACAATGTCCTTGGCAGCTTCCTGTCTTGCTCCTGCGCTGGAGGCTTTTGCTGCTTTCTCCAGTGGGAATGTCCTCCCTGCTCCTACGATTGCTTCCAGCGCAGGGAAAAGGAGCTGGTCCCTGCACAGACACTTAGTTACCAGATGAACACAGTAAACCAGTTTGTGAACCTCAGCCCCTATAAGAGGCGAGACATGTGATCTACGACAGCCAATAAGCTGGGGACTCCACCTAACCCCTGGAATAAGCAAAATATTCTTCTCCGGGCATATGCTCTGCAACACCCCCCCCCCTTCCCCTCCTTCCTTCTTCCTTAAGAAAGACCCCCGAATCAAGAGGGAATACATATACCTCTTGCAAAGCAACTCAATGCAAATTGCACATAGGGCAACGTTGCACAGGGATTGCAAGGGTTAAATGCACACTCCCTCCCTCCCCCCCCCCCTTCCTCCTCCTTCCTTTTTGCCTGTAGACATAGAAATCTCAAGCACTGGGGTTACTGGTCATGGAGGAAGCTAATTCACTAGATGGGCTTACTGATTCATCAGTGTCCCCATCCTAAAACTCCACAGCCCAGCACCCGGGGGGGGGGGGGGGGGGCGGTCCGGCCGTCGTCAAAGGGATTGGGTGGGTTTTTTCTTGTAAGGTTTGGAACCCTACGGAGATGCCAGGGTGGAGCCTGAACACTTCTGGGAGCTGTCCAGCTGCTGAAAAGCCGTCAACGACGCCCCCCAACGAGAAGTGGTCATTAATGTCAGGGCGGTGGGAGACGCTCGGGGTGGGCTTCTTCTTCATAGAGCAGGCTAATAAACGCTAAGCCGGGCTGGATCCGTAATTAGCAGAGGATCTCGTAGACCGGAGATAGCAATTTGTGGCTCTGTTGTGACAGGTCGGAATTAAGGGGGTGAGGAGAGAGCTGGATGGTAAATTGGTTTCTGCTACACAATGGGTGACGCAGTAGAAGCCGATATGTTCCGTATAGAAAAGCCAGAGGGGAATGCAAGTGTGAACGGTGGGCTAGATCCCTGGGGTGCAGCAATCTCACTGACAGAGCATGGGCTTAGCCTTAAAGGGGTATTCTACTTAGTGCAGTTATCCCTGTTCACTGTATAGATTAGAGAGGGTTCGACTGCTGGGACCTCTGCCGAAAGCAGAAATGGGGGGCGACGTACCCCATTGGAATGGAGCTGCTAAAGCTGGGGCACCACCGCTCCATTCAAAGTCTATGGGACTACCAGAGATAGGGAAGTTCTGTACTCACCCAGTCCCATAGAGGTGGGACCAGATCAGAGAGGGTTCGACTGCTGGGACCCCCACCAAAAGCAGAATTGGGGGATGATATACCCCATTGGAATGAAGCCGCTAAAGTTGGTGCACCACCGCTCCATTCAAAGTCTATGGGACTACCAGAGATAGGGAAGTTCTGTACTCACCCAGTGCCATAGAGGTGGGACCAGATCAGAGAGGGTTCGACTGCTGGGACCTCTGCTAAAAGCAGAAATTGACAATGTACCCCTTTTAAATGGAGCTGCTAAAGCTGGGGCGCCACTGCTCCGTTCAAAGTCTATAAAACTGCTATAGATAGGGAAGCTCTGCACTCACCCAGTCCCATAGAGATGGGACCAGATCAGAGTGGATTTGACTGCTAGGATCCCTGCTAAAAATGCAAATGGGGGACGATGTACCCCACTGGAATGGAGCTGCTAACGCTGGTGCACCACAGCTCCATTCAAAGTCTATGGGACTACCGGAGATAGGGACGTGCTGTACTCGTCCAGTCCCATAGAGAAGAGACAAGATCTGAGAGGGTTCGACTGCTGGGACCCCTCCCAAAAGTGCAAATGGCGGGTGATGTTTTTTGGAATGAAGCTGCTAAAGCTGGGGCACCACCTCTCCATTCAAAGCCTATGAGACTGCTACAGACTGGAAAGTTCTGTACTCACCTAGTCCCATAGAGATGGGACAAGATCAGAGAGGGTTCGACTGCTGGGACCCCCACAAAAAGCAGATTTGGGGGACTATATACTCCATTGGAATGAAGCTGCTAAAGCTGGGGCACCACCACTCCATTCAAAGTGTATGAGACTACCAGAGACAGGGAAGTGCTGTACTCACCCAGTCCCATAGAGATGGGACCAGCGCTCCATTGGAATGAAGCTTATGATTAGTGGGGATCACGATGATCTGACCCCACCCATCGATCTAGCAGTTATCCCCCATCCAGTGTATAGAGGATAATTTATTCTAACCGGAATACCCCTTTAAAGTTCAGTCTTCTGCTATGTGATACCGACTTTACTTTAAAGAGGATCCGTCCCCGCTCCTGACATGTCTGTTTTTACAAAATACTTGTATCCCTATGTAATAACAATTCTGAAGCCTCTTTTCTCTTAACTATGCATTATGCCGTTCCTCTGTTATTCCTCCTGAATGTTTATGAGTAAATTGACAACAGGGTGTTATCCTCCCCCTCTGCTTAAAGAGGTGCCCTCCTTACACAGCCTGTCCCTGGCAGCACTGACTGTACAGTGCCTCATCCCCAACTGGTAACAGTTCTCTTTTTTATTATTTCCAAGAGGAATAGCAGAGGAACAGAACATCACAGTGTTTTAAGGAAGGGAGACCTTAAGTCCTTCACCCACCAATGTCTCCATTAGGGGGAGCATTAATTGGACAGGTTAGAGTTTAACACATTTTATCCTTTGTTTTTACCGGAGATAAGTGGTGCCTGACAAACACTTATCACCTTAGTGATTCAATTTTACAAATGAAGGACCCAGCATGTATATAGAGGATCTGTCACCACCCATGTCATGTCCGTTGTAGCACATTCCCAGCAAAATAACAATCTTGGACCATTCTTCATTGTGATGTTCCTCTGTTATTCCTCCTGGAAATGTATCACTACATTTATAACTGGGTTTTACAATTCGTTTTATGCAGTCTGGCCCTGTCCAGTCAGTGCCAAGGAGAATTATTACACAGGCAAATGCTCAATTATTCTAGGCTCTCTGTGCCCCCACCAACCCCACACCATCCCTGTATACCCCTCTTCACACCCAGCGCCCTGTGGATTCCCTTAATATACCTGAAACATCCCATATATGTGAATACTCCATTGCCGCCGCGCCCCCCCCCCCCCCCAGATACTCCCCCCTCCGCGGATCCATGTTCCTTCTCCCCTTAGGCTGTGTCTACATGTTCAGGCTTTGATGAGGGTTTAGGCACAAGCTCCGCTCCTAAATCCTCCTCAAATCCCCTGACGTTCCGCATCCAATGTAAATGAATGCACTAAGTCCCCATTCACACGCTGCAGTAAAATCTGCACAGAGGATGCAGCACGCTCCATGTTCTGCACTGAAAAAAGTGCCAATTGGTGGTTCATTAGTTGGCAGCAGGGCTAATGCTCGTGCGGCAGGAACCGGACGGTCAGCCTGGGATTTGTGGATCCTCTTGTCGGATTTAATCCGTGACGTGTCCGTGGTTTAGAGTCCGTTTACATGGGGGAAAAGGTGCCCGGCGGTTGTTACCCCGGTTCCCCACAATGACCGACTGTACAAGGGGAGCAGAAAGAATCAGATCTACGGAGAAAATCCCCCAAAAGTATGAATGCATGAGCTATCCTCAGGAAAGGCCAGCAATGTCTGTGGGGGTCCGGCTGTAGAAAGGGGCCACAGTGCTCAGGAAAGGGAGTAAATGAGATTAAGCTGCAATACCAAGCATGACCACTATACAATGGGGGGGGCGCTGTGCTAGCTATCCTCTGCTTTCCACCTGAAATAAGCGACAAGACACAGATAGATAGATAGATAGATAGATAGATAGATAGATAGATAGATATAAAATAGATAGATAGATAGATATGAGATAGATAGATAGATAGATATAAAATAGATAGATAGATAGATAGATAGATATGAGATAGATAGATATAAAATAGATAGATATGAGATAGATAGATAGATAGATAGATAGATAGATAGATAGATAGATAGATAGATATGAGATAGATAGATATAAAATAGATAGATATGAGATAGATAGATAGATAGATATGAGATAGATAGATAGATATAAAATACAGATAGATAGATAGATAGATAGACAGACAGACAGACAGACAGACAGATAGATAGATAGATAGATATGAGATAGATAGATAGATAGATAGATAGATAGATAGATATGAGATAGATAGATAGATAGATATAAAATAGATAGATAGATAGATAGATAGATAGATAGATATGAGATAGATAGATATAAAATAGATAGATATGAGATAGATAGATAGATAGATAGATAGATAGATAGATAGATAGATAGATAGATAGATAGATAGATAGATAGATATGAGATAGATAGATATAAAATAGATAGATATGAGATAGATAGATAGATAGATAGATAGATAGATAGATAGATAGATAGATAGATATGAGATAGATAGATAGATATAAAATACAGATAGATAGATAGATAGACAGACAGACAGACAGACAGACAGATAGATAGATAGATAGATATGAGATAGATAGATAGATAGATAGATAGATAGATAGATATGAGATAGATAGATAGATATAAAATACAGATAGATAGATAGATATGAGATAGATAGATAGATATAAAATACAGATAGATAGATAGATAGATATGAGATAGATAGATAGATATAAAATACAGATAGATAGATAGATAGACAGACAGACAGACAGACAGACAGACAGACAGATAGATAGATAGATAGATAGATAGATAGATATGAGATAGATAGATAGATAGATAGATAGATATAAAATAGATGGATAGATAGATAGATAGATATAAAATAGATGGATAGATAGATAGATATGAGATAGATAGATATAAAATACAGATAAATAGATAGATATTGGGGCAAATCTTCTGCTTTTCCACCTTATATGACGATTTATTTCCAATGCGCAGCCGGAAATCGTTGTGGAAAAGAAATCCTGCTCGTGTGAACACACTCTTAGGGCTCGTTCACACAACCGTGGTTTGGTTCCACATTTTTTGCGGCCCGGGCGTGGACCCATTCAATTCAATGGGGCTGCAAAAGATGCGGACAACACTCTGTGTGCTGTCCGCATCCGTTGCTCCGTCCTCCGTGGCCCCGCAAAAATTATAGATTATGTCCGTTTTGCGGACAAGACTAGGCATCTCTATAATGGGCCGCCCGTTCCGTAAATTGCGGAAGGCACACGGGCGGCATCTGTTCATGTGAATTTGATTTAAATCTGGACCTTTCATTTTGTTATTCCTCTCCCTCCAGTTCCTTTGTTCCTGCCCGGGCCTCATCACCCCGAGGACTGCAGGAACTTCTCGGTCCCCGCTCTGCATTCCTGTCTATAATTAGGTGGTAATGGGCCGCCGCCGGTGCCGCTCTGCTATTTGTCACTTACGGTTTTTGTCTTTACCCCCAGGGATTAAATTCCAGCCGTGTCTGGTCCAAAACATTTCATGTATCTCTCAAGAAAGACTGTATCTATGCTGCTCTTATCAGGCATCACACAACTCTATAGACATAGCAGAGCTGAGCTTGTTAGATGTAGCAGAGCTGAGTTTGTCCAGTGGGGGGAAAAAAATTTTCTCTCTGGTTTTAAAATTAGGGGGGTTTAATATGGATGGCCTCTACTCAGGATAAGTCATCAGCATCAGATTGATGGGGGTCTGACTCTTCCGATTGAAGAGAAGGCGCCATTGTCCCAGCGCCATACACTTTATAGTGGCTGCAACTGGTATTGCAGCTCTGTACTGTAATACCAGGTATAGCCGATATAAAATGTAGGGTGGCACTGCGGCCCCTGGCGGGTTGCCAGGAGTCCAATTCAATATGTACGCACTCTCTTACCCCATGCACGCACCCAGTGCTACATAAGGGTCTGTGCTATGGACCATATGCAATGTATGTGCTGCCATATGGTGCCTCCATGCCTAGGAAGTGCTGTAGCAATGATTACAATAAGGGCCCATAGACGTCTAAGGACTGTGTAGTCCAGATCCATGCGACACTGCTCCATAATAAGGCCCCAGACTCAGCTAAACCGCTAGATGACAAGTTCACCTCTGCTACATCTGTGCCGCTCTGATGTTGTAACTAAGCCTGCACACCATCCTTCCCTCCCCCAACCAAATATCTTAAACTCGTTAAGTGCCCCCAAGGATTTTGACTCATAACGCAAGATGCATTGGCGGCCATTAGCATCCTTATTGTCTGTAGGAAGGCGGTGCAGAGATGATGTAGCATTCGTCAGCATCGACACCTACACTGTCTTAGGCTGTGTCTCAGAGTCCCATTGATGTCTATGCTCTGGTTCTGGACTATTGCTGACTATTGGGGGTTATGTAAGAATGAAAACATCTGAAGATGGGGGCGTGACGGTAGAGACGCCCAGTGGTTGTTACCTTAGTTTCTCACCGGAACCTACAAGGAACTATTGGATCTACTGAGACAGGACAGATGTAGTAGTATATGAATGCATTGCCTGACCTCAGGAAAGGTCATCAATATCTGATCAGTGGGGGTCCGACTCCCGTGTCCCCTGCCAATCAGCTGATGGAAGGGGCGCCGGTCCTCAGGCCAGCGCTACGGCCTCTTCCTCGGCCTGTGAGGTTATGTTCATCGGTCACATAGTCCATTCAAGTGAATTATATTGAGCCACAATACCAACCACAACCACTATATAATGGAGGGCGCTGTGCTTGGTAAACTATGAAAAGGGCCACTGACTCTGTCTGACCCTCCTGAAACAGCTGATCAGTGGTGAGAGTTTTGTGAAGGGCATCAATATGTAAAATCCCTTTAAATAGGTCTCTAGTCTTAGACAAATGAGGCTGCTTTCTTCCAAAAACAGCGCAACAACTGTCCACGGGTTGTGTGTGGTATTACAGCTCAGGCCCATTTAGTTCAATGGAGCTGGGCTGAAATACCAGGCACAATGAATCAGAGCCGCATCTGCCATGAGGCAAGATGAATATCTTATCTCAGATGGGAGCCAACCTCAGTCTCATGGTGGGGATCTATGGCTCCCAATCCTGCCATTCACTGTCATAGGCCTCAGGCCATTAGGCCTGAAACCTATGAGGCAGTATAATGACATCATCGTGACCTCCTGTGCTAAGTCTCAATACTAGGGGCACTACAGAGGGAAGCCATGCTAAATACTGGGGCCACTACAGAGGGGGCTATGCTAGATACTGGTGGCTCTACAGAGGGGGGCCATGCAACATACTGGGGGTACTACAGAGGGGGGCCATGCAACATACTGGGGGTACTACAGAGGGGGGCCATGCAACATACTGGGGGTACTACAGAGGGACTATGCTAAATACTGAGGGTACTACAGAGGGACCCATTATAAATACTGGGGGCACTATAGAGGGGGCCATTATAAATACTGTGGACACTACAGAGGAGGCCATTATAAATACTGGGAGGCATTTTACATACTGGAGGCATACCAGGCGTGGCCATTATAAATACTGGGGGCACTACTGGAGGGCCATTATAAATACTGGTGGCACTACAAAGGGAAGCAATGCTAAATACTGGGGCCACTACAGAGGGGGCCATGCTAGTAACTGGTGGCACTACAGTGGAGGGCCATACCTAATACTAGGGGCACTACGAAGAGGGCCATGCTAAATACTACAGAAGGGACCATTATAAATACTGGGGGCACTATAGAGTGGGCCATTATAAATACTGGTGGGGGCATTTTACATACTGGAGGCATAACAGAGGTGGGCATTAAAAATACTGGGAGCATTACTCATACTGGTGGCACTACTAACTGCATTATCACTACTGGAGGTTCTGGAGGGCACTATTATTGGACACAATATGGATGACACTACTACTAATTGGGTACTACTACTAATGAGGACACTCTGGGAGAGAATTATTAGTTTTGGTGGGACTTTGGGGAGCACTATTACTATGGGGGGGGAATATCTTTAAGGCACTATTATTTTGGCAGTATAGTATTTGGGAGCATTGGGGAGCATAGCGGGCACAGTGTTGGGGCACTGGTGGGGGGGATGGAAAAATGGGGAACCTAAAATGTCTGTGTGGCAAACCATGCAGGGGTGAGACGCTGCTGAAATAATTTGTCATGGTGGTCTGGTCCAAATAGAGAAAATGAAGAAAGAGAACATCAGAGGAAACTTCACAGAAAGAAGCTGTCATGGTGGTCTGGTCTGAATGGAGAAGATGAGGAAAGAGAAGATCTATATCAGAGGAGACATCACTGGATGTAAGAGGTATGGGGTGCTGTATTCTCCTGTATGTTGGGAACAGCTGTAAGTAATGTTTATCTAAATATGTCTTCAGCAGTAGGGCTGGGGGGGGGGGGTTGGATTGCTGATTTGTGGGGGAGGTGGACACTTTCTAATTTTTGCCTCAAGTAGCAGAAAGGCTAAGTGCACCCTGCAACCAATGAACAAGTGTGGCACTGTTTTTGTTTCCATTTCCATTTTTTGCTTGCTTTCATTGAATAGAAACTGCCTCAATTTTAAAGCTTATTACTACATTCTTTACGTCTTAGTCACTAAATGTAAATGGCCCAACCATGAAAATGAAACATGGAAGACCCCCCACACACACACACCTGGTTTGAAGGGCGCCGTGGGTCCTTTCCTAGACCAGTTCATCGGTCACATGGCCTTGACGCAGCTCAGTCTCATTCAAATAAATGGGGCTGGGGTGCAATACCAAGCACAGCCACTATACAATGGGTGGCGCTGTGCTTGGTTAGCTGCAAGGTGGTCACAGCAGTCATCAGGGGCTGCAGGGTCTTCAAACAGCTGATCCATGGGAGTCCTCTGCAATGATTTATGGGCACAGGACTCCCAACTCTGCAAGATTTCGGAATGGATGTCGAGTACTGCACCCGGCAAGTCCCATACCCCACCGATCCTGTGGATGGCTAATCAGTTCTTACAGCAGGACAACCTCATTTAACTTTAAAATTGACACATTTTATACAAAATAATTCATCGCTTGGCGCCTCTCAATTTATTTTCAGGCTGTAAAACCAAAAATAACATCCGGCCATAGATCCCCTTTAAATCTCGCTTCGTAGACGGAAGGTATTTTAGGAATCCCCAGTGACAGGGACAAGTCTCTGCGCTCACGCAGATTACATGGCTCCCTGTCACCTGCCGCTTCCCAATTACATTCTGCCCCCCGCCCGTCCTTGCCTGTTTATGTCGGGAAGAATTCAGATAAGATGAAGGGATCAGCAGCGGACCCCCGCCATTCACACTGTGACATCGGAACCCCCTCCCCTCTAAAGCCAGCAATTTGCAGATTAACCCCATCCTCCCCTGAGGCATGTAGAGCAGTGGTCTTTATCCAGCAGTTGTAAAACTACTACTCCTAGCTGGAGGTCAAGTCCCATGTATGTAAAGCAGAGGTCTACAACTGAAGGAGATGCTGTGAAACTACTACTCCCAGCAGGAGATCTGGAACTGTGTATGTAGAGCAGTGGTCTCCAATGTCTGGCTCTTCAGCTGCTGTGAAACTACAACTCCCAGCAGAAGACCTAGACCCATGTATGTAGAGCATCAGTCTACAACATGTGGAGGTGTTTTGAAACTACTACTCCCAGCAGGAGACCTGGACTCATTTATGTAGAGCAGTGGTCTTCAACCAGTGGTCATCCAGCTGTTATGAAACTACTACTCCCAGCAGAAGACCTAGACCCATGTATGTAGAGCAGTGGTCTTCAACCAGTGGTCATCCAGCTGTTATGAAACTACTACTCCCAGCAGAAGACCTAGACCCATGTATGTAGAGCAGTGGTCTTCAACCAGTGGTCGTCCAGCTGTTATGAAACTACAACTCCCAGCAGAAGACATAGACTCGTGTATGTAGAGCAGTAGTCTGCAACCAGTGGTGCTCCAGCTGTTATGAAACTACTACTCCCAGCAGAAGACCTAGACCCATGTATGTAAAGCAGTGGTCTACAACAGGTGGAGATGTTATGAAACTACTACTCCCAGCAGAAGACCTAGACCCATGTATGTAGAGCATCAGTCTACAACATGTGGAGGTGTTTTGAAACTACTACTCCCAGCAGGAGACCTGGACTCATTTATGTAGAGCAGTAGTCACCAACCAGTGGCGCTCCAGCTGTTATGAAACTACTACTCCCAGCAGAAGACCTAGACCCATGTATGTAGAGCAGTAGTCACCAACCAGTGGTCATCCAGCTGTTATGAAACTACAACTCCCAGCAGAAGACCTAGACAAATGAAGCTTAAAGGGGTTGTCCAGGACTAGAAAAAAGATGGCTGCTTTCTTCCAAAAACAGCGCAACAACTGTCCACGGGTTGTGTGTGGTATTACAGCTCAGGCCCATTTAGTTCAATGGAGCTGGGCTGAAATACCAGGCACAATGAATCAGAGCCGCATCTGCCATGAGGCAAGATGAATATCTTATCTCAGATGGGAGCCAACCTCAGTCTCACGGTGGGGATCTATGGCTCCCAATCCTGCCATTCACTGTCATAGGTCATCCAGCTGTTATGAAACTACTACTCCCAGCAGGAGACCTGGACCCATGTATGTAGTGCAGTGGTCTCCAACAGTTGGTTCTCCAGCTGTTGCAAAACTACAACTCCCAGCAGGTGACCAGGACCGATGGATGCAGAGCGGTGGTCTCCAACCAGTGGCTTTCCAGGTAATGTGAAACTACAACTCCCAGCAGTATATATAGAGGATAGCAGTATATATGTAGTATAGCAGTACTGTGGCCATGTGTGGTCTCCAACCCGAGGCTCTCCAGGTCCTGAGAAACTACAACTCCCAGCCAGAGAACTTGACCGGTACGGAGCAGTGGTCTCCAGACATTGTACGACTACAACTACCAGAAAGTAACCTGGACTCATGTCTGTAGAGCAAAAGTCTCCAGCTGCTGTGAAACCACAACCCCCAACACAATCTGACAGCCTCAAGCTGTCAGGACATGCTAGGAGTTGGAGTTTCTGACTGACGTCGAGTATAGATCACGTTACGGAGGCAGAAAAGTAGTCCAGAATCGGAAAAACATGGCCGCCTTCTCCCAGAAACTGTGCCACCTCTGTCCGTGGGTGGTGTCTGATACTGCAGCTCAGCTCCATTGAAGTGAATGAGACAATGCTGCAATACCACACACCACCTGTGGACAGGGGTGGCGCTGTTTTTGAAGGAAAAAAAAAAAAAAAAAAAGCAGCCATGTTTTTCTAATTCTGCACCACCACTTTAAATTACACATGATTTTTTAATTTTTTTTTTTTTTTTTTTAATAACAATCTATGTTCAGAGGGGCCGTGGAAACCTCGTTTTGAACCGGTAACGGCAGATGCTCCGAACCTTTGATGTTGTGATTTTTTCTAGAAGCTCATTTATTTGCGGCTCTAAAATATTTCAATCATTGCAATCCCAAGTGGGGAAAAAAGGAGGAGAAAAAAATGTATTTTTTTATTTAATTTTTTTTTTTTTAATTTTCCGCTTGAAATCTAATTTGGTTGTCAATACCTGCACATGGCCGTAAGGAAGGACGGCAGGATCTGAGTAATTTCCGTATTTTTTGTGGGGTTTTTTTTCGTATCCAGGCGGATAGAATTGGAATATATTAGACAGTTGTCAGAGGGGGTCCAATAGCAGAGATCCTACAGGGACCACCCGTTATCGTGCAGGTCACACCCTTCCTAGGCCTTCCTTACCTACTTTTTTGCCAGAAATACCGTCCAGATGGACAAGGGCGTCCGTTAAAGGGGTCGTCCCATTACAATAACTTTTTAGCGGGGGTCCGACTGCTGGTTCCCAAAAATGGGGGGCCTGTATTGTCTAGTTAAATGGGTCCGGACCCCCGCTGATCAAATACTTACTCCTAACCATGTAAATAGGGCATGTGTTGTCGTAATGGGACAACCCCTTTAAGCACTGGGAGTGACCAATCCTACTTGATAAGTTGAAACATCATCTGTTGCGTGGAAACCATCAACAAGAAGGTCGGCTGCTGTCCACAAAATTTGTATAACTTAATTTTTCTTCTAATAATGGATTATGGAGGACACATAATCATCATATAAGTATCCAACTCTATGTAACTATGAACATAAACATGCCAGGATCCATCAACAGCAGCTTGTTGATGAGTTCCAGGCAGTGGGAGATTTGTAGTGGGGAAAGGAGGTGCTTCTCCAGTTGTATGTTGGTATTATGATGCTTATTATATTTAAAGGGGGTCTGTCAACAGGATCAACCTTATTACATTACACATACTAGCCGGTGGGGTTGATTCTGCTGATTAAAATGACACCAGTCTTGTGAAAATCGGTTGTAACATTCCTGAGAAAAAAAATACTTTTATTCTTAATGCAAATGAGGGATTCAGTGAGGGGAGGAGCCTAGACCTGGTGCACCTCAGCTCCTGCAGTGCTGGCCACGCCCCCTCGGTGCCAGCACTTGCATAAAAAATAAAAGTCTTGGAAATGACTTTGCCGATTTGCCCAAGACAGGTATCATTTTAACCAGCAAGATCAACCCTAACAGGCAGTATGACAGATGTTCTTTAAGACAGTGTACATATGAAAGAAAGTATTTATGTATTTCATTTTGTGGGGAGGAGGATGGCGGTGGTATGGGCATGGTTTTGGAGGAGTCTTTGAGAGTCCATTCCTGATAGTTTGCTCATTCGCTCAGTGTAAGGACCCAGTAACAAGCTCCAATTGACGATATACAAGTTGATCTGTACAAACAGCCTGGGGCTACGTGACAAGGGGAGGAATGATCACTATTACGATCATATATGGGCCGGAATCCCCTCGTATCTTTCCTTGTATCTAGTTATTTGACCTTGTGCTGACCTGGAGACCTGATATAAGGATCAAGCTCTGATTCTAGCAAGGAAAACAATATTACAAGGACCCTGGGAGGCTACGTGCAGACTCTGCACTTTCTTTCATTTATAAAGCTCAGAGCGTCAGCAGCTGCTGCAAGGCCTTGGAGGCATGTGAGTGAAACTGGGGCAGTACCCCCTGGGGAGAAGGGCACCCGAGAGGAGGAGGAACCTTTACACTCAGCCTCAGAGTTAACCAATGACATCCTGGCCTAGGCTTAGCGCCATAAAAACATACAACCTACACTGCAGAAGTGTCACATTATGTGACTATACTTACCTAATACATATAACTACTATAATACTGCTCCTATGTACAAGAATATAACTACTATAATACTGCTCCTATGTACAAGAATATAACTACTATAATACTGCTCCTATGTACAAGAATATAACTACTATAATACTGCTCCTATGTACAAGAATATAACTACTATAATACTGCTCCTATGTACAAGAATATAACTACTATAATACTGCTCCTATGTACAAGAATATAACTACTATAATACTGCTCCTATGTACAAGAATATAACTACTATAATACTGCTCCTATGTACAAGAATATAACTACTATAATACTGCTCCTATGTACAAGAATATAACTACTATAATACTGCTCCTATGTACAAGAATATAACTACTATAATACTGCTCCTATGTACAAGAATATAACTACTATAATACTGCTACTATGTACAGGAATATAACTACTATAATACTGCTCCTATGTACAAGAATATAACTACTATAATACTGCTCCTATGTACAAGAATATAACTACTATAATACTGCTCCTATGTACAAGAATATAACTAAACTACTATAATACTGCTCCTATGTACAAGAATATAACTACTATAATACTGCTCCTATGTACAAGAATATAACTACTATAATACTGCTCCTATGTACAAGAATATAACTACTATAATACAGCTCCTATGTACAAGAATATAACTACTATAATACTGCTCCTATGTACAAGAATATAACTACTATAATACTGCTCCTATGTACAAGAATATAACTACTATAATACTGCTCCTATATACAAGAATATAACTACTATAATACTGCCTCCTATGTACAAGAATATAACTACTATAATACTGCTCCTATGTACAAGAATATAACTACTATAATACTGGCTCCTATGTACAAGAATATAACTACTATAACACTGCCTCCTATGTACAAGAATATAACTACTATAATACTGCTCCTATGTACAAGAATATAACTACTATAATACTGCTCCTATGTACAAAAATATAACTATTATAATACTGCTCCTATGTACAAGAATATAACTACTATAATACTGCCTCCCATGTACAAGAATATAACTACTATAATACTACTCATATGTACAAGAATATAACTACTATAATACTGCCTCCTATGTACAAGAATATAACTACTATAATACTGCTCATATGTACAAGAATATAACTACTATAATACTGACTCCTATGTACAAGAATATAACTACTATAATACTGCTCCTATGTACATATCACCCACCACATATCACCCTCCCATGGCCACCACATATCACCCTCCCATGGCCTGCACCTACCACCTATAACCCACCACACATCACCCTTCGATGGCCTGCACCCACCACATATCACCCTCTTATTGCCTGCACCCACCACATATCACCCACCACATATCACTCTGCAATGGCCTCCACCCACCACATATCACCCTCCAATGGCCTGCACCCACCACATATCACTCTGCGATGCCTGCACCCACCACATATCACCCTCCAATGGCCTGCACCCACCACATATAACCCGCCACATATCACCCTCCTATGGCCTGCACCTGCAATAGTGGTATTATTTGG
The DNA here is from genome assembly GCA_900303285.1 of Rhinella marina. NCBI lineage: Eukaryota > Metazoa > Chordata > Amphibia > Anura > Bufonidae > Rhinella > Rhinella marina. The sequence continues at coordinate 161,521 of ONZH01025419.1, read as the reverse complement.
TCACTGTATGATGGTATTATTTGAGGACTATATGGTGGTTTTATATGAGCACTGTTCAGTGGTGTTATTTGAGAACTATATGGCGAGGTTATCTGAGCACTGTGTGATGGTATTTGAGCACTGTGTGGTGGTATTTTTTGAGCACTGCATAGTGGTATTACTTGGTCACTATTTGGGTATTATATAAGCACTGTATGGTGGTATTATTTGAGCACAGTGTGGAGGACCTATTGGTAATGTATGGTAGTATTATAAGAGCACTGTATGGTGGTAGTATTTGAGCAGTGTATGATGGTATTATTTGAGCACTCTATTGTGGTATTATATAAACATTGTATGGTGGAATTACTTGAGCACCGCATGGTGGTATTACACCATACTGCATTATGTGGACACTGTATGGTGGTATTATATAAGCACTGTATGATGATATTATTTGAGCACTGTATGTTTGGGATTACTTGAGCACTGAATGGTATTAGTTGAGCCTTGTATGTTGATATTATTTGAGCACTGTATGGTGGTAATATATGAGCACTGTATGGTAGAATTATTTGAGCACTGTGTGGTGGTATTATTTGAGCACAATATGGTAGAATTAATTGAACAATATGGTGGTACAGTATGTATGCATTGTGTGGCACTACTATTTGGCTACTGTATGGGATATTAGTTGGCAGACTCTGATGCATCATATACCATTGTTCTGTAGATGCCATACTGTATAGCGCTGACACCTTGTTGTATGGTTGTCTGTGCACTGTATGGCAGTACATCATAGGGAAGGCTACCGAAGGTACCGCACAGGACACCATCCACATTATTCTGTACTTTGTCAGTGCACTGATTTGTTCCCCATCTGAAGCAATAGAAATATTGCTCTTTTCATCCTGATCTTCCTAGTTCATGAATAGAATGTCAGAATGACAGTGCAGTCCGACACTCTGACAAAAATAGCCACTTTGCCATTCAGGGATAGTGGAAAGCTGGGTGAACAGGAGCGGCATTAAATTTGGTGCATTTTTGGTGTTTAATTAGTTCTCTAAGAGAAGATGACAGCTGCAAATCTTAATTGGTGAATGACAGAACTCCTGCTGCATAATACATGAGGCGGGTTTATTCGTGGGTGATGGGCGAGAGGCTCAGAATGGGTTCAAACAAACTGCTGTGTTGTCACCCTGACAAATAGTTCTGTTAATGAAGATCTCTCTAGTGACTCTCTCTAGTGATGTCATCGCTGGGCCCCGATTCTGGTAATTTAGTGATCGCCTCAGAATAGTGAAGTCAGGAAATGTGAGCAAAGTAAGTGCCAGCCGGAGGGGACTGTGCAGAGCTGCTGACAGCCGGGGGCAAGGAACGTCGACAGGTCATATAGATGGGAGATAATGGGGGCAGCAACACAGACCCCCAATGTCTGCTGTAAGGGGAGCAAGAATCAGTCATGTGTGATTTCAACATAACTATTACCCTGGGAGATAAGCGGCATCGGGAGTGTTTAGCACTGATATACATAGAAGTAGTATTATAGTAGTTATATTCTTGTACATAGTAGCAGTATTATAGTAGTTATATTCTTGTACATAGGAGGCAGTATTATAGTAGTTATATTCTTGTACATAGGAGACAGTATTATAGTAGTTATATTCTTGTACATAGGAGCAGTGTTATAGTAGTTATATTCTTGTACATAGGAGGCAGTATTATAGTAGTTATATTCTTGTACATAGGAACAGTATTATAGTAGTTATATTCTTGTACATAGGAGGCAGTATTGTAGTAGTTATATTCTTGTACATAGGAGGCAGTATTATAGTAGTTATATTCTTGTACATAGGAGCAGTATTATAGTAGTTATATTCTTGTACACAGGAGGCAGTATTATAGTAGTTCTATTCTTGTACATAAGAGGCAGTATTATAGTAGTTATATTCTTGTACATAGGAGGCAGTATTATAGTAGTTATATTCTTGTACATAGGAGGCAGTATTATAGTAGTTATATTCTTGTACATAGGAGCAGTATTATAGTAGTTATATTCTTGTACATAGGAGGCAGTATTATAGTAGTTCTATTCTTGTACATAAGAGGCAGTATTATAGTAGTTATATTCTTGTACATAGGAGGCAGTATTATAGTAGTTATATTCTTGTACATAGGAGGCAGTATTATAGTAGTTATATTCTTGTACATAGGAGCAGTATTATAGTAGTTATATTCTTGTACATAGGAGGCAGTATTATAGTAGTTATATTCTTGTACATAGGAGACAGTATTATAGTAGTTATATTCTTGTACATAGAAGGCAGTATTATAGTAGTTATATTCTTGTACATAGGAGCAGTATTATAGTAGTTATATTCTTGTACATAGGAGCAGTATTATAGTAGTTATATTCTTGTACATAGGAGGCAGTATTATAGTAGTTATATTCTTGTACATAGGAACAGTATTATAGTAGTTCTATTCTTGTACATAGGAGCAGTATTATAGTAGTTCTATTCTTGTACATAGGAGGCAGTATTATAGTAGTTATATTCCTGTACATAAGTGGCAGTATTATAGTAGTTCTATTCTTGTACATAGGAGCAGTATTATAGTAGTTATATTTTTGTACATAGGAGGCAGTATTATAGTAGTTATATTCTTGTACATAGGAGCAGTATTATAGTAGTTATATTCTTGTACATAGGAGCAGTATTATAGTAGTTATATTCTTGTACATAGGAGCAGTATTATAGTAGTTATATTCTTGTACATAGGAGCAGTATTATAGTAGTTATATTCTTGTACATAGGAGCAGTATTATAGTAGTTATATTCTTGTACATAGGAGCAGTATTATAGTAGTTATATTCTTGTACATAGGAGCAGTATTATAGTAGTTATATTCTTGTGCATAGGAGGCAGTATTATAGTAGTTATATTCTTGTACATAGGAGCAGTATAATAGTAGTTATATTCTTGTACATAGGAGGCAGTATTATAGTAGTTATATTCTTGTACATAGGAGCAGTATTATATTAGTTATATAGTGCATACATAGGAGCAGTATTATAGTAGTTATATTCTTGTACATGGGAGCAGTATTATAGTAGTTATATTCTTGTACATAGGAGGCAGTATTATAGTAGTTATATTCTTGTACATAGGAGCAGTACTATAGTAGTTATATTCTTGTACATAGGAGCAGTATTATAGTAGTTATATTCTTGTACATATGAGGTAGTATTATAGTACTTATATTCTTGTATATAGGAGCAGTATTATAGTAGTTATATTCTTGTACATAGGAGGCAGTATTATAGTAGTTCTATTCTTGTACATAAGAGCAGTATTATAGTAGTTATATTCTTGTACATAGGAGACAGTATTATAGTAGTTATATTCTTGTACATAGAAGGCAGTATTATAGTAGTTATATTCTTGTACATAGGAGCAGTATTATAGTAGTTATATTCTTGTACATAGGAGCAGTATTATAGTAGTTATATTCTTGTACATAGGAGGCAGTATTATAGTAGTTATATTCTTGTACATAGGAACAGTATTATAGTAGTTCTATTCTTGTACATAGGAGCAGTATTATAGTAGTTCTATTCTTGTACATAGGAGGCAGTATTATAGTAGTTATATTCCTGTACATAAGTGGCAGTATTATAGTAGTTCTATTCTTGTACATAGGAGCAGTATTATAGTAGTTATATTTTTGTACATAGGAGGCAGTATTATAGTAGTTATATTCTTGTACATAGGAGCAGTATTATAGTAGTTATATTCTTGTACATAGGAGCAGTATTATAGTAGTTATATTCTTGTACATAGGAGCAGTATTATAGCAGTTATATTCTTGTACATAGGAGCAGTATTATAGTAGTTATATTCTTGTACATAGGAGCAGTATTATAGTAGTTATATTCTTGTACATAGGAGCAGTATTATAGTAGTTATATTCTTGTGCATAGGAGGCAGTATTATAGTAGTTATATTCTTGTACATAGGAGCAGTATAATAGTAGTTATATTCTTGTACATAGGAGGCAGTATTATAGTAGTTATATTCTTGTACATAGGAGCAGTATTATATTAGTTATATAGTGCATACATAGGAGCAGTATTATAGTAGTTATATTCTTGTACATGGGAGCAGTATTATAGTAGTTATATTCTTGTACATAGGAGGCAGTATTATAGTAGTTATATTCTTGTACATAGGAGCAGTATTATAGTAGTTATATTCTTGTACATAGGAGCAGTATTATAGTAGTTATATTCTTGTACATATGAGGTAGTATTATAGTACTTATATTCTTGTATATAGGAGCAGTATTATAGTAGTTATATTCTTGTACATAGGAGGCAGTATTATAGTAGTTATATTCTTGTACATAGGAGGCAGTATTAGGCTCCATTCACAAGTCCTGTTTTTCTTTCCTGATTCGATCCTGATCCTGATCCATTCATTTCAATGGGTCCTGAAAAAATCAGGATCGAATCAGGAAAGAAAAACAGGACGTGTGAATGGAGCCTTATAGTAGTTATATTCTACTGTATGCCATGGGAGGGTGATATGTGGTGGGTTATATGTGGTGGGTGCAGGCCATCGGAGGGTGATATGTGGTGGGTGCAGGCCATCGGAGGGTGATATGTGGTGGGTGCAGGCCATGGGTGGGTGATATATGGTGGGTGATATGTCGTGGGTGCAGGCCATGGGAGGGTGATATGTGGTGGGTTATATGTCGTGGGTGATGAGGCTTGTGGTTCTCATTGGTAAGCAACTCTGCATCAGTGCCTCCTTACATCTGTTATATCTTGGAACGTAATGGGTTAAACATTCCCTTAGGCCCCCAGCTCATTTTTAAAGATGTCTCACATCTCGGGGAAGGAAATCTCAGGGGGCTGCGACAGGACATTTAAAAAATGTCAGATTGCATCTCCTTCCCATTCTGTTTTTTTTTTTGTGTTTTTTTTTATCCAGATTTACTGTAATTAACATCAGAAACTGGAGCAGCTCATCTGACAACAAGAACAGGCCAGGGTTGTCACTGATCTATGAAGTCGACTTCTGCGGATTCATCTACTGATGGTTATCTAAAAGGATCCTTCCAGATTTATGATGAATGCAACATCTGTGGGTCTGGCAGCTGGCTCCTGGCTCCTGCTTTTTACTGGTGACCACTCATGAACCAGTGAAAGCAGGAGCCAGTTGGCAGACCCCCAGATTTTGCACCTTTCATAAAAATATTTATGCCCAGAGCAGCGGTGACCTAGCTGTTGCCTTGGGTAGTTGGTGGTCTCCAAAGCTTCAGTTCAGAAAGTAGCCTGGACCAAAACTTCTCGTATGTGTCTGGAACTTTTATATCTTCAAGAGAGTGGCTAAAGGCATTAAATAGCTGTTGGTTGAACACTTAACATGCAGATCACCATAACAGTGGACTATTTCTGGTGGGAATGAAGGATCTGGAAAGCTGAAATCCAAAAGTTTGGTGGCCTCCATACACACTAGAGTCTGGTAGTTCCCATACACATGAGGTGGTTGTCCAATTAATAGTCTTGTGGTCCCCATATACATTAGATAGTTGACTGATTAAGGGTCTGGTGATCCCCATACACAGATCGTTGCTCAAGTAAGAGTCTGGTGGCCCCCATACACATGAGATGGTTGCTCAATTAAGAGTCTGGTGGTCCCCATACACATTAGATGATTGCCCGATTAAGAGTATGGTGACACCCCCCCCCCCATACACATTAGGTGGTTGACCAATTAAGAGTCTGGTGGTCTCTCCACCTCCACATTAGATGATTGTCTGATTAAGAGTCTGGTGACCCCCTCATACACATTAGATGGTTGCTTGATTGATAGTCTGGTGGTTCCCGTACACATTAGATGTTTTCCTATTTAAGAATCTGGTGACCCCCCATACACATTAGATGATTGCCCGATTAAGAGTCTGGTGACCCCCTCATACACAAGATGGTTGACCAATTAAGAGTCTAGTGGTCCCCATACACATGAGGTGGTTGACCAAGTAAGAGTCTGGTGACCCCCAAACACATTAGATGATTGCCCGATTAAGAGTCTGGTGGTCCCCATACACATTAGATGGTTGCTTGATTGATAGTCTGGTAGTCCCCATACACATTAGATGGTTGCTTGATTGATAGTCTAGTGGTCCCCATACACATTAGATGTTTTCCAATTTTAGAGTCTGGTGACCCCCATACACATTAGATGATTGCCCGATTAAGAGTCTGGTGACCCCCATACACATGAGGTGGTTGACCAATTAAGAGTCTGGTGAACCCCATGCACATTACATGTTTTCCTATTTAAGAGTATGGTGGCCCCCATACACATTAGGTGGTTGACCAGTTAGGAGTCTGGTGTATCCATACACATGAGATTGTTGCTCGATTAAGAGCCTGGTTGTCCACACACACATTAAATTGTTGCTCGAGTTGTTGGTGGCCACTTACTGTTGTAGAAGAAGATTGGGCGAATGGACATTTGGTTGATTTTCCATTGACTACATTGTTACCACGTTGGTTCCTCAAAGGTTGACAGATTGGTTGTAAATACCCATCGTGACATTGTAAGTCTTGATCTGCCAGCAGTGTGAAGGTTGTCCTCCATGTAGGCTACGAAGACATATCTGCACATTACAATGCTCGTTGATTCACGAATATTTACATGATTGGAGAGAGTCATAGTTCGGGGAGCAGAAGAGGGACATCTGAATAGTGGGATGAAATATGGGAGGAATGGAGGACCAAACTAAGAACCTACACCAAGACCTAAGGGTCAGTAGACGTAATCCTGATCAACAGCACCAAGGTCTATATGAAACTCCTAGACTTACAGGGGTTTTCTAGGATTTAAAAAAAAAATGAAAATACTTAAATATTACTTTATTATAAATATATTCCCAAATACTTTTCATTAGTTATAATGGCTTGATTGATCTAGGGAGCAATCATTAGGAGAAATAAAATGGCCGCCGTCCTATTAGTCCACACAAAACCTGTCCTAATCACACAGGAGGACACGTTACTTCACAACACTGAGGTAAAGAGCTGCCTCACCCTCCTCTCTGCTTGTCAGGGATTATGATCCTGAATACAGATGATAAGATCTTCAGCGGAATCTCTGTAGGAATGGAGATCATGAGGAGACATGAAGTACAGAGAGGAAGTGGGGGTGCAGCACTTGTGTGCAATCTCCTTTACCTTAGTCTGTCCTGTCCGTCCTCTCTGTACTTCATGTTTCCTCATGAATTCAATTCCTACAGAGGTTCAGCTGAAGATCTTATCAGCTGTATTCAGGATCATAATCCCTGACAAGCAGAGCAGAGAAGAGGATAAGGCAGCTCTTTACCTCAGTGTTGTGAAGTAACTTGTCCTCTTGTGTGATTAGGACAGGTTTTGTGTGTACTAATAGGACAGAAGCCATTTTATTTCCCCTGATGATTACTCCCCAAACAAAACTATCCATTGTAACTAATAAAAGGTATTTAGGAATTTATTTATAATAACGTAATATTTAAGCATTTTCATTTTTTTTAAATCCTGGAGAACCCCTTTAAGTCTAGGAATTTCATATAGACCTTGGTGCTTGATCAGGAATACGTCTACTGACCCTTAGGTCTTGGTGTAGGTTCTTAGTTTGGTTTTATTTTATTTTATTAATTCCCGGAGAACCCCTTTAAGTAGACTTTGGCCCTTGACCATGAAGACAACAGCTCCAGTAGATGTAGATGTTTTATGGTAATAGTTACAATCCACGCTCAGTTTAACTCACCTGTCTTCAGAACCAGTCATATAGACTTTATGCTTCTCATGGAAGTCCACCAAGCCACAAGGTTCCTGGTCACCATCATCTTCTTGACTTTCGAAAAGATTTTCCTCCTTGACCCTGTTCATGACGCACAGCTGATGGACAGAATGATAGAAAGTCTGGTAGCCGGATCCTTCTTGAGATTCATTTTCCAGGTGGATCCTTGTCTCCTCTTCCACTGGTTTTCCAGTTGACTTCTCCTTACTGGACTTAGACCAAGAACCTCCATACTCAATCCCCAGAGCCAGAAGATTCCAGCTATTGTATCCCACGGAACGGAGAGCTGCAAGACACAATAGATAAGAAGATACTCCATGATTGTATGGACGCGGTTGTAGAAGTCATTGTCCATATTCTCTGTCTTCAATGTTTGATGATGCAGCATGTTGTATGTCACTTATAAGGATAATAAATATGAGATAATGTCCCCCTACTGTGATCTGTGTATGTATTATGATGTTCTGCAGCAGCTGAGGTATGTATTATGAGGTTCTGCAGCCTCTGAGGTGTGTATTATGATGTTCTGCAGCAGCTGAGGTGTGTATTATGAGGTTCTGCAGCCTCTGAGGTGTGTATTATGATGCTCTGAAGCCTCTGAGGTGTGTATAATGATGCTCTGCGCCCTCTGAGGTGTGTATAATGATGCTCTGCGCCCTCTGAGGTGTGTATTATGATGCTCTGCAGCCTCTGAGGTGTGTATTATGATGTTCTGCAGCCTCTGAGGTGTGTATAATGATGCTCTGCAGCCTCTGAGGTGTATATTATGATGCTCTGCAGCCTCTGAGGTGTGTATTATGATGCTTCACAGCCGATGAGGTGTGTATTTTGATGCTCTGCAGCCTCTGAGGTGTGTATTATGATGCTCTGCAGCATCTGAGGTGTGTATAATGATGCTCTGCGCCCTCTGAGGTGTGTATAATGATGCTCTGCGCCCTCTGAGGTGTGTATTATGATGCTCTGCAGCCTCTGAGGTGTGTATAATGATGCAGGAGAAGATAAGCAGGACCTGTGTGGCACTGCTGATCTCTGTGTAACCATTGGGCTCTGACATCAGAATGGGAGGTATAGACTCATATTATATGGAGCGTGATACAAGTGTTACATGGATGGCGGTACACGTATGCCCATTGTATGTCTATACCGGTGACCTGTCTGATCGCTTCCCCTGTTACTTTCTGCAGGTTGAGCCGCGTTCTCTTTGAAGTCGAACATTTTTTTTCCCCTTGGAGTTAAATCCATTGAATCCCCCATTAATAAACCATCGCTCACAGTAGAAGTAATTAAACCATAAATTCTGATAATTACCTTTATGATGAATGCAAATATCCCAGATACCGTCCCCGTCTTCAGACGCCTCAATTACTCATTTACTCTCAGCCCCATTCATTGCATTATGGATTATGAGTCAATACCTCCAGTCTGCGGGTTAACCCTTTGTGCATATTAGTATGTTTTATTTCCTTATAATAACCCAGACGCCAAATTTTCTAGGAAAACCAAACTCCTTTAAGAAGTGCATTAGACCGCAGTACCGCTGATAGCCACCAGATGGTGCTGCTCAGAGAACTGTATTATTATAGCGCAATGTAATTTGTACTTTACGTATCAGGATCTATGTATACTATGTTTTTTTATAATAAGTATGTACTATGCAAAAAAAATACAAATTTGTTGGTTGGTTTCAAGGCTCTTTAATGGGTCGGACACACAGGGGTGCACCACCAATGAGGCCAGGTGAGGCGATTGCCTCAGTCAGCACCAGGTAGGGGCAAGAGAAGGGGCAGCAGAAGGGCCATGGTGAATGAGTGCTTTCATTGTGGCAAAGGGGTTAGGTTAAGAAATTGGCATGAGGAATGGGGGGTGGAACCGTTTCAGGTTTTGCCTCAGCCAGCAGGAAAGCTAGGTGCACCCCTGCAGACACAGACTTGCAGGGTAGCAGCCTATAGGTGGCACTAGAGAGACAGTTTTCTTTCTTCTGGAGGGGAGCTAATCTGCATTTTGTTCCCCAGGAGGCATTGCCAGTAAGACTCCCTACTTGACTGGATGTCCACAAGAAGAACCAACAGCCCTCCAAATTGTCTCCAAATTTTAGTAAATATCTGGAATTTTACTTTCAATATTTAATTACGTTAAAAAGTGCAATTAAAGGGTATAAGGATTTGATTTAAAAAATGGCAATTTTTTTTTGCCCAAAAATAGCGCCAAAACCAGTCCACAGGTTGTGATTTGTATTGCAGTCTAGACTCCTAGACGGGGGAGGGGTGCTGTTTCTGCAAGAGAGTGGACATGTTTTTCTAATTGTGAACAACCCCTTTAAGAAGTTTTGCAGTTGCATACAATATGCTTCAGTTACTAGGGAAATGCAAGAGGCTGACAACTCCCTGTGCTGCTCCCTGTTGCATCGTGAGTAGTCGTGTATAAACGAATAAAACTTTCATTGCATTGACTGCAGTTCCAGTATACAATCCCATATACATCAGACCCCATAAAATTTAGGTGTTACCTTTCCAGAAGTTACATGTAAAGTGTGCAGGGATGGCATATACAGCCATAAAAACACCAAATTCTGACTGCCTGCAGCCACCCCTAGGTGGAGCTCACTGCATACGGATAAATACTGCTGAATTAAATCCATGTATGCAGTGAGCTCCCTCTAGTGGTGGCTGAGGGCAGACAAGATTTTATAGCTGCCTGAAGGGGAGAATGGAATTTTGGAGCTCAGTAAAAAGAGAATTGGATGCAGTTTGAGAAAGATTACAGCCAGAGGGACTAATTCTCCACGTTTCCCTTCTGTGGATGATGGTGAAGTAGGTGACCATGCGTACTTTTCAGTTCCAGGATTCTCCTATTAGGTCATCATAGATGAGGGTGAGGGGGGGTGTTCTCTACTTGGGACTACCCTGTATGCGCCAGAACAGAGCTGAAGACAATCAAACTGTCCTTGTGTTGCACCGTGGGCCATTCATCTGTGCCGGAAATGATGAATTATCAGGTTTTCTGGATTATTGGATTCCGTATTAAGGGAATTTCACTGTTTTAATCTTATTGCAAGCTCAATAACCTATTCAAATGATGGCGCCTAACAACAACCCCGGCGGCCAGAGGTCACCATACTGCATTGTCAGCATGGTGACACTCTATATCCGGCACTCCAGCTGTTGCAAAACTACAACTCCCAGCATGCCCAGACAGCCTTCAGCTATGTATAGTATAATGCGTATATCTGCTGTAGTGAGGGCTATGCTGGTCCTATAGTGCCCATGTAGCCCACTTCATTTCCATATCCCATGATGGGACTCAAAAAGGGGGACAGCTGCAAACTGAGACCCCATCTTGATTGCACCCCAGTACTCTAAGCTGAAGGTGACACCCATCATCCGGCCCGCCATGACACTCACCGTATTCCACGGAACATTTGGTTTCTTTCCAGCCGGAGGGACGGATCAGTTTTTTCAGCATCTTGGTAAAGGACTGGTCTGGAGGCTCTGGGGAAGTGTCCACCAGTCAACAGAGGATGTAGAGCAAGTCTCAGCCCAAATCCTGTTCTCTGGAGGAAAAGGGAAGCTCTCCTTTAACCCTTTCCCTCCATGAGGGTCACATATGGTGCTCTGCTTTTGATAATCCCTCTACCCCCTCATTTATAATGGCTATAGTACAGGAAAATCCAGACGTCACTAGCCGGGGGTATCTGTGTTCTCCACAAGGGGGCACTCTTTTATGTTTATACAGGGGACGTGTATAACTGCCAGGCATTGAAACCCTCAAAAAAGACCCCCCCCCGGAGGCGCTATGATTTACCAAGTGTCGCAGCTGCTTTCCTGTAGGCATCCATGGGGGGCTCTTAAATGTCCATCTTTCTACCCGTTGAGTATTTGCAGCATAGATGAAGTCATGGTACCCCCATTACTGCCCCCTCTTTGCCCTTTGTAGTTAATTAAATGTGGCGTTAAGAAGGCGTCCAGCACCACAGGTAGGAGTCAATAAGAACCGCTAAGGACATGTCACATGGGAGCACTTACCCTGAGCGTGCTGAAGTATGAGCAAGCAGGATGTCTCCTGCTCACGCCACTAATTGCCTACCTGTGCAATAAAACTACTCGTTATATGGCCTCTGCCTTTGGCTCATACATAATAAACCCAAGAAAAGCGGAGTCCATTAATCCGGCATCTGATAATCCAGAAAATCTAGACTATATGATAACCTGGCACCAACTAGGTACCAGTCAGCCTGTTGTCAGTGCGGTTTCAATAGGAAATCTGACTGACCCTCCTCTCTGCCTTCAGGGAAGAAGAGTCGAGAGGCTCCCCATACACATTAGATGATTAGACAGTCGCATAATCGGTGGATTCATCAAATGTACTTCTATTATGGGTATGGCCAGCTTCAAGGGCACTTGTCAGCAGGATCCACCCTATTAAACGTTGCATACTAACTGGTAGGGCTAATCCTGCTGAGTAAAATGATACCTGTCTTGTGAAATTTGGTTGCATGGTTCCTGAGAAAAAAAAAAAAGACTTTTATCCTTTACGCAAGTGAGGGCTTCAGTGTACCGAGGGGCGGAGCCAGCACTGAGGTGCACGAAAGGCTAGGCCTGAAGCCCTCATTTGCATAAAGAATAAAAGTATTTTTTCTCGGGAACGCCAAAACCGATTTTCACAAGACAGGTATCATTTTCATCTGCAGGATCAGCCCTACCAGGCCTAGTATAATAGGGTTGATCAGGCACTTTTTTTTTAACATCTGGCAGCTCTATTCCTGATTGCTTCCTGTTGTTAAGATGAGAAAAGGAGACTGCCATCCCTGACTTTAGAAGCAGGGAGGTGGTCCAGGCGTTTCAGAATTAGAAACACCACCCTTGTGGGTGGAGTTCCCCTTAAATGGGTTGTACAGTATATATGGTCCTATCCCAACTGACTCAGGTCCATTAATTAAATTAGGTCACTTGCACAATACACTTTGGACAGTTAACCTCACAACCCCACCACCCAAGAGAGTATGGCTGGACCGCCCCTTTAAGACAAACCATTAATAAACAATTCCTATGTATGCTATGATGAAGGATGAGGTACCCGGCTGTTTCTGCAGATCACCACATCGCTGCGACGGACATTTCATTCCCTCTTGGGTGATTTATCGTCAGGTTGCGTTCCAGACCAGTGATTTTCAGCCCTTATCTACATCGGTGCATTATCTCAGTGCAGGAGGCCGTATGGTGATACGGTGGCGAGTGATGGCTATATTACCACCACCATCCTGTAACCTCACACCGTAAATGACTTTAGAAATGGGGCAGGATACTGTGACTCCCATTCAGATGTAAGGGAGGAGCAAGCAGGGGCTATGCACATCCCTGGAGCCTGGGCGACTCCGTGACTGTCACTGTTACAGTATGGTTTCTACATTGCATCAACTTGTATCTGCTACACCCATGGCAAATTATGCATCATGTGGGCGGAATTTGCTAGTCACATGACTCTCCTTCTATAGGGAAGAGGTGAATTCAGATGGAAATGAAATTTTACTAGAATGAAATGGGTCATGGACTTAACATCCATGAGCTGAAGCCAACTGGTTGGACAGTCCCGGTACCAGCGGCGTAGCTATAGGGGAAGCGGCTGCTTTGGGGCCCAAGCTCAGAAGGGGCCCACTCAGGAGGACTAAAAGATTTTGTCAGGGCCCTCTCAACAGTATTATACAATGGCATTATATACAAAGACACTGTAAGCAACAGATGGGACGGCTGAAAGTGTGTGTGGGGAGGTCAAATTTGCTGTGGGGCCCAGTCATTTCTAGTTACGCCACTGCCCGGTACTTACATCAGGGGCAATTCTCATAGTTTGAGGTAAGTACCCCGAATGCTGGGTGTCTTATCTGGGGCAACTATGTTTTCACCTATTCTTCTGGGTCTGACACTACTTCCATACTGGAGCTGGCAAGAGGAATAGACCTGCGGCCCTCCAGCTGTTGCAAAACTACAACTTCCAGCATGCCCTAATAGCTGTAGACTATCCAGGCATGCTGACAGTCGTGGTTTTGCAACAGCTGGAGGGCCGCAGGTTGGGCATGCCTGTACAAAACTATATTCAAAATCAGGGGCAACACCCCCGTTCTGAATCTACCGCTCCCGCAGTTGTTCTCCTTTCGCTTCTATGGGAATTACAAGATCAAGTGTTCATGCTGGGAGTTGTAGTTGCACAAGAGCTTGCAACCCTAAAGTTGCCGATTCCTGGTGAAAATGGTACCCAGGGGTGTAACTTGGGCTCCTGGGGCCCAATGCAAAATCTGTAACTCCCCTTCTGCCCCAATTACCATGTGTACTTTATAATACTGGGGTATTCTTACATGGCAGAGAGGCCTTCAGGTCCTCTGAGGGATCGGGGGTTGGGTGCGAGATGCTACCCCCCAGAGATCAGCAACCTTCGGCATTCCAGCTGCTGTGAAACTACAACTCCCAGCATGGCTGTTCTTCTATCTCCCACATAAGTGAATGAAGCATTCTGGGAGTTGTAGCTTCTTTAGCGCTGGAGTGCCGGAGGTTGCCGACCCCTGTGCCACCCATTGCAGAGATACATGTTGTAACGGTAGCTACTACCCCCCTACAATCAGGGAACGGTTCATCGTGAACACACGATATTGCAGCACGGTGTCTTGGTCCTTCTCTTCCATTATCATACTGTCTATATCCTCTAGTCAAGGATATTGACAAGGAAACCATCAGCAGGTCAGGCTAGAGGAAGCCAGTCAGGCGAATCGATAGCGCTTACCATGTAAGATTGTCACATATCACTTTTATGCGGTCGAGAAGACGGGCGTCCACGTAGCCATAGACCCTACCTCTATAGGATTTCATCGACTCGCGCGGGATAATATTGCTCTGCGCCCGGGCTTTGTACTACATACCTACAGACAATGGCGGATTCCGCACAGACGGCAGCAACGGCGCCCTGGGGACACGTTCTAGCAAATACTTTGGAAAAGCTTTTAGCCGTTCAGCTACTGAAACCTTTTAATGGGTCACAGGAAAGATACAAACAGGACTCGACGCAGAGCGAATCCTCGGTGACTTATAGGCCAATAAAACATGCCGGGCGTCCCCTCCACCTCACACCGCCGCCCTGCTCCTGTCCACATTACTGCGCTGAGATTTTTAATTTTTTTTTTAATTCTCTGGCTCTGTGATGGGTCTGTTAAAGGAGCACTCCGGCCGAAACGGATACACTTTGCCATCCTTGGTTCATACGGCGGCCCCCTAGGGCCATGTATCGGATATAACACAGTCTTACCCGGCGGAGGGCTGGATCAGCAGAATGAGGGCTTGCAGATAAGGTCACGTTCACGGATGCGTTGCGCCGATCTCTTACGAGTGAGGTTGCCCATTTCTGTAGACTTTAAAAGGGCATCTGTCAGCAGTTTCGTCCCTATGACACTGGCTGACCTGTTGGCAGCTGAAGACATCTGTGTTGGTCCCATGTTCCTATGTGCCCGCATTGCTGAGAAAAAAAATGATTTTAATGTATGCAAATGAGCCTCTAGGAGCAACAGGGGCGTTACCATTACACCTAAAGGCTCTGCTCTCTGTAACTGCTGCGTCCTCTGCACTTTGATTGATAGGATCACGTTTACACTGCCTGATCCTGTGAATCAAAGTGCAGAGGGCGCAGCAGTTGCAGAGAGAGCAGGGCCTCTAGGTGTAATGGTAACGCCCCCCGTTGCTCCTAGAGTATAATTTGCATATATTCAAACTTCATAAGTCTCAGCAATGCGGCCACGTATGAACATGGGACCAACACTGATGCCTACAGCTGCCAAGTGCACATGTAACAGGTCAGCCAGTGTCATAGGTACAAAACTGCTGACAGATGCCCTCTAAATAGCATCCTAGCCGCTTGCAGTACTGCTTCTCACCACTGCTTGAAGCGAAGAATTCCTATAGATACCAATGCAACAGCGCCGCCACCTCTAGTCTAATTCACTCTCACAGAGCTAACATTTAAGGACAGATACTAGGGTTCATATAACCTCTTTCCAGATCATTGAACTGAGCATTGTATATTTACAAGCACAAAAAAAGCATTCTTTTAAAATCTCAGCCACACAGTCCAAAAAACTGATGCTGAAACGGACCCGTGGTGTGGACGTCACCCTTTGGTGAAAACCCATGGCAAATCCACTGAAGCTGATCAGTGACCGATTTCATATTGATGGCCTATGCAGAGGATAGGTCATCAATATCAAAATTCTGGACAACCCCTTTAACCCCCTAACTGTTTTGCCCGAGTCCAGCTCGGGCAGTGTGAAAAGTAGCGAACTGGAGGGGGGAGGGCTGCTTTAGATGGTGATATCTCCTCAGTGGTAGCAGCTAGAAACATGCAACTTGTCTTGTCTGAAAGCTGACAGACCAGTCTTTCATACAAGACCAAAATGACAGCTAAAGTCCAAGAGGAGAAATCACTGTTAGAAATCAAGTTGGGAATACATTGCTAGTGAAACCTGTTTTTACTTTCATTTTCAGCTGCATTTACAGCACACCAATTTCTATCAGTGATATCTTCCTCTATCCTGAACATATTGCTGTCATTCTGGTATTGTCTGAAAGCTTGGAATGTCTGCTTTCAAACAAGACATGTTTCTAGCTGCTACCATTCAGGAGGTAGCAGCATCTAAAACAGCCCTCCAGTTAGCTACTTTTCCCACTACTGGAGCTGGACTCTGGCAAAACAGTTAGGGGGTTAAGAAACGGTTCAGAAAAATGGACTATGGGTAAGCCTAGTGATGGGTCTGAGGGGTCGAGGCAAGACAGAGTAAAAAAAAACATCAAAAAGAGAATCCTTGTGTCACGCCCCGTCACTGCAGGCCATTAAACATTTTATCATTCTGCCCAGAGTGCTCCTTTAAAGTTTGAAAATTGCTTTGTCTCCCCCTCTAAGGCAGCAGTTTCCAACCTATGCCTCTCCAGCTGGTGCGGAACTACAACTCCCAGCAAGTAGAGAGCCATAGGTTGGTGACAGCTGCTTTAGAGGGTTTGGAGGTTTCTCTGTCCCAAGAAATGTCACATCACGAAAATACAACCCAAGTCAAAAGTGATCCCGTCCCTTTAAATCCTAATTAGCAAATGCAGTGTTTTCTTCTGAGCAGGAGCCATAATTACACACATCCCCTTTAAGTGGCCTTCGAAGAGAGAACATCAACGCACGGATTTAAAGCATTTTATTGTTTTACTGAAAACAAAAACAGGAAACGAAGACTGAACTGTTGGCAATGGGGGTGGGAGGGGGGGGGCACTTACATTGCATGATAAAACAGAAAAAAAAAAAAAAAAAACAGCAGCTGCACTAATGACAACCTAAAAAAAAAAAAAAATTACAAATTAAAATCCACCGAAAATGGCAGGTTGTGTGTTTTATGCGTTTTATTATTTTAAAAGGAAAAAAAAAAAAAGTAAAATAAAAAATGGAAAAAAAAACCCAACATAAAATACAAAGAATTTTATTCACACTACGGTTCTGCTAACATTTTTTTTGTAATTTTTTTTCTTAAAAAAAAGTTCTGCTTCTGGTAATTTCTCCTAAAATCAGAATTCTTTATGGTACAGTTGATAGGGTATCTGTTCAGTATAGAAACTGGAGGTGGGGGATATTCAGCACCTTTTAATCTCTGGAACTTCCAAACTTTTTTTTTTTTGTCGTAAAAAGATCACGTAGGAACTGATCGCGTGGAAAATACAAGACGTTCCACTTGCCACTGGTAAGAAATCGCTCACGGAAATGAAATGTTCAGTGTTTCTTTTGGGGCGGATCCGGTTTGCCGCCCTTCGGCTGCCACCGCCATGTGTTAGGGCCTTACAGTCTATGACCAGTACATGTCAGGAGGAAGCAGCCAACCCATTCCTCCAAGGGGCGCACACATTAACTCTTTATGAACTGCACACAGACTGGCATCGACTCCTTGGCTTGGGATACCCTTGTCTTTCACGTTAGGGTCATGCACCTTCTTACAGGTGAGAATACTGTCTGCTTACAAAAGATGCGCGGATCAGACAAACTTCGAGGGGGTCAGCGTCACAATTAAAGGTAAAGTCTGAATCAGCCATTTAAAAGGGGTTTTGCCAAATATGAACGTTATCCCCCATAGAAGATAACTCGCTGATCGGTGGGAGTCCCACGGTTCCCTCCAGCAGGCCGAGCATGCCCCCTGCCAATCCATTCTCTACGGGACTGCCAAAGACCGCAGAGTACAGTCCCTTAGAGAGGCCGGGCGCATGCTCAGCCTGCTGATCCATATGGATAGGATGTAACTTTCATACTTGGCATAACCCCTATGAAGGGGTTGGTTCGAGATAAGGAAAAGGGTATTTTTTTTTTTTTTCCCAGAAACAGCGCCTCTCTTGTCCAATGGGTGGGCCTGGTATTGCAGCTCCACCTACTTTAGATGGATAGGGCTGAGCTGCAATACCAAACGTAACCTGTGGATCAGAGTGGAGCTGTTGCACTAACCCTGTACGAAACATAACCAGGCCATACACGGACACAACCGCTTGTCTGTACCAGGCACGTAGATGAAATTTTGACAAACCACTGGGGGCGCGGATTCCACGACACGGCAATTCCTGTTGCCGATTTAACCCTTTTCAGTGTAGTATTGGTGAAATCCACGGTCATATTTCAATTTTGTGGTGGGAACAATCTGCCATGTTTGGACTTACCCTTAAATCCGTGCAAGGTCCCTGATCAGTACCAATGGGGTCCCGACTCTTTGCAGACTGGTGCCCACTTCACGCTGAGATCTGGGCACCCCACCTAAATCATCATGTTTTGCCACACCATGTTTTATTTTTCTGGGATCTGCATTTTTTTTCTAGAAAATGCAGATCCCAGATAGGGTTAACCTGTAATACCAGTCTACGGACATGAGCGGCGCTGTTTCTGGGGGGAAAAAAAAAAAAACAGACCTTTCGTCAAATCTCAAACCTTTAAGACAGTTAAATAACAGATGGTATTCCCCTTTAAATAGACATCCGTGGGTGCATTGACTATGACTGTGCCGTATTCTCCACCCCTGGGTATTTAGGGTGCGTATGTATATTTGCCTTTGGGCTCTGGTCACTGGTTTGTTCAGGAAGAACTGTTTTCTTTCACTGGTCGATGTCTGGCCCGTGGTGGCGGCACGCCCGGAGAAGACATGTGTTCGACTTGAGTGACAAGAGGATAATACAATGCTTTTCCCCCTGGGGAGGGGGCGTAAAAATACTTTTCACTTGGTAACTCCATGTCTGCCAAAGCCACACTCTGGCAAGGAAGGGGTTCGCCTTAGTCTGTGAATGCTTAGGAAAAAAAAATAAAAAAAAATAAAAAGTGAAGGAGTCCACGAGACGTCTCTGATGGACCAGTATTCAGAAGACTCCACAGTCAAGTCAATCACATCCAGCTCGATTTACAGAATGGGGAAGATCTGTTCTTGGGCGACCTTGCCCAGGGATCGGGGCCCCTTCTACGGTTTTACACAAATGGAGGTGAAGAGAGGGGGGAGGACAAGTAACGGTGTCCATGTCTTCTCAGCAAAGGCTGTGTGTGGTGGTGGTGGTGGAACTGGCGTCTGGTAGACCATTCTCTTGTGGTACTTCTGTGGGTGTTGCTGGCTGGCACTGGGGGGTGACTTTCATCACTGGGTGCTTGCACTTGAAGGAGCCACAGCGGCAGCTGAAGAGCTTGCTCTTAATGTCCCAGAAACGGTCGCCGTAATCAAAACTGCACGAAGAGACATAAAGGGGTTAAAAGTCTGGAGACCTGAGCAGGTCGCGTAGCGCAATCTAGCAAAGCAAGCGTTAAAGGGGTTTGCTTAGGCTCGGGCCATCAATATCAATTTTGGTGGCTTTTTCAATCTGAGCATGAGGTGGCCATGGCACTAGTGTGAGCGCAGCGGACTCTCTATGGTTTACGGGGGTCCGTCTACCGGCACGTTGTCTGATGAGAAGGTGTGTGATATGCTGCACTCCCGCCACTGGACGGCCACAAGTAAACAGTGAAGAGACCAAATCACTCGCACGAAAATAAACACTCATTAAAGAAGAACTCCCGGAAATTTTTTTTTATTCTCTGACCTGTTAGAAAGGTGCATGATGTAATCTGTAGTGAATGCAATCTTCTTATCAGTGACTGTATTTATGAGTTATCCCCTCTCTTTTAATTGTAGCTGGGTCATGTGACCAACTCCCTGACCTCCAACTGACCCAGCACAGGAAGCCAGTTACTGCTCTATTCATTCCTATGAGACTCAGAGTAGGCTCCCATTGGAATACATAGAGAATTAGACTTCCTGTCCACACATAAGATGCTGTGTGATCTGGTGAGTCTGATTGCTGGTCACATGACACAGTTGAGAAACATCAGGGAGATATAACTGACAAATACAGACACTGGTACGAAAATGACATTCACTACAGATTACATCATGTACATTTCTAGCAGGACATGGAATAAAATTTTTTGCGGGAGTTCTTCTTTAAGGCACCTTGCAGAGGAGCGTGTGTCATGCATCCAGTCCGCAGCACAGCTCCCGGCACTGCCAGGATCACATAGCATTATACTGATTTATGATACTATGTAACCCTTGAATGTATTGGATAACACTAACAGCATTATGTCAGTGTCATCTAATACATTCCAGAACTGTAAAGGTTACATAGCATCATAAATCAGTATAATGCTATGTGACCCTGGTCAGTGCTGGGAGGTCAGGCCAAGGGCTGTGCTGCGTGAAGGGGCCTAAAGCTCAATCCTTATCTTACTGATAAGAATGTGGCTTTAAAGAGGCTCTGTCACCCTGTTCTAACCTATGTATATTAATACATAGGTTAATAGGGGCAGTTTTCCTATGAAGGCACATACCTGAATAGCAGAGTATAAAGCAGCGGTTGAGGAGAAATCCTTACTTAAAAATTATGCTAATGAGCCTTCGGAGCACCAGGGGGCGGGCTTTTTCATTCAGAGCACTGGTTCTTCACCTCCCTCCCGGCTCCAAGGCTCGCCCCCCCTGCCTAAGTGCACGCCCCTTCGTTGAGTGATTGACACTCCCTGAACCCGGAAGTGACGGCACGTGCGCAAATGAAAGGAAGCGCTTGCAGTGTTCGGCACTGCAAGCGCTATTGCGCATGAGCCAGGCACGATTACAATGCGCAGGCGCGGGATTTCAGTCAATCACTCAACGAAGGGGGCGTGCACTTAGGCAGGGGGGCGAGCCTCGGAGCCGGGAGGGCGGTGAAGAACCAGTGCTCGGAAGGAAAGAGCCTGCACCCCGGTGCTCCGAAGGCTCATTAGCATAATTTTTAAAGTAAGGATTTCTCCTCAACCGCTGCTTTATACTCTGCTATTCAGGTATGTGCCTTCATAGGAAAACTGCCCCTATTAACCTATGTATTAATATACATAGGTTAGAACAGGGTGACAGAGCCTCTTTAACCCCTTAAGGACCCTGCCATTTTTCACCTTAAGGACCAGGCCATTTTTAGCAAATCTGACATGTCTCACTTTATGTGGTGATAACTTTAGAACGCTTTTACTTATCCAGGCCATTCTGAGATTGTTTTCTCGTCACATATTGTACTTCATGACAGTGGTAAATTTGAGTCAAAATATTTCATTCTTATTTATAAAAAAAATACCAAATTTACCAAAAATTTAGAAAAATTTGCAAATTTCCAAATGTCAATTTCTCTACTTTTAAAATACATAGTAATGCCTCCAAAAATAGTTATGACTTTACATTCCCCATGTGTCTACTTCAGGTTTGGATCACTTACAATTACATTTTATTTTTTTGGGACGTTAGAAGGCTTAGAAATTTAGAAGCAAATCTTGAAATTTTTCACAAAATTTCCAAAACCCACTTTTTAAGGACCAGTTCAGGTTTGAAGTCACTTTGTGAGGCTTCCATCATAGAAAGCACCCAAAAATGACCCTATTTTAGAAACTACACCCCTCAAGGTATTCAAAACTGATTTTACAAACGTTATTAACCCTTTAGGTGTTCCACAAGAATTAAAGGAAAATGTAGCCAAAATTTCCGAATTTCACTTTTTTGACAGATTTTCCATATGAATCATTTTATTCAGAGAATAAAGCAAGGGTTAACTGCCAAACAAAACTCAGTAATTATTACCCTGATTCTGTAGTTTACAGAAATGCCCCATTTGTCATCGTAAACTGCTGTACAGGCACACGGCAGGGTGCAGAAGGAAAGGAACGCCAGGGCAGATTTCACTGGAAAAAGTTTAAGTTGCCATGTCACATTTGATGCACCCCTAGAGTAGGAAACTTCAAAAAACTGACCCCATTTTGGAAACTACGGGATAAGTTGGCAGTTTTATTAGTGCTATTTTAGGGTACATATGATTTTGGTAGCTCTATATTACACTTTTTGTGAGGCAAGGTAACAAAAACTAGCAGTTTTGGCATTGTTGTTAGATCGTGTGATATTTTTATAGAGCAGGTCGTTACGGACGCGGCAATATCTAATATGTATACTTTTTTTTTATTTATTTAAGTTTTACACAATATTTTTGAAGCACAAAAAAAAAATTAAAAAAAAATCACATTTTAGTGTCTCCATAGTCAGAGAGCTGTAATTTTTTTATTTTTTGGGCGATTGTCTCAGATAGGGGCTCATTTTTTGCGGGATGAGATGACGATTAGATTGGCACTATTTTGGGGGGCATACACTTTTTTGATCACTTGGTATTACATTTTTTGTGATGAAATGTGACCAAAAATGACTTTTTTTTTAGACAGTTTTTATTTTTTACGGTGTTGACCGGGCGGGCTGGATCATGTGATATTTTAATAAAGCAGGTTTTTACGGACGTGGCGATACCTAGTATGTATATTTTTTATTTTTTTTTTCTATTTTTATGTGTTTCTTTATGGGGAAGGGGCTTTTTTTTTATTGAAACTTTATTTATTTATTTTTTTTTGTTGAAACACTTTTATTTAACTTTTTTTTTAACATTTCACTTATGTCCCAGTAAGGGACTTTTCAGGGTCTGATCCCTGATTGAATGCAGCACAATACATCTGTATTGTGCTGCATTTAACTGTCAGCGTCTCACACTGTGAGACGCTGACCGTTGCCTAGGAGACCCAGCGCTGTGGCTGGGTCTCCTGGGCTTCCGTAGATGGGAGTCCCGATGCCTCTGGGCAAGGCATCGGGGCTTCCATCTCAGCCATCGGGGCCCCCCCTTCACCGCCTCACGGGGACCCGATGGCTTTAACAGCTGCCGCAATTACCTTGTATGCCGCGGTCAGCGTGACCGCGGCATACAAGGGGTTAATCCGCCGGCACCGGTGTAATCACCGGTGCTGGCGGATACAGCAGAGGCCCGGCTGTTAGTATCAGTCGGGCCTCTGCTGCAGATTGCGGCAGCGGGGCAGCAGCACCACCTTAACCCTAGGACGAGAATGCTCGTCCTAGGGCATTAAGTAACGCCATATTAGGACGAGCATTCTCGTCCTAGGTCGTTAAGGTGTTAATAAGTGTTTATGACCTCTCAGTAGAGATAAGGATAATTAGAAAGTGAAAGTACCAGTCACATGCTTAGAAAAACAGTTAACCCCTTGTTACTGAACAGCTCAATATTTTTAATAAAGGCCAATTGAAAATATAATTTTTAGCCAAAAATAAGTTACATGCAATGATAAAAGGTGTACATATCCTTTAAATCTACATAAGATGGATCGAAAATTGTAAAGTGGATCAGAACAAGGTTTCCGGTTAACAACCCGATCAGATTGGTTGTCACATTAATGGAGTCGTCTCATCGAAAACAATGGTGCGTTAATTTTCAACGGTCACCCAGAAAAACCTGAGCGGAGCAGACAGCAGACAAAGGGGCGCCGTGCTTTCCGAACACCGCTTCATTCCAACGGTCAGACCCCCTCGGACAGGACACTGATGTCACGTCCTAGCCGCATCCTACTAATCTTGATGTGACAACTCCTTTAAGGGATATTGGGGCTTCCACCGAATCCCTTGAAGGATTAGAAAAGCGGCATCACACCTGCGCGCAGGTCGCATGTGGCATCGCGGCTCAGTCCTATTCGCTTCCATGAACTAAGCTGAATGTGTTACACTCACCCAATTTGTTCTCCTGCGCGGATCTGTCTACTGCTAAAAAATGCAATGCGGGGGAAACGCAGGTCTTGATGGGACATGAACACCCGGACGGGGAGCAGGTTGGGCTCGCAGAGGTGGTTGATGAAGCGACTGATGTTGCCGTAGAATCGGGCGTCAATGCAATAAACCTCTCCGTCCTGTAAGAGATCAAGACATGGCTCATATAGCGGCGCGCTGGTAAGATAGTTAGAGTCTGGTCATCCAGATTGGGGAAGGGGGGACTGCTGGTTGCTTGCTCCAGGAATGAATCTTCCCAGGGAGTGCCATGGGTAATCGCATTATCAGTAACAGGAAGCGGCTGGAAGTCACGTGGCATCATCACTTTAGCCGTGGCCTGCTGCTTTCAACCCACAATGCTTTGCAAGCAACCAGATGCCAAGCAGCACTGATTTAACGTTAACATCCCAATACCCATGCAGCTTTTTTGAAATACAGAATGACAGGCAACAAGATCTTTGTGGGGGGGTGGGGGGGGGGTGATTTATTAACCACGTGTGCCAGCCGGAATCTGCCTGGCAGTGAGCGTGGTATTATAACAGTTGTGCCCCTATGCAATGTTACTTCTGCCACCAAAGAGGATCTGAAGCGAGGTAAAAAAAAAAAGTATCACAAATGAGGCCACTGCCGTCTGGGGAGGAGCTGTGTGTTTTCCTTATGTCCCGGGGACCCAAAAGAGGAGCGGAGGAGAAGGAG
Source organism: Rhinella marina (assembly GCA_900303285.1). Classification (NCBI taxonomy): domain Eukaryota; kingdom Metazoa; phylum Chordata; class Amphibia; order Anura; family Bufonidae; genus Rhinella; species Rhinella marina. The sequence continues at coordinate 136,834 of ONZH01025419.1, read as the reverse complement.
GGGGGGTGGGGTGCTCCTTTCTTCTCAGCAGTGAACAGCAGCACAAGCCAACTTTAATTACCGCTGCTAATTTCAGCCACGTCGGGTCCCCGAGCAGAAAGATGCATTAAAGGAGCTGGCCATGCCTTCTGGGCACGTTCATAATGATCTTTAATGGATGGCCGATGCCAACGGCTCACAATTAAAGTGGTTGGTGGAGAGCGGTCAAGTGTGGAGGCTTTAGAGTGCATCGTGCAGCACCCGCCAGTCTCCTGCGCGCTCGCACAGAACGTAGACGCTGCTGTGTGAGGCATTATGCATTTCTCCTGTGAGCTGCAAAACTTCCTGGAAATGATTCACTCAGTAGTCAAAGACATAAGAAGGAGAATGGCACGACCAGGAAAGATCGCTTCACCTGCAACACTTCGGATGTGTGACCTAAGATGACTGCCTGGTTAGGGACAGATTTCCGGATGCGCTCGATAATAAGTGCACCACTGTGCGGTCTTAAAAGGGGGGGGGTCTTTCGGTTTTATGCTAATGCACAGACAGGAGCGTTTGAATATAGGTTCCGATTCTGCCCCCGTTTTCAAGATCTTCGCAAGCTGGAAGTCCAGGCAGCCGTCTGCTGTAAGGAGCATTAGGTCTCGAGGTTATTTCAGGCTCTCCAGTCACTCAAAGCAAGCAGTGATCTTGAAAACAGCGAGGAACTGAAAAGCAAGGGGCATAAGAATGCAGCCGAACTTTATTATCTATTATACAGGGATTAAGCTTTACTTAAAGGGGTTGTCCCATCACATACAATGAGGGCACCTCTGGGACCCGCACCTAGAAGGAGAAGGGAGCGGGGAGTACTGTGGCTGGAGGATGTCGAGGTCGGTCCGTCACCAAGCGCTGCTCACATACAAGTGAATGGGTCCCATTCATTTCTACGGGGCCGATGGAAATAGCTGAGCCATTGAAATGAATGGAGGGCGGCTGTGCATGCGCAGTGCGCCCTCCATTCATTTCCCTGCTCCGTTCTCATTGTAGGTGTGGGTCCCAGAGGTCGGACAATAGCCATATGCCACCATTGTATGTGATGGCAAAACCCCTTTAAATAAAATGCAGGATAACCTCATCTCCATGTAACCCTATGAACTACAGCAGTCAGCTGTGTGCAGCCTCAGGACACGGTGCAGCTTCATGCCCAACCTCACCTTATTGTCCAGATCAAAGAGATAGGTGTCATCCTCACGCACATCTGCCTCCGTATCCGAAATTAACTCTCCCACGTACCTGGAAAAAAACGGAAAAAAAACGAAGAACAGGCAGTGAATGCGCACTATAATATTACTGTATTAAAAAAACAAGCACCATGCAAACAAAACTGTACCGTACTACAATACACCCACAGATATTACCAGCCTTGTGACATTACTGGCACCGCGATAGTGGCTCAAAATAAGAATGTGCTGGATAAGTGCTACTACTACTCACACCATCCGACTGCTATTCCTCCCAAACAAATGCACACTTGGCTTGGCTGAGCATGCATGTGTCCTTAAAGAGGTCCTGACATGCCTGTTTTAATAGTTTCATGCATTCCCCATGTAATAATTCTGGAGCATCTATTCTTATGGCTCTATGTTGTGCCATTCCTCTATTATTCCTGCTAGAAGTTATGAATTAATTGCTAGCAGTCTGCAGTAAGGGTACAGAGGGGAGGTAACCAGTTGTGGGTGTGTCCCTGCAGAGACTCACTCTATCCAATCAGTGCTGCCATGTCTAGACTGTGCAGGTACACGCCCCCAACTGGTTACCTCCTCTCTGTACCCTTACTGCAGACTGCTAGCAATTCATTCATTACGTCTAGTAGAAATAATAAAGGAATGGCACAACGAGGCTCCAGAATAGTTAGTGCTGCCATGTTCAGACTGTGCAGGTACACCCCCCCAACTGGTTACCTCCCCTCTGTACCCTTACTACAAACTGCTGGCAATTCATTCATTACGTCTAGTAGAAATAATAAAGGAATGGCACAACATAGAGACATAAGAATAGATGCTCCAGAATTGTTATTACATGGGGAATGCATGGAGCTATTAAAACAGGCATGTCAGGAAAGGTGGATAAGTCACTGCCAGTCTTTCTCGTATATATTAGTATCTGTCAGGGAATTGCTATAAATGATAGCTGCAGCTCTATGGTTGGTGCTGGTAAAATAATGCAGCTTTTAATCACTGCTTTAAGCCGGCTGACAGATGTCGCTGAATGCGTTTTCCATTGCGCAGAAAATTCCTTCAGTGCTTAAACAGGGCAGAAAATCCTATCTTCAGGCTACGTATACGATAAGCATTCAGCAAACTCCACCTTGTGGAGAAAGCTGGTGTGCAGCGCTACATATGGCCACAGCAGGGAGCCGAACCAGGACAGCTCTGCTATGCCGCTGCCCTCGATACAGCAATGAAGGGGATGGACAGATGGGTATCTCGGAGCGGAGTGATGTGAATCAGGGTGCCGATGTCTATACGGTAAAGAAAGTTCACTTACTCGCACACAAATGTCCCCATGGGAATCTCCTGCAGCGACCGCACTCCCCAGCCCATATTTTTGGTCCGGAATAGCTGTAATCGTACTCTGTGGAAAAGCAGCGAGATAAAGTAAATGACAGAAACTTTCAGGTACCTGCCACCTCCTCGTCTATAGCTTTGCTCCTAACCAAGTAATGGTCGCATCAAGACAAGGAGTGCGGAGATTTATGAAGGCTCTTGGAAAATGGGGGTGAGCTGCTTGCCTAATATGCCATAAACCCTACACGCACATTAGATAAGCGGCGGCCGTATCTGCCAGTTTTTGCGGACCAGGCGACCATCTAACACAGGGGATCGGCAATATTCAGCACTCCAGCTGTTGTGAGACAACAACTCCCAGCAAGCACACTTGCTCAGCTGTTCATGGAACTTCGATAGACGTTAAAGGGGTTCTCCGGGAATTAAGACAATGAAAATACACAAATATTACTTTATTATAAATATATTCCCAAATACCTTACATTAGTTATAACGGCTCGTTTTGTCTGGGGAGCGATCATTAGGAGAAATAAACTGGCCGCCGTCCTATTAGTACACACAGAACCTGTCCTAATCACACAGGAGGACAAGTTACTTCACAACACTGAGGTAAAGAGCTGCCTCATCCTCCTCTCTGCTGGTCAGGGATTATGATTCTGACTACAGTTTAATATGATATTTAGCTGAATCTTTGTGGGAATGGAGTTCATGAGGAGACATGAAGTACAGAGAGGACGGACAGGACAGACTGAGGTAATGGAGACCGTATACAAGAGCTGCTACTTATTAGCCACATCTGCTCATGAACCTCATTCCTACGGAGATTCAACTGAAGATCTTATCATCTGTATTCGGGATCATAATCCCTGACAAGCAGAGCAGAGAGGAGGATGAGGCAGCTCTTTACCTCAGTGTTGTGAAGTAACTTGTCCTCCTGTGTGATTAGGACAGGTTCTGTGTGTACTAATAGGACGGCGGCCATTTTATTTCTCCTAATGATTGCTCCCCAGACAAAACGAGCCATTATAACTAATGTAAGGTATTTGGGAATATATTTATAATGAAGTAATATTTAGGTATTTTCATTTTCTCAATTCCCGAAGAACCCCTTTAAATAGAGCATGCTGGGAGTGGAGTGTATGGGATCTCTGCCTCACCCCCTAAAGGATCGGGCATGTTGGCTTTCCATGCTTGACCCTTTTGATCTGGAGGAGATCAGCAGCTGCCGATGGTATCTCACAGTTGGCCCTTTCTCCCGATTCACTACACGTGCACGCTCAGCCGAGCTGAGCATGCACTCGTATGGGAGGATAGGAAAGGATACTTGTCAGCTCAGTCGGCTTTAAGGAGACTCACTTCAATCCATTCTGCACCACCCGGTTGCGACAGTTCCTCCAGCAGGAGCAGGCATGGTTACATTCGAAAATAAGCGGCGGTTCCACCATGTTGAATTCTGGTAGAAGGCGCCCGCTCTAAAAGAGGAGAATACATGTTTTTAGGTGCCACAATCGACCACAGTGATAAGGCAAGGGTATTACAGGTTCACTTATAACTTTACAGGACTATGATGGAGCCCTGAGGTTCTGTTGAGCGCCGTAGTACCTTCATTGTATACCAGGCGCCATGCACTTGGTTGCAGCTGTGGCAGGTGCTGCAGCTTATCCCAGTCAGCAGGGGTGCCAGGAGTGGGACACCCACCAATCTGATAGGAATTTTCTTGATACTCTGACCACTAGGGGCAAAATTCCTATGATTTTCTGTACAGAAGTCAATGGAATGAGACCCATTTCATTGCGCCACTGGCCCCCATTTTATATCAACAACCCATATAGGAGGTAAGCATTAGTAAGCTAGCAATAACAGAAACCAGATACAGGTCGTACGTACCTTGTCATACCAACACCTCATGCTCAGCTGGCTGCACATACAGTTACTAGAGGAGCAGTCGTCTATACACACACAGTACTAAAAGGAGAAAAAGGATTGATGGATTATTTCTTGCAGCAGAAAATATCTGGCACAGCTAAGATCTGACTGTGGGGGGGTGGCACTGCCTGCTGTGGCCTTACTTGAAGATGGGTAATATTTCGGTCCACGTTGAGCGGGGAGGTCACGCAGTTCTGGGAGACATACTTGTAGTTGATGGGGCAAGGTTCAGAGTCTTCGCCATTGATGCAGGGTATGGGGACATTCTCGTAGCCCCTGGATATGTCCCTTTAAAAAAAAAAAAAAAAGGTAATGCAGATCCGCAAAAAAAAAAAGAAGGGATAAGACGCTACTGATGAAAGCAAAGGAAGAAGTGGAGCCACTTACCGATTCATCACGACCTCCTCTTGCTTTGGCTTCTCCGATGAATTACTGCTCTTCTTCAGCACCGTCCAGACTTGAGAGTTCGGGCTGCAGCACTCCAGTGGGGTCTCGCCCTCCTTGTTTTTTAGATTAACCTCAGCACCGTGGTCCAAGAAGAGCCTGGTCCGAGAAATAACAGGAACGTCTTACAAAATAATAAAGAACCATTAACCAGAACAGGCAATGACGTGACTAATAGGGGGAGGAAATGGAGGAAGGATTTCTGTAACTATTGCATCTACAAATAGAACACTTCCCCTTTAAATGACAAAAGAATCACCTGTACATACTGGGTGACAACCAATATGGCTGCCCTCTCAGCTAGCCCCCTTTACATATCGACCACGAATGGATCGGACCCATCTGGAGCAAGCTGTAACTTACATGACACATTCATATCGGTTCTCCCGCGCAGCGATGTGAAGAGGGGAGTCTCCGTGTATGTTGACAGCCTTGAGGTCACATTTCGAGGCCAGAAGGATCTCAGCAATTTCAACAGATCCTGCAAACGCTGCCCAGTGCAGGCAAATGTTCTCCTCCTAAGATGGAGGCAGAGAAGAGGAAGATCTCCGGGTTATTGACAGCTTAAATGGTATGTCCGTGTACTAAGCCCATTTTATAGTTTACATATAGAATCCTATTCTCATACACCATTTAAGGTTAAATATAGGGGGAGGCCTCTGTTCAAGTGCCTCATCTCTTAGCTGAGAGTGGTTACAAAGAGCTGCACTCACTATTCTGCTGGTACAGTCACTGTGTACATACATTACTTATCCTGTACTGATCCTGAGTTCCATCCTGTATTACACTCCAGAGCTGCACTCACTATTCTGCTGGTGCAGTCACTGTGTACATACATTACTTATCCTGTACTGATCCTGAGTTCCATCCTGTATTATACTCCAGAGCTGCACTCACTATTCTGCTGGTGGAGTCACTATGTACATACATTACATTACTTATCCTGTACTGATCCTGACTTACATCCTGTATTATACTCCAGAGCTGCACTCACTATTCTGCTGGTGCAGTCACTGTATACATACATAACTTATCCTGTACTGATCCTGAGTTACATCCTGTATTATACTCCAGAGCTGCACTCACTATTCTGCTGGTGCAGTCACTGTGTACATACATCACTTATCCTGTACTGATCTTGAGTTACATCCTGTATTATACTCCAGAGCTGCACTCACTATTCTGCTGGTGCAGTCACTGTATACATACATAACTTATCCTGTACTGATCCTGAGTTACATCCTGTATTATACTCCAGAGCTGCACTCACTATTCTGCTGGTGCAGTCACTGTGTACATACATCACTTATCCTGTACTGCTCCTGAGTTACATCCTGTATTATACTCCAGAGCTGCACTCACTATTCTGCTGGTGCAGTCACTATGTACATACATTACTTATCCTGTACTGATCCTGAGTTACATCCTGTATTATACTTCAGAGCTGTACTCACTATTCTGCTGGTGCAGTCACTGTGTACATACATTACTTATCCTGTACTGATCCTGAGTTACATCCTGTATTATACTCCAGAGCTGCACTCACTATTCTGCTGGTGCAGTCACTGTGTACATACATTACTTATCCTGTACTGATCCTGACTTACATCCTGTATTATACTCCAGAGCTGCACTCACTATTCTGATGGTGCAGTCACTGTGTACATACATCACTTATCCTGTACTGATCCTGAGTTACATCCTGTATTATACTCCAGAGCTGCACTCACTATTCTGCTGGTGCAGTCACTGTATACATACATAACTTATCCTGTACTGATCCTGAGTTACATCCTGTATTATACTCCAGAGCTGCACTCACTATTCTGCTGGTGCAGTCACTGTGTACATACATCACTTATCCTGTACTGCTCCTGAGTTACATCCTGTATTATACTCCAGAGCTGCACTCACTATTCTGCTGGTGCAGTCACTATGTACATACATTACTTATCCTGTACTGATCCTGAGTTACATCCTGTATTATACTTCAGAGCTGTACTCACTATTCTGCTGGTGCAGTCACTGTGTACATACATTACTTATCCTGTACTGATCCTGAGTTACATCCTGTATTATACTCCAGAGCTGCACTCACTATTCTGCTGGTGGAGTCACTGTGTACATACATTACTTATCCTGTACTGCTCCTGAATTATATCCTGTATTATACTCCAGAGCTGCACTCACTATTCTGCTGGTGCAGTCACTGTGTACATACATTACTTATCCTGTACTGATCCTGAGTTACATCCTGTATTATACTCCAGAGCTGCACTCACTATTCTGCTGGTGGATACAACCTCGGTGTTGGGCACACCACACAGCTTAGCTGAGCTCCTATAATGCCTGTTGCAAAGATGACACTTTCCAAAATACAAATCACCAGAGAAGGCACTGAGCAGACACTGAACAAGCAGGGAATGCTGGGAGATTTCAGCTCTGAAGCTTGCAGAATTCTAAATGCAACTCACAATCATTACAATATAAGTAACGCTACGTATGGAACCAAGATGCTCTCATTCCTAGGTAGAATTATCTTATATGTAAACTATAAAATAAAATTCGGTGAATATTAGTAAGAGAATTACAGAAAATCAAACAGGATTAGTAAAGCTTTGTGAGGAGTAAGCGCTAATTAGGACAGGACACAAGGCAGCACATCCAGCCACGTACGACCACTTTAAGACCTCTCTTTGGTTGACCATTCCCCAGTTGCCTACACTAGGCGGCACTTCATGGAAGCGGATGGCCGTATGGATATAATATTATAAACCACACGATCATCCAGCGCAACAAGAAGCAGTAAAACCGCACCAGACTCACATTATCCCGGACGTTGAGGTCGGCTCCACTGGAATGTAACAGCTTAACTAGCTCCACGTGCTTGTACTCTGTAGCCCAAATCATTGGGGTCCAGCCTCCATCATCCTAGGGGAGAAGTAAAGAATGAGGCACTGGGAACCCGCTTGTCTGTAGTCAGAGGATCGGTCTGATCAACATCACAGGCCTCATCGATGGGCGTGGACCAGACCACTGGAGGAATACAAAGCAGCGCCCGATCGGGAAGCTTTCTAGGGGGTCGATCAGACATTCAAGGCATATCCTCGATGGAGGACCCCTTTAAAGGGCATCTGTCAGCAGTTTTGTACCCATGACACTGGCTGACCTGTTGGCAGCTGAAGGGCATCTGTGTAAGTCCCATGGTCATATGTGCTAGCATTGATGAAAAAAATGGCGTTTTAATATATGCAAATGAGCCTCTAGGAGCAACGGGGGCGTTACCGTTACACCTAGAGGCTCTGCTTTCTCTGCACTTTGACAGGGCCAGGCAGTGATGATGTTTTCCCTGTAGAGGGCACAGCCATTGCAGAGAAAGCAGAGCCTCTAGGTGTAACGGCAACACCCCTGTTGCTCCTAGAGTCTCATTTGCATATAATAAAACATAATTTTTCTCAGCAATGCGGACACATATGTACATGGGACCGACACAGATGTCTTCAGCTGCCAACAGGTTAGCCAGGGTCATAGGTACAAAACTGCTGACAGATGCCCTTTAAAAAGGTGGCCATCTATAATAAGATGAACGTGGATAGAACCCGCCGACCATCTAAAGTGTAGAGTGGTGTCCTGACTGTCAATTGATGGCAGATTTTCGGGAAACGTTGGATTTCAACATGTCGATCCTTTATTTTCACAGGTGATAAGTCGCTGTCAGTACTGACAACACATGCATGCTCAGCCGACAGCTACCTGAGCTGCACTGTCACCTTAAAGGTTGGTAGCAAGTAAACATATCTCACCACCCCCTCATCCACAGGACAGGGGATAAGTGTGTTTGGTAGGGGTCTGACAGCTGGGACCCCCTCCAATCTCCCTATACAGGCCCTATTTGATCCGCCCTAAAAAAAAAACAAAAAAAAAAAACATCTGAATGGAGTCAGAAATAAGACACTGATACCGGATACCTGGGAGGGGAGGGGGGGACATAATTACATATGCAAATCGGAAGAAAAGTGGGCGGAGGAGCGATTGTGGCACTGTGGGTGCGATTCTAAATGTCTCTGCAGGCAATCACTTGAAGAATGGAAAGTGTCATTTTGCTGAACAATTGATTGCGAGATAATTACAAGAAGACAAAAGAAGGTAAAAGGGTAAAACAAAAAAAACTAACGGCGGGTGGTCTCACGTGAGCGGCGAACCGTGGAGTCATCGCTTCCGCTACTAATAAGATTCGGGCAACCTGCACGGCATCTTATTGGGGGCAGATGCCCCGAGGAGTTACCTGGCAGCTGACGTCCATTTGATCGCTGGTCAGCAGGTACTTCACCACCTCGTAGTGACCTTTCTTTGCTGCCAAATGCAAACAGGTGGAGCCTTCGGCGTCCTAAAACAAGAAACGGGTGGGGAGGCATGAAAGCACTATTAGGTAACAGCGTAGCCATGGTGTGACGGCCGTTATGGGAGGGGGTCGCCAACGGAAGCTTCTGCACCCGGACCCTGTGAGCTTGACGGGTCTTTTACCTTGGGGTCCAGCAAAGCTCCGGCCTTTACCAGATACTTCACAGTCTCCAGGTGATTGTTCTCGGCAGCATCCATCAGAGGAGTCCGCTGATCCTCAGAGCAGTTATCCAGGTTTGCTCCGGCCTGCGAGAAGAGAGGTTCAATTAAAGAAAAACTCTCTCAAAAATGTTTATTCTCTGACCTGTTAGAAAGCTGCATGATATAATCTATACTGAATGCAATCTTCTCATCAGTGACTGTATTTATGAGCTATCCCCTCTCTTCTAATTGTAGCTGGGTCATGTGACCAACTCCCTGACCTCCAACTGACCCAGGACAGAAAGCCAGTCACTGCTCTATTCATTCCTATGGGAGCCTCACTTTCAGTCTCATAGGAATACATAGAGAATTAGACTTCCTGTCCACACACAAGTCTCTGTGTGAGTTGGTGGGTCTAATTGCTGGTCACATGACACAGATAAGAAACTTCAGGATGATGTAAGTCAAAAATACAGCCACTGGTAGAAAATGACATTCACTACAGATTACATCATGTACATTTCTAGCAGGACATGGAATAAAATTTTTGTCAGGAGTTCTTCTTTAATGGAGATCTTCCAGTATCATAGTGCACCACCATTATACAGCCTGTGAATTGAAAACAGTCTCCGCTCTCCGTCTGGGCGTGACACTGGCTCTTAAAGTGAATTGTCACCTTTATTTTTTTTATTATGTCAGCTTCAGATCCAAAACTGTGTGCTGAGAATTTATGTCAGTTCTGCGTTTCTGATTCAAGACTGAAATCCAACCAGCCCACACAGAGGTGAAAGGATAACATGGTGGCAACCCAGTGTGGCCACTAGAGGGAGCTCATTGCATACGTGATTATGTAGTTCAACGGGTAAAATATATGCGGTTAGCTCCCTCTAGTGGTGGTCGGGAGAACATTATTAACATCATGTAGGTCTCATTGTTACAAGAGCGAATCTCTGACTGTCTAGTTCTCTAACATTCCAGTTAGTGGCAGAGCAATCAGGACAATGACGGCAACCGGGCGCTCACCTGAACAAGCATGTGGCAGATGTCAGTGTGTCCCATCTCTGCTGCGGCATGCAAGGGGGTCCTCCTACCATGCTGCTCCATCTTAAAGTTGGGGTCGATACCATCCACTTAAAAAAAAATAAAAAACAAGGCGGCGTTCAGTCTGGATGCATAGTCCACCCCAACGGCAATTTCTTTCCAAAGAATTTACCTTTACCTTATCTTTCTTTCTAATACAGACTCCAAATTCTCTGCATAGACAGATTTGCAAAATAAAAATCCTGCCTACTACAAGTCTCCACCAGGGGGAGCTTAGGAGCATCATGCATACAGCTAGTACATTGACTTCAATAATAAATCAGTATGCAGTGAGCTCCCTCTACTGGATGCAGGCAGAATATTGTCTTTTTAAACCTATTTTAATGTAGATTTGGAGTTCTGTATCAGAAAAGGAAGAGCTATGACTGCTGATGGACAAGAAGGGACGAGAGCAAGCCTATAATCAGTTCATAACTCCCATAACCCTCACCAGGACGCTGGGATGTGTAGTACATCATAGAGTCAGTCTGGATTAGGGGAGGACAACCTTTAGGTTATACATGGCGGCACTGTAAGCAGCTCATTTATTGCCCGGCCCTCGCACATTGCACACAGGTTGGAGAATTACAGCATGGCCACAAATCAATCTACCCACACAGTGCCAGGAAGAGGAGGGCCTCAGATAAAGGAGCCTCTTCCCCAGCTGGGTTGTTAGGTCAGCCCCTGGCAGTCTTCAAAAGTAAATTCTCCGGCGCATCTGAAATTCTCTTTTATTTCTGTGCTGCAGCTACAGAGACCTCATTAGCGGGCCGGGAATCCTGCATACATCAGCACATCCCTGTGTACTCTCTCCGGCCTAGAATAGGCAGCAGCCCACGTCTGTATATGTCTGCAGCTTGGGGAATTCAGAATGCACTACATCCAGGAGGAGGACTGGCAGAGCAACAAACCCTTCAAGATGCCGTGCCGGAGAAGGGTTACAGACATCCACTGACAACCTGCAGGACGTCTGAAGACACCGGTGTGAGGTGGCGGGCTTCATGGTCTCAACAGCTGTGTCTAGTAAAGGTTTGTGCAGCAATATTCACCTCTGCTCACATTATTGTCTGTGCTGCTCAAGTAGATAAGGTCTACAGCAGCCTTAAGGCTTTCACACAACCGTATGTACATTTCCGCATCTTCGCGGATAAGATGCGGAACCATACGGACCCATTCATTTTTCCATAGGAGAAAAAAAAATGTGGAATGCACACCGTATCTCACGGAAGTTCCCGGGCAAAAAAATAAAACATGTCCTATACTTGGCCGCAAAATCACTAAAGTCAATGGGTCCGCAAAATTGCGGAACACTACGGAAGACTTTCCGTATGTCTTCCGTTCCGTTTTTATACGGATCACAGAATACATACGGTCGTGTGAATGGGGCCTAACTGTTTATCACATATTAGAATAGAGAGGGATCTCCTTAGTTCAGTTACAGCGCCACCACTGGCCATGTCTGGCATTGCAGCTCAACCTTATGCACAAATATATTGATATCTTAGGGGAGTTCAACAGAAAAGAAAGGGGGACAGTTGGATCGCCACGTATCCAATCCAGGTGTCTGGCAGAGGCTCATTCCCTCTTAAAAACACGTGCATGCTCAGCCAAGTAGCAGGTGTAGGTTTATGGCTGCCACACAAACAGCCAACAGCTAGCTAAGGTGGGCGGCCATCTTTAGACTGCTGGCAGATTCCGCCAAAATAGGCCGGGTCTGTCAGCTCCAAAACCCGCCCCAAACTACAGTAAGTGTTGTATAGTGTAAGAGGGGGATGTCTGCGGCCCTTCAGCTGTTGCAAAACTATAACTTCCATCATGCCTGGACAGCCTACGGCTATCAGGGCATGCTGGGAGTCGTAGTTTTGCAACGGCTGGAGGGCCACTGGTGTAAGAAATGCAGAGTGTGGAAATGTAATATTTACCTACATTCTCCCTTCAATTCTGACGCAGTGCTCCCACAAACCAGCAGTAAAATGCTTTGCAAGGACTCCCAGGCTTATGCGCGTCATGGAGAGGACTCAAGGAGGAGTCCTGTCAATCCATTTTACTGCTGGTTCGTGGGAGCACAGCGTTGGAATGGAAGGCAGTATAAAGATATAAACTGCGTAACTGGACTCAGCGTCACCGACACTATACTCCCCTTACTTTAGTTTAGGAGCTTACAGTTTCCCTGTAAGCAGCCGGTTCGGACAGGGATTTATGAGGGTTGTTTGACCCGTTTTATTCCAGGATTCGTGCCACTCCTGTCCATGCACTGTGCTTGGTACTGCAGGTATTCGCTTATATAGGTGTCATCTCCAGTATAAGACACAGCTCATAGACCTCTTACTGGGAGGTAAAAATGGCCGAGTATGACTATGGACTCACCAAGCATCATCAACACTTTCTGCAGTTCGCCTTGTCTTGCAGAGAAATACAGCTGCTTGGGATGGAAGCGAAGTTTCTTAGGCCTAGAAATAGAGGAGACATTGTCTCTGTGACAAGTCAAAAAGAATATATATGTGAATGTGACTGTAATGAGCATTAATGCAGAAATGTACAGTAAAACAGGAGAGAAGCCTGCTCACTTTTCTGAGTCCAGTGCAAGTAACGCACTCTCCAGAGTCTCCTTCACAGGTCCCTGAGACAAGACCGGAGATTTCCCTGCGGCGTGAGCTTCTGAGACTTCGCAGGACTGAGGAGCGGGCGCGTCTGTCTTTGAATCATCTGCTGCTTTCTGGGCTGTGAAATCACTATGGAGAAACACAAGGAGACAATGCGTCAGTAACAGTCGCTGACTAATCAGCTACAGAATACTGCTTGGGTCGTCAAGCCTCGGAACCTGCAAGGAATGTCCTGTCTTATTTAGAAATGTCACCGGTTGTCAGACCCAAACCCAGTAATTTGCAAAAGACAAACATAGAAAGTCCCGGTGTAACCCTGAAGTGTGACGCGGAGGCACGAACCGCTGCAAATGGCTGAACTCGGCCAACCATGATGTTCTAGGTGACCCATGGAAGAGGAGTCTAAATCCACAAGGTCCACTCCCTTAAAAGGGTTGTCATGATGACAATCCCTTTTCTAAATGCTGAAAGGACATGACAGAAGAGGGGTCCTTAGCTAAGGACTCTCCCCTAGCAGCCAGTGCCTCTCTCTCTCTGCTGGCCAGTCATGTATTCAAAAACAGGATTTTTGTATAACTTACCGTAAAATCCCTTTCTTGTGGCTTCATTGGGGGACACAGCACCAGTGGGGATATAGGCAGCTGCCACTAGGAGGCGACACTAGACATCAAAGAAGTAGCCCCGCCTGGTAGCCTATATCCCTCCTACGGACACCAGGCTAGCTCAGTTTAGTTAAAAAGCAGTAGGAGCCGAACAGAATGATACAAACCAGTCTGAACCCGGGAACGAGAACTCAAAGAACAGCAAACAAGCCCGGGAAAAAGAACAACCCAGAAAAAATCAGGGTGGGAGCTGTGTCCCCCAATGAAGCCACAAGAAAGGGATTTTACGGTAAGTTATACAAAATCCTGTTTTCTTGTGCCTATCATTGGGGGACACAGCACCAGTGGGACGTACAAAAGCAGTCCCAAAGGGTGGGGAAAAAGAAAAATCCCCAGTCGGCCAGCCTAACGCACGGCGGCCTGCAGGATTCTGCGGCCCAGACTGGCATCAGCTGAAGCCAGAGTGTGGACCTGGTAAAACCTGGTAAAGGTATGCACCGAGGCCCAGGTAGCGGCCTTGCAGACCTGGGACACCGATGCATGATGGCGAACCGCCCAGGAAGCTCCCACGGCCCTGGTAGAATGGGCCGTGACCCGGAAGGGGGGGGACCTGTCCCGAGAGCGATAGGCCTCAGAGACGGCGGCCGTGATCCAGCGCGCAATGGTCACCTTAGAGGCGGCAAGACCTCTGCGGGGACCCTCAGGAATGATAAACAAGGAATCCGACTGACGGAAGGGAGCCGTGAGGGACAAGTAGACCCGGATGGCTCGGACAAGGTCCAAACAGTGAAGGGAGCGTTCCCTAGGATGAGCAGGAGCGGGACAAAGAGAAGGAAGCACAATATCCTCGTTGATGTGGAATGCCGAGACAACCTTCGGAAGGAAGGAAGGGAGAGGGCGCAAAACCACCCTATCCCTGTGCAAAACAAGATAGGGGGAGCGACAGGATAGAGCGGCTAATTCAGAGACACGGCGGATGGACGTAATCGCCACCAGAAAGGCGACCTTCCAAGAGAGAAGACATAGGGAAATCTCTCTCAAAGGCTCAAAGGGGGACCCTGGAGCACATCGAGCACCAAGTTGAGATCCCAGGGCTCGACGGGGGAGCGGAAGGGGGGCTTCAGGCGAAGAACCCCCTGTAGAAAGGTCTTCACCTGGGAGCGCAGAGCCAAAGTCTTCTGAAAAAGCACGGACAAGGCGGAGACTTGAGACCGAAGGGTGGAATGGCTGAGACCCTGGTCAAGGCCGGACTGCAAAAAAGAAAGGATCCTAGGCGTGGAGCAAACGAGAGGATGAAGACGTCGTTGCTCGCACCAAGAAAAAAAGGACTTCCAAACCGATGGTAAATGCGAGCCGACTGCGGCTTACGGGCTCTAAGCATAGTCTGGATGACAGATTCAGACAGGCCCCGAAACCTCAGCACCGCGGCTTCAACAGCCAAGCCGTCAAATTGAGCTGAGGTAAAGTGGGGTGGAGGATCGGCCCTTGAGAAAGGAGGTCGGGCCGCAGGGGAAGACGCCAAGGGGCGTCGGCCAGGAGGTGGATCACGTCGGCGTACCAGGACCGGCGGGGCCAGTCCGGAGCGATGAGGATGGCGGGAACGCCGAGGAATCTCAGGCGTCTGAGGACCCGCGGAAGAAGAGGGAGCGGGGGAAAAAGATAAATCAGGGAGAACTGATCCCAAGGGGTCACCAGGGCGTCCACCGCGAACGCGCGGGGATCCCGAGCCCGAGCCACGTAAGTGGGAAGCTTGTGGTTGAGCCTGGACGCGAAAAGATCCACATCCGGGGAGCCCCACCGACGGCAAATCTGTAGAAACACCAGGGGATGGAGAGACCACTCTCCCTGGTCCAGGGACCCGCGACTGAGATAATCCGCCGCCCAGTTGTCTACGCCCGGGATGTGGATGGCTGAGAGAGCCGGGACGAACCGTTCCGCCCAGCCGAGGATTCGGGCAGCCTCCGCCATCGCAGGGCGGCTCCTGGTGCCTCCCTGGCGGTTCACGTAGGCAACGGCGGTGGAGTTGTCCGTCTGAACCCGAACAGGGTGACCCTGGAGGGAGGCGGTCCAATGCGTCAAGGCAAGGAATATTGCCCGAAGCTCCAGTATGTTGATGGGAAGGCGCGACTCCGGCAAAGTCCACGTACCCTGGACAGTCAGGACGCCGAAAACCGCACCCCACCCTGTCAGGCTGGCATCGGAGGTGACGACCAGCCACTGAAGGGGGAGGAAGGAGCGGCCCTGGAGAAGGGCTGGGGACGTCAGCCACCAAAGCAACTCTCTGCGGACTGCCGGGGAGAGGACGATCCTCCTGTCCAGAGAGAGAGGAGACCTGTCCCACTGGGCCAGAATAGCTCCCTGGAGGGGCCGAGAGTGGAATTGAGCAAACGTGACGGCCTCGAACGAGGAGACCATCTTGCCCAGCACCCGCATGCAGAAGCGGAGCGAACAGGGGGAGCCCGAACGGAGCCTGGAGACAGCCGAGCGTAGAGACGAGACCTTGTCGCAAGGCAGAAAAACCCGAGCCCTCTCGGTGTCGAACAACATCCCTAGAAACTCCATGGAGCGAGAGGGGCGCAGGGACGACTTCTGGAAGTTGATCACCCAGCCGAACCTGGAAAGCAGATCGAGTGTGATCTGGAGGCTGGACTGGGCATCCTGCAGGGAGCGGCCCCTTACCAAAAGGTCGTCCAGGTACGGGATGACCGCCACCCCTCTGGCATGAAGGAGAGCCATGAGAGGGGCGAGGGTCTTGGTAAAGACCCGGGGCGCTGTTGACAGACCGAAGGGCAGAGCGACAAACTGGAAATGACGAGAACCGATGGCGAAACGAAGAAAGCGCTGGTGACTTAGCGCGATTGGCACATGGAGATATGCGTCGCGTATATCTATGGACGCGAGAAACTCGCCCTGGTCCAGGGACGCGACCACCGACCGCAGGGACTCCATGCGGAAGTGGCGGAGGCGGACATAACGGTTGAGGTGCCTCAGATCCAGGATGGGTCGAACCGAGCCGTCCTTCTTGGGTATGGTGAACAGGTTCGAGTAGAAACCTTGAAACCGCTCGGGAGGGGGGACAGGGACTACAACCCCCTGAGCAAGGAGGTGATGAACGGCGCGGGAAAGCGCCAAAAGCCCTGCCGAAGAGTGGGGGATCCGAGACGGGAAGAACCGAGGAGGCGGAAAGGACGCAAACTCGATCCTGTATCCGGAAGACACCACCTCTCGTACCCATGCGTCGGTGACGTGGGCGAGCCATACCTCCTTGAAGGCGAGCAGACGACCCCCCACTCGGGAGGAAGACCCGAGTGGGGGAAAGCCATCAGGAAGAAGGCTTGGGGGCAGGGCCCTTGGAAGGGCGGGGAGCGCGGCTGCCAGGACGGCCGGGGCTTAAAGGAGGGCTTCCGGGAAGAGGAGGCTGAGGGAGTACCCCCTGAGGACTGCTGACGGGTAGGAGCCTGGAAGGAGCGAAAGCGACTAGAACGCCTCGAAGGCTGGGAGCGCCTGGGCCGGTTCTGCGGCAACAAGGAACTCTTGCCACCGGTGGCGTCAGAGATAATCCTGTCCAACCGCTCCCCAAAAAGCCTGCTCCCAGAAAAAGGAAGACCCGTAAGAGCCTTCTTGGAAGCGGCGTCAGCCGACCACGCCCTCAGCCAAAGAGAACGGCGAATGGCCACAGAGTTGGCCACAGCCCGAGCAGACAGACGAGCCGCTTCCTGGGAAGCATCACACAGATACTTAGAGGCCTGAAGGATCTGTGAGGCTAGGGGAAGGAGATCCTCGCGGGGAGCGTCCGAGGAGATGTCATGGACCAGCTGCTTGGCCCAGGCGGAGCAGGCCTTACTGACCCAAGACGCCGCAAAAGAAGGGCGAAGGGCAGAACCCGCCGCAATAAAGACGGATTTGGAGAACGTGTCCATCCTCTTGTCCACAGGATCCGTCAGAGACGCCCCATCCGCTAACGGGAGGGTGGTGGATTTAGACAGCCGGGAGACAGGGGGGTCCACCGTAGGTGGAACTGTCCAGGCGGAGACTAACTCCGCAGCAAACGGAAAGAGGGCCTCAGTCCGTTTAGAGGATGGAATGCGCCGGTCGGGGTGCTTCCATTCCTTGTCCAGGAGATTCTCAAAGTCTTTATGACTCGGGAATACCAGCGGTTGCCGCCTATGGCGACTAAACGAAACCTCGCCTCTGGCCACAGAGGGAGATTCGTCCCGGATATGGAGTGTGTCCCGTACTGCACGGACCAAGGCTTGCACCGCAGAGGCCAAATGGTCCTCCCTGTCAGACTCTGAGGCAGAGTCGCAGGAGTCCCCCGAGGCGTCAGAGAGGTGCTGCTGGGAACCACCCGCAGCGGACATTCCAGGGGAAGGGTCAGAGGAACACCGGGAGGGTGACCGAGAAGGGGAACGTCTTCGCCTCTTAGAGGGCCGTCCCCTGGAAGGGGAGTCAGGCGACACCAAGGGAGGGGTCGCAGAGGGGGGCACCTGGGACGGCAACCGGTCAATGGCGTGGATCATGACCTGAGACAGCTTAGAGAGGTCGCCAATCGCCTGGGTCAGGGATCTGGCCCACTCGGGTGAGGCCGCAACCAAACCAGAGGGAGCAGAAGCCTCAGTGGGAGGGGTGCCAACCGAAAGGCAAGGCACGCAAAGGGAGCCAGACTGACCGCTGGGGAACTTTTGGCTACAGCGAGCGCACGCAAAGTGCGTCGCCACCGCCACAGGAGCATGCTGCCTAGGAGGGTCGTCCCGGGGACCCGACATGGTGAAGGGCTAAGCGGACTGCTAGCCTGGGGAGGGAAGAATGTCACCCACTGGGTGCCTACCGGACTCAGGAGCAGCAGAATACGGCACTGGAGAGAACCCACTGGTGCTGTGCAGACCTGAAGAAACAAACAGGCCGCTGGACGCAGGGCAGGCCGGCACAGATAAACCCAAGGGACCACCCACGAAGGAGGGGCAGAGCGCAGGCCAATCGCAGAAACAACCACTCCGGCCGGAAAAGGAGGGGGCCAGCAGAGCAGCGGGCGGGCGCGCAGCCCAGTGACGTCACTGGGAAGCGCCCGCCCACATGCGGCCTAGTAAGTCGGGAAGCCGCGGCCTGGATTAGAGCGCCGCCCGGCCGGAAGTGCCGGGGCGGCGCGATCAGACGGAGAACGCCGGTGCGGCCCAGAAGAGGAGCCGGAGGGGTCAAGGAACCAGGGGGCGCCCGGAGGAAGGACCTGCGGGCAGTAAGGACCAGGGGGCGCCCGGAGGAAGGACATGCGGCCCCCCATCCCCCCCCCCTTTTCTGCAGCCAAGGAGCCGGAGGCCGCAGAGGGGGGAGACAGGAGGCACCAGGGCGACTGCAAGAGCGGCAGGGTGTAATCCGGAGGGAAGAAACCCTCCCAGGAGGGGGCGGCCGAAAAAGGTGCTGGGGGGGGGTTCGGGAACCTGCCCAGACAGCAGCAAGGGGCTCCTGGGGGGGGGGCCGGGGAAAGGCTGCATACTCACCTCTCCGCAGGCTTCAGGTGCGCGCAGGGTCACCCCCTCAGTGACCTCGCACCGGAGTGGGGCACTGGCATCCAGCTGCAGGGAGCAGCTACCATGGGGGACGGGTGACCGGCGCAGGGAGAACGTGAAAACATTCTCCAGGCACCCTCAGGGGGGTCCACGTCTGGTGTGGCTTCCCACGCCGACGGCCCCCCTGATAACCTAAAAGAAAAGAAAAGAAATAAAACTAAAATAAAAAATT
Source organism: Rhinella marina (assembly GCA_900303285.1). Lineage (NCBI taxonomy): Eukaryota > Metazoa > Chordata > Amphibia > Anura > Bufonidae > Rhinella > Rhinella marina. The sequence goes on along the minus strand of ONZH01025419.1, from coordinate 117,370 downwards.
AGAGGTGCAAAGCACCAGTGTCTACCTCCTACGGACACTAGACTAAAAACTGAGCTAGCCTGGTGTCCGTAGGAGGGATATAGGCTACCAGGCGGGGCTACTTCTTTGATGTCTAGTGTCGCCTCCTAGTGGCAGCTGCCTATATCCCCACTGGTGCTGTGTCCCCCAATGATAGGCACAAGAAAACTAGGCTTTCATTTGTACGGCCAAACACGTCTCGCGCTGGCAAAAGCAGATGGTCACAGGAGGTTAGAGAAGCCGGGAATAATTGACATCTATTGATAAAGGGGATGTCTGCGAAAACCCTTTCAGATCAGAACATTTTATATTAAAGGGGTTGTCTCATCATGGACAATGGGGACATATTGCTAGGATATGGCCCCATTGTTTTATAGGTGCGGGTCCCACCGCTGGGACCCGCATCTATATCCAGAACGGAGCCCCGAAAGTGAAGGAGAGCGCACTGCGCATGCGGTCGGCTATTTCCGTCGGCTCCATAGAAATGAATGGGAGCGGTGGCCGTGCAGGAGCAGTGCTCTCATTCATTTGTATAGGGAGCCGGCTTGGTGGCAGCCGGACCAAAGTCCTCCAGCCACCACCTTGCGGGGCTCCGTTCTGGATATAGGTGCGGGTCCCACCGCTGTAAGACAGTGGGGGCATGTCGCTAGGATATACCATCATAAGACAACCCCTTTAAAGGGGGTTTCAGGTTGTTTGATACTGATGACCTCTCCACAGGATAGATCATCAATACCCAGCACCCCCATGGCGCTCACAATCTCCTCGCAGGTTACCAAGCACAGCGCCGTCCATTGTATAGTGGCTGTGTTTGGTACTGCAGCTCAGCCCCATTCACCTGAATGTGACTGATCTTGACCTACGCCAGTGATGGCTAACCTCCGGCACGCCAGCTGTGGTGAAACTACTACTCCCAAGATGAACACTTGATTGGCTGTTCTCAGAACTCCATAGAAATGAATTGAGCATGCTGGGAGTCGTAGTTTCACCACAGCTGGAGTGGAGGAGGTTAGCCATCACTGGCCTAGGCCATCGGATTGATGAATGTGACGTCACTGGCCTACCTTCAAACAGCTGATCGGCGGGGGTGCTGGGTGTCGGACCCAAACCGATCTGATGTAGATAACCTATCCTGAGGATAGACCGTCAATCTCTGGGACAACCTTTCAATGTAATGTTTCATTTGCCCTACAGAGAGCGCGTTTAATTTTGATGAGAACCCATTTTGCGCTACGGGGCTGTACAAATCTAAAAAAAGGCGATCCTCAACTAAACAAATTGTCGCTCTAGGCCCTCTAGAGGTACGGACATTTCCTCGAGACCTGTACCCTGGGACAGCAATCACCTCTCTGTTGTAGTGTCTGCTTGGCCCTCAGTCCGGACGTCTTCTGTGGGAGCATCGGCCACAGTACACACAGTAGAGGTGGTATCCGCTTTCGCGATGGTGACCTCTTTGGCCTTGGAAAGCTCTTCCCCGCAGTGTGGACAGTAGCTGGCATTGTTGACTTGAGTGGCACAAGGCTTATGGAATCGGTGAGAGATGCTGGTTTCAGGCTGGCACTCCATGAACGTACCCTGAAAAGATTTCAAAATGCAAAATCAAGTACACTTGTGTCACAATTACCAGAAGTCACCGCATGCGTTACCGGCAGACGCCTCTCTATCTCAGCAAGGTTCCTGCCACATAAATACAGCCGAGCAACACAAGTGCCTATATGCCTGGAATCATTAAACATTTTCTCGCCGCACATACTAATTAGTGAGGACATAACATCTCTCATGACTTCGGCATCTTTTCTAAAATTCTATAATACGCCATTCCTCTGTTATTCCTTTGGAAAACGGGCCGGAATGGAAAAATCCAGCTGTCAGTCGATTTGTATGTATCGACAACTGACACACAGACATCTGGTGACTTATCTGCTTGAGAATAAAAGCATCAGGCGTATTAAAATCCAACGGCCGGATCATTATCCTCCCGACATGGCTGTCAAGTTAGAGTCAGCACACCCCCTTGCTTATTAGGCTACTTTCACATTAGCGGCAGCACGGATCCGGCAGGTGAAGGGTGCCGCCGGATCCGTGCTGCCGCAGGTGCATGTGTGGGGCCGGAACCGCGCTCCGGCCCCATACGTGTCAGACAGTCTCATACATACACTTACACATACATACATACATACATATATACTTACATAGGGACAGACAGCAGGAGGAGGACGGCGCGCACAAGGGTAAGTTTACCCACAGCGCCACCTGCTGGAGGGAGGGGAAATTGCAGGGAGACGGATCCGTCATGAACTCCAATGAAAGTCACTAGAGGACGGATCCGTTCACCATTGTGGTCACACCAAACGGATCCGTCCCCATTGACTTGCATTGGGGGTCATTTCGGATCCGTCTTGGTGCGGATAAACAGTATCTGTGGTTTGTTCTCCGGTCTGTAGAGAGAACGGAATGCTTTCAGGAGCCTCCGTTGTGTTCAGTTCAGATTTGTCCCCATTGACAATGAATGGGGACAAAACTGAAGCGTTTTATTCCGGTATTGAGCCCCTATGACGGAGCTCAATACCGGAATTCAAAAACGCTAATGTGAAAGTAGCCTTAGATGGTCGGTCAATGACTATCAAATGGATACGGCAATGGCAAGTCAGAGCTGTAAGGAGCCCCATCTGGTTAAGTGGTTTGCAAGTGGCTGGTTTGGGGGGTGGGGGATGGGGAAGCAAATTACTTTCCCAAGCTAAAAGGTCCCTTTTCTCTAAGCCATGGTGGGAGACCCAGTGATAAGACCCCCGCCAATGGGATATGTACACAATGCTCAAGGGTGGAAAGCGTATATAACAGATTAGATATAATATAGAGCAAGGATGCTCAACCTGCGGCCCTCTAGCTGTTGTAAAACTACAACTCCCACCATGCCCTGCTGTAGGCTGTCCGGGCATGCTGGGGGCTGTAGTTTTGGAACAGATGGAGGGCCGCAGGTTGAGCATGCCTGACATAGATGAATGTCAGACTGGCATCGGCTATCGAAATATATCAACACTCTGATGCCCGGTTCATGTCTACACCTGAAATTGTCATTTTTTTTCTATACCATACAGCACCACTGGACCGCGTAGTAGCAGTTCCGATTAGAGAACATGGAGCGCGCACAACGTGGCACACACCACATTATCATCAGCGGCCGCCTGTGGCAGTGTAGAAGGAAGGAGGGCATCCCTTCAGAGCGTGACGTGGCCGGCCACTGCCACCAATGAAAACAGTGAGCAGCTAGAGGGGGAAGGTGGAGAATGAGAGTATCAGGGTCCCTGACTGCACCCTCCGCTCGTAGGATAAAGGACCCGTGATGACGTCATCACCATGTAACACATAGAGGAGGTGCCTTGCTGCAGGAGAAGATTTGTGTACAGTCATGGAGTCCAGACATTGCTGAATGCCTGTGCGCTGCACATACAGAGCTCTCCGCCAGGTGCATGACACACATGTATGCCCTGTGCATGTTGCTGACAGTCACGGTACAGCCATGTGTTTTTAGACTACATGGTGCAGAGCTGTGTGTGTTACTGGCACAGTACAGACCATACATGTCAGCAAGCTGCAGAGCTACGTAAAGGTGATGTATGATATGATTGGAGCTTGCAGAAATCCATGCAGTGCTAGCGTCACCACCGTCCAACGCAGCCAGGTTCATTATGGACTATGACAGAAGATGGAAGGCCTCTGATGATGCATATTATATAAGGGCATTCTATAAGAGGACGACGTCTACTGCTGTATTGTGCCCCACTGTCGTGGGCATGATGTCCTCCTTTATGGGGTTATGAAATACTCTATCCCTGACTCCGGGAGGGTGGATGGGGAATAGCTGGTGCAAACGAACGGTTCCGTGATATTCTCATTAGGTGCACCGCGGCCAGAGCATAGCGGAACATAGCACATAATGTGACTCATTATCCCCAGTGTTGCCAATATGTGAGATCAACGATGGGTTCACTTAATTAATGTGAGGCACATGGTGTTTCTTCTGTCATCGCTTCCATGCGTCTCACATTAAAAGGTTTGCGTCATCTTGGACAATGGGGACATATCGCTAGGATATGCCCCCCATTGTCTTGTAGGTGCGGGTCCCACCTCCGCGCAGCCGCCCTCCATTCATTTCTATGGGGCTGGCGAAAATAGCCGAGCGCTGGCTCGGCTATTTCCGTCGGCTTCATAGAAATGAATGGGAGCGGTGGCCGCGCTTGCACGGTACGCTCCCTCCATTCATTTCTATGGGGAGCCGGCTCGTTGGCGGCCGGCACCACCTTGCGAGGCTGCGTTCTAGATATAGGTGCGGGTCCCTGCGGTGGGACCCGCACCTATAAGTCAATGGGGGCATATCCTAGCGATATGCTCCCATTGTCCATGATGAGATTACCCCTTTAATACTAAGTGACCGCATCAAGTAACTCTTCACATAATGGGCAACTTAGGGTTAATGTGTGGGTAATTATTTTTTTTTATTAATTTGGTATTGATACTGTCATACTTTTTACTTGGTACTGATATCGGAGTTAGTTCGGTTATCGTGACAACCATAGAAAAATGTGCAAGGCGAACATTTGTGACAAACCAAAAATACACATTAATGGCTTCGGTGACCCCATCCACACGCACTGGAAAAGATAACCATTCCACCCAGAAAAACTGAAGGTTAGCCCCAAACTGAATGGGAATAATTGTCGTGCAAAGATACAAGCGCATCTGTGGCATGAATTCTAGTGTCAACTTGGGATTTTTTAAGCAGATCCTCTTACAAATACATGTTGGATTTTGTGACGTGTGAACACAGAAATTTTTGCTAAGATGTTACAGATGGGATGAACATGTGCAGGGAGGTCTCTAGGCTAGCCGTCTAGCGGTGTTTTCTTTTTAAAAGCACATTGACTTACCGCTGTGCAGAAGTATCCGCACCCAGGACAACACTGGTGCTTCACCATCTTGCCCCTGTGGTCCTCGCACAGTACCAGATGGCGCACTTTATTAGACGGTCTCATCAGCTCATACTTGATGACTTCTGTCGTACACCGGCTCAGCTGGAACGGAGAGAAAACACAGGAAAAATTCAGACCTTTCATATGGCGCCCGCGGCATTTACCCTTCGCATCCCTCCTGCCGTAGAAGTGTCATATTTTTGGATCCCTTATAATACACGTGTACAGAAAAGGCTCAGGCTCCCAAGCAGAGATCTCTGTTTTGGAATACATATTGAGCTCACAAGGTCACAGCTCAACATACACCATGCTGGCCTCAAAAACAGTAGTTCTCGTGGATTAAAGGGGTTATTCTCATCTTAGACAATGGCATATCGCTAGGATGTGTCACCATTGTCTTATAGGTGCGGGTCCTACCGCTGGGACCTGCACCTATATCGAGAACGGAGCCCCCAAAGTAAAGGAGCCCTAGGTTTCCCGGGGTCCGGCCACCACCAGGCACAGCTCCCCTGCTGCTCCCATAGAAATGAATGGGAACACACTGCGCATGCGCAGCCGCCCTCCATTCATTTCTATGGGTCCGGCGAAAATAGCCAAGCGCTGGCTCGGCTATTTCCGTCGGCTACATAGAAATGAATGGGAGCGGTGGCCGCGCATGCGCAGTGCGTTCCCATTCATTTCTATGGGAGCAGCAGGGGAGCTGTGCCTGGTGGTGGCCGGACCCCGGGAAACCTAGGGTCCACAGGCGCAGCGCTCCCCCCTCCAATCTCGATATATCTCTAATGCTGGGACCCGCACCTATAAGACAATGGGGGCATATCCTAGCGATATGCCCCCATTGTCTAAGATGGGAATACCCCTTTAATGTTGGGTGCATTATGACAAAAAGAAACGACTTCTTTCTTGAGAATCTGAAAACATCCTGAAGGTCCCGAATACTGAAATGTAATAAACTCGTAAATTCCTCTCCAGAAACCCGCTGATCCGATGTTTAGATTCTGATACAATAATGTGATGTCCATAGGGACCAAAGATCCCAAGGCGACCAATTAAGGTGATGTCATCATGGACAAACACATCATCATGCCAGAATCTAAGCACTGAGGCGACGACATCTAGAGGATATCGTCAGCAGGAGACTGGAGCAGAACTTCTCATTCCCAACGAGGTCTGACCTCTTGGTCGGTGCTCTCGACGGCCATGCAGCGATCTCCAGCCGTAGCGGTCACTTCGTCCTCTTTGGGCGTTTCCATTCGGCAGCTACAAAGGGGGATTCCTTGAAGACCGTCAAGCTCCGTAGTTTCGGACCCATTAGAAAGACCTAAGAGTAAAATGAAAATGAATGCTATTGTCTGCACCCTCGGGCAAGCGCACATGGAAGGGATGAACCACTGCAGCTCCTAGGCCGGTACTGACCTGGTACCTGACATCTAGACACGTCACCCCCTGTCTTCATCCGAAACAACACAGAGCACCCCATCTGAATTAACCTGTCCACCAGTGTCCATAACGTCTAGGAGAGCACTATATTCTATACATCAGGGTCATTCACGACTCTCCCCTTCCCTTTGGGGAGGATGAATTTATTTAGGTGTCTAGCCCGAGGTCTGCTCTAGGTTCTCAATTAATTTGGGGGTCTGCTCTAGGTCCTGGATTGATTTAGGGGTCTGGTAGAGTCAGCCAATTTAAGATCTGGCCATGGATGTGAATGAATTTTGGGATCTTGCCTGGGTCTGAATTGATTTGGGATCTGGTCTGGGTTCTGGATTTATTTGGGATCTGGTGGCAGGTCTGAATTCATTTTGAGATCTGCTCTGGGTTCTGAAATAAGTTCTGAGGTCTGAATTAATTTCGGGGGTCTGATATGTGGTCTGAATTCACATAGGGTCTGACCTGGTGTCTTAAATTCATTTAGAGGTCTGCTTTAGGGGTCTGAATTTAAGTCTTTAGTCTGTGGGTCTGAACCGGGGCCTAGATTTATTCACTGGTTCTGCTCAGGGCTCCGGGTCTGTTCTGGGATCTAAATTAATTGCAGAGTCTGATGTCTGAATTAATTTCACAGTTTGGGCTCAGTTACAATTAAAGCGTTATTCCCATCTTAGACAATGGGGGCATATCGCTAGGATATGCCCCCATTGTCTGATAGGTGCGGGTCCCAGCGGGAAAGGAGCGAGGAGTGCTATGTCTGGAGGACCCCGCTGCTCCCATAGAGATGAATGGGAGCGCACTGTGCATGCGCAGGCACCACTCCCATTCATTTCGGCTATTTTCGGCGGACCCATAGAAATGAATGAAGGGTGGCTGCGCATGTGCAGTGTGCCCACCGTTCATTGCCCTGCTCCGTTCTCGATATAGGTGCAGGTCCCATTCATTTCTATGTAGCCGATGGAAATAGCCGAGCCAGCGCTGTGCTATTTTCGCCGGACCCATAGAAATGAATGGAGGGAGGCTGCACATGCGCCCTCCTTTACTTTGGGGGCTCCATTCTCGATATAGGTGCAGGTCCCAGCGGTGGGACCCGCACCGATCAGACAATGGGGGCGTATCCTAGTGATATACCCCCATTGTCTAAGATGGGAATACCTCTCTAATTTTTTTTTTCCTAGTAAAGTGAGGTATACGGACCTGCACCTCACTAACCTTTCGTAAAACATTTATTGGTATGAGCTCCCAGAAATGAGGATTATTCCAGGGGTTTCTTCAATACTAATAAGGATGGGAAACCTTGGTCTAAACCCTACTAAGTCTAGCCATTTAGCTGATGCCTGACAACCCTCGTTCGGAAGTGAAGCCTTTTGGGAAGAGCGACTGCAGACATAGTGGGTATTGGCCAAATGATATTGTATAATCCTGTAGTGCACCCCCGATGCATGGGCCCCGTTTAAATATCTCAATTACTGAAAATTCTCGCTGCTGGAATTATCTTCCAGCATTAGACATCTGTGATTAATTGGGGACATCTAAAACAGCGGCTCATCCCTGGCGTTTCCAGCCTGTGAGAGGTTACGTCTTACTGAGCCATCTGCAGATATATTCTTCAGTGAGAAGAGATCATTTCAATCCACAGCTCTAATCTAAGATCCCCGGGAAGGTGCGAGGAGTCCAAATTAAGAAAATTCTCCTAATAGGAGCGGAGAAGTGTCTCACATGGGAAGTGCTGCACGAACAGCAGTGAATCGTGACAGAAAGAAATCACTCGGCCAATTATGTTAATCTATCCTCTACGTTAGAGTCGGCCACCAGAGGGCATCACAGGAGAGTGCAATGAAGTGCACAAAGGAGATGAACGACATGGCAAGCTGGAAACGGGCATAACCATCAGCGCATGCCAAAGGCCTGGGAGCTGTGGCAGAAGTGCAGGCGGCTGGCTCAAGTTATCAGTCAGTTTTACAGAGATGTGTATAGTTGACGCTGTCAGATTTAGGGGGTATGGACATGATGCATGACCGCAGTACGTGAACACACCTTAACCCCTAACTGTTTTGTCAGAGTCCAACTCCAGCAGTGGGAAAAGTGGCTAACTGGAGGGGGGAGGGCTGCTTTAGATGCTGCTACCTCCTGAATGGTAGCAGCTAGAAACATGCAATTGGTCTTGTTTGAAAGCTGACAGTCCAGCCTTTCATACAAGACCAAAATTACAACAGAGAAGAAATCACTATTAGAAATCAAGTCGGGAATAATCGCGAGTTTTTACTTTCACTTTCAGCTGCATTCACAGCATCGCGATTTCTATCAGTGATATCTCCCTCTGTCCTGAACATATTCCCGTCATTCTGGTATTGTCTGAAAGCTTGGAATGTCTGCTTTCAAAAAAGACCAGTTGCATGTTTGCAACATAGCAGCATCTAAAGCAGCCCTCCCCCCTCCAGTTAGCTACTTTTCCCTCTGATGGAGCTGGACTCTGGCAAAACAGTTAGGGGTTAAAGGGCCTGGTCATGTCACTTTTATATTAATGCTGAATACATTAGCGAAAGGGAGCTTTCCTACGATAGACAGTGATGGCATATGAAACCAGTGTGCGATGCTGCAAACCTAACCAGTCCCTTCAAGGATGGGCTTTCACCAGACATCCCACATAAGATGTAACGATTCTCCCAATAGACACCAATAGGATGCCTATGGGTAAAGAAGCATTACAGGGACTGATTACAAGGGACTGGGCACAAATACATCGTCCTCAACCTGACTGTCCATTCATCAGATATCCTGAACTCTCACCTTTAGACTGGGGAGACAAGATGTCTTTCACTTGCAGGTCCAGAGAGTCAAGCGACACTTCCGTGTACTCCGTGTTGGTGTCCTGAACGTCGCCATCACCGGCTACGAAACAGAAAAAATGGATTGGTTTCAAGGGTGGGGGCCAACGTGTGCACTTCTAAAGACTCAGAAAGGCCGTGTTGTAGCCCAAAACATCACAGTGGTGCACTTATGCGCAACATCATGTACATCTGGAGGGCAGTTTTCTGAAAAACGGGGGTCGGTGCGTTAGTCAAAGAATCATGATGTAACCAGTTCAGAAGGAAGAAAGGGGTTTTATGCTTTCGGGTGAGTTGAGCAGTTGCCACTGGGACAGGAGCCCACAATCCCGGCAGGTATTAACTCCGCGGTATGCTGGGGCCAATGAAAATATTTAATGGTAATAATTTCTATCAAATCATTTCCTATTTGGAGTAAATACCTTCAGACACTCTGCAGCTACACTCGCACCCATTCCATGCGTGAGTCCTGAGAGTCAAAAGCACAGAATGAGGCTACATTCAGACGACCGTAGTGTTTTGCGGATCCACAAAACAAGGATACCGGCCCATGTATGCTCCACAATTTGCAGACCGCACATGCCGCCGCTATCATAGAAAATACCTATTCTTGTCTTGGCACCCAGACCCCCACCAATGAATATTTTTGACACGTGTAAATTTTGCTTTTGTCCCCCGCAGTGACCCAAACTTGAAAATGAGTCATGTCTGACAAGTTAGTTCCTTTTTGTATGCCCGCCCCATTCATGAAATGCTCATTACCAAGGGGTGGGTTAGGCTTGGTTTCGCTTTGCCCTTTCCTCCTCGTGTTCTTTTTCATCCACGGACTATCGGCATGGCCTTTTTGCTTTCTCTGATTCTTCCTCTGTAAACTGGATTCTGAGCTCTACAAGGAGAGATGCATCGTCATGAATGGCAGAAACACCGAACCATACACATCACATACAACATTAAAGGGTTATTCCCATCTTAGACAATGGGGACATATCGCTAGGATATGCCCCCATTGTCTTATAGGTGGGGACCCGCACCTATATCGAGAACGGGGCCCCCAAAAGAGAAGGAGGGCGCACTGTGCATGTGCAGCCACCCTCCATTCATTCATTTCTATGGGGCCGCCTAAAATAGCCGAGCGCTGGCACGGCTACATAGAAATGAATAGGAGCGGTGGCCGCGCATGCACAGTGCCCTCCCATTCATTTCTATGGGAGCAGCGGAGGAGCAGCGCCTGGTGGTGGCCAGACCCCAGGAAACCTGGGTCCTCCAGGCGCAGCGCTCCCCGCTCCCTTCTCCATAGCGGTGGGACCCGCACCTATAAGACAATGGGGACATATCCTAGCGATACGCTCCCATTGTCGAAGATGAGAATACCCCTTTAAGGACAATGTATATAAAGGACTGGTGAGCGGTGCCGCCATGATCAGCTTTCTGCAGTAAGAGAACCACATTCATATACTCCTGGGGAAGCAAATCACATAAAGGGACAAATATGCATCATATATGTTGTATCAGTGACCTCTTCAATGTTTCCTTCCAGACCATTCACAATGCTTTTGTCTTAACCCCTTCACCCCCGGAGCTTTTTTCGGTTCTGCATTTTCGTTTTGCGCTCCCTGCCTTCAAACAGCCATAACTCTTTTATTTTTCTGTTCACATAGCTGTATGAGGGCTTGTTTTTTGCGGGACAAGTTGTACTTTCCAACGCCACCATTTAATATTGCATATGGTGTAGTGGGAAGCGGGAAAAAAATTCCAAACCGGGTGAAATTGCAAAGAAAACGCTATTCCGCTACAGTTCTACGGGTTTCTTATTTACAGCGTTCGATGTGCATTAAAACTGATCCGTTACTTTCATTCTACTGGTCAGTACGAATCCAGCAATACCTAATATGTATAGTTTTTCCTACGTTTTCATAGTGATAAAATAATTAGAAAGTTGCCCTTTTTTTTTTTTTTTTTTTTTCTTGTCAAATCTTGACCCCTATAACTTTTTGGTATTTATATGTACAGAGCTGTATGGGGGCTCATTTTTTGCGGGACGATCTGAAGTTTTTATTGATACCATTCTGGGGTGTGTATGACTTTTTGATCACTTTTTATTTAATTTTTTTTAGAAAAAAAAAGCGACAAAAAACGGCAAATCGCCATTTGGACGCTTTTTTCCGCCACACAATTCGCTGTATTGGAATTTTTTTTTTTATATTTTAAAAGTACGGGCGTTTTCAGTCACGGTGATACCCATGATGTCTATATTTATTGTTATTTAGGTATTTATTTTTTACTTATACGGAAAGGGGGGTGATTTGAACTTTTACATCTTTTTTATTTTTTATATATTTTTTAACTTTTTTTTTTAATTTTTTTTTACTATTAGAAAGCTCAATATGGGCTTATATATTGTGGCTTTTTTTTTTTCTTTATGAGCAATTCTGGGTTTTATAGACTCAGAAAGCCATGAATTGCTCATTTCTTATCCTGGCCTGCCATCTAGTGGCCAGAATAAGAATTGCACTTTGAAAACTAATCCTCACCAGCGAGGATTACAGTTTTCATATGGTGTACAGACACCCCGATTGGCCACACGGGGTGTCTGTACACCACCCGGAAGCGAACGCTTCCGGGTTTAGCCGCAACTAGATGCCGTGATCACGTGTGATCACGGCATCTAGTCAACCCGGAAGACGCCGCCGATGTAGTAGGTAGCGGCAAGTCTCTGCTGTTAGAAACAGCAGAGACTTGCCGGCCATGACGCCCGCCGCACCCGCGAGCGGGCGCCATGTGCCCGCATCGCCCCAGCGCCGTACATGTACGGCGCTGGGGGTGAAGGGGTTAAAGAAGAACTCCAGCAAAAATGTTTATTCTCTGACCTGTTAGAAAGGTGCATGATATAATCTGTAGTGAATGTAATCTTCTCATCAGAGACTGTATTTGTGAGCTACTCCCTCTCTTCTAATTGTAGCTGGGTCATGTGACCAACTCCCTGACCTCCAACTGACCCAGGACAGGAAGCCAGTCACTGCTCTATTCATTCCTATGAGACTGAAAGTGAGGCTCCCATAGGAATGCATAGAAAAATAGACTTCCTGTCCACACATAAGGTGCTGTGTTATCTGGTGAGTCAGATTGCTGGTCACATGACACAGATGAGAAGCATCAGGGAGATATAACTCACATATACAGACACTGGTAAGAAAATGACATTCACCTCAGATTACATCATGTACATTTCTAGTAGGACGTAGAATAAATTTTTTTGCGGGAGTTCTTCTTTAAAAGACAAGATCAAAGTCTACACTGGACTTTCTTTGTAAATGAAGTCTCCTCGTTACATACATTGGGCACATAATGCAATTATTTCCGGCCCACGTCCTCCCCGCATTCATTACCGCTCACAGTAGGACGGGACTACTCCTTCACCAATAAATCAACTTGAAAACTCAGCTTATTAATGTCTATATAATGCACTACACTGAGTGCCTGTCACTTGCTAATCCAGGGGCTGCTCATAAAACCAGATCTAATCGTTCTTCGTCTCATTAAAGGGGCAGAGCCTGTATTGCGCTTTAGTGACCAAGCTATTTTTTTTTCTTAAATCTTTGCATTCTAAGACCTATACTTTTTTATTTCTCTGTTCACTTAGCCGTAGGATAAGTTGTAGTTTATATAATGGCATCATGTTGGGGTACACATAACTCATTAACTTGTATTAACTCTTTATGGGGAGGGTTGGAAGGTAAAAAAACAGCAATCTGTTTTTTTTTTTAACGTTGTAAATTTTTCTCCCGGGGTCAGTACAATTACACAGATACAAAATATATAGTTTTTTTTTTTTAAGTTTTAGTACTTTTGCCAATAAAACCCCTTTTCAAAAAATTTTTTTTTTTTTTTTTTTGCACCGCCAGATTCCAAGACCCATAACTTTTTTTTCTTTTTTTTTTTCTAAAGAAATGTGACAGCTTCATTTTTGCGGGACAAAGTTTTCATTGGTATCATTTTGGGGTATATATGAGACTGTATATTTCATTTTTTCAGTGGTAGATACGCAAAAAAAAAAAAAAAAAGAAATTCTGGTATAATTTTCTATTTTTTTTTTTTTTTTTTTAGAAGTATATAGCTCCGGTCATTACGATTGCTGCTATATTAAAGGGGTTCTGCAGTTCTATAAAACTGATGATCTACCCTCTGGATAGATCATCAGCCTCTGATTGGCGGCGGTCCGATACCCAGGACCCCTGCCAATCAGCTGTTTGAGAAGGCACCGGCGCTCCAGGAGCACCGCGGCCTTCTCTGTGTTTTTCTCAGGCCCAGTGACGTCACGACTAGTATCACTGGCCTGGGCGGGGCTAAGCTCTGTTCACTTGTATGGAGCTTAGCCCCGCCCAGGCCAGTGATACTAGTCGTGACGTCACTGGCCTGCGGTAAACACAGAGAAGGCCGCAGAACTCCTGCAGCGCCGCTGCCTTCTCAAACAGCTGATCGGCGGGGATCCCGGGTGTCGGACCGCCGCCGATCAGAGGCTGATGATCTATCCAGAACTGCAGAGCCCCTTTAAATATGTCACTATTGACCTCAGCATCTAAGCGGTTAAACGCCCAGACTCGGCACTTCTGGGCGATTCGGGACATTGGATCAGGATGGTGGCTGCCAAAACATGAGCTCCTGCCGGGTCTTCCGTGCAGCGCTTAGACTAGGCCAGCGTAAAAATGCAGTGGCTTATCCTAAGGTCCCTTAGTGACCACAGTAAGAAGGTGTATTAGTGGTCAGTAAGGGGTTAAACTTGCATCTGGTCTTTGGGAGACCGACTGCCGGGACGCCCAGTGAATCCCAGCTGTCAGACCCCCACAGATCAGACGCTGTGGATGGTATGGAAGATTACAACTTAGCACAGCCCCATTAGCAGGAACACACGTCCGTTATATCAGCAGTACTTACTAAGTCTGATTCATCATCCTCTTCTTCCTCTTGGGACTCCATGGACTCAGCCTCCTCATCCACTTCCGATTCCATGTCATCCCCCTGTATCACAGACACAGTTTGTGGCATAAGGGTAAGAACTAAACAATAAAAACCTCCTGGTCACGTCAAACACATTGCAGGCCAAGTCACTTTTAATGAAGCTCCATGGGCTGAAGCATATAAATCTCCATCACGTGTCGTGTTAGAGTCAGTTCCCTCTAGAAGAATTGTTTGTGGAGAATATGGTCCACCCATGCCAATATATTAGTACACTAATAAATTATAGATGATAATGGATTGCATTTTTAGTACAATTATGTAAAAATACTAATAATTTATAGATGATAACGGATTGCATTGTTTAGTACAATTATACATGGCATGCAGTACCGACGCTGAGCCTGCAGGTGTCACTGTTGTAACTGTAGTCTATGGAAAGCAATGCACTGATATACAGATCGCTCCACAAGCCGCAAACTGGTGACAACTCCGTCTAAGGCCCGTTTCACCCCTGTGGTAAAGAGATACGGTAGGGAACAGCCTACTGGATCTCTCTTCACTCCAGTATTGCCGGAAGCAACCTCCGGTCCTATTCACAAATAGGCCGAGAATCGGCCGGACAAATACCGCTGCCTGCACTGGTTTTCGTCCTGCCGCTTCTCGGCGGATCTCTGCCGGTTCCCCCTTATAGTGAATGGAGCTGGCGGGTGTCAGTTAAAGGGGTTGTGTCATCACAGATAATGGGATATGGCTTATCGCTAGGATATATCAGGAACGGAGCCCCACAAGGTGGTGGCTGGAGGACTCTGGTCCGGCCACCACCAAGCGCGCTCCGCATAGAAGTGAAAGGGAGCGCACCGTGCAAGAACGGCCTCCGCTCCCATTCACTTCTATGGGCCCGACACTTGGCTATTTTCGACGGCCACATAAAAAATGAACGAAGGGCGGCTGTGCATGCGCAGTGCGCCCTCCGACACTTTCGGGACTCCGTTCTCGATATAGGTGCGGGTCCCAGCGGTGAAACGGCATATGCCCCCATAGTCTGTGTTGAGACAACGCCAGAAATTGCCGGATTCAGATATCTCCAGCAAGATCTTCTCCTGCAAAAACGGTCTGCCAGAGATGTCAACGTTAATGTAAAACTAGTGTAAGAGACTCCATTTTCCCTGCAGCACACAAGGTTCGGTGTGTCCTCCCCTGATCCCGAGGCATGAGGCAGTAGTACCTTCTTCAGGCTGTCAGTCTCCGCTGTGACGTCTTTGGAAGCATTGTCGTCCTCTTGGTTTTCGGAGACACTTGGTTCCCCGCTGTGATAATCCTCTTCCTCAGGCTCCTCAGAGTATTCCTCTTCTGAATCCATGTCTACGTTTTCTCCATTCATGTGGGGAGCCTCAGAATCCCTGTCGCTCTATGGAGGGAATCAGATACTACAATGTGAGCTATAATCACATTGACCTGTTCAGCTGGGGGTAATCGGGGACTGCAGAACGGGTACAGATATTTATTTATAGGGATGCTTCAGCGGCAATATATGCTTAGGAAGTCTGTATGGGTCCTTTAGGAAAGTATAAGGATGGCTGACTGCCAACACACTGGGGACCAATGATTTATAATGCCAAATGCTACAGAGGGATCTGGATAGACTGGAGGCTTGGGCAGAGAAGTGGCAGATGAGGTTTAACACTGACAAATGTAAGGTTATGCATATGGGAAGGAATAATGCAAGTCACCAGTACATACTGAATGGTAAAACATTGGGTAACTCTGACATGGAAAAGGACCTAGGAATTTTAGTGAACAGCAAACTAAGCTGTAGAAACCAGTGTCAGACAGCTGCTGCCAAGGCCAATAAGATAATGGGTTGCATCAAAAGAGGCATAGATGCCCGTGATGAGAACATAGTCCTGCCACTTTACAAATCACTAGTCAGACCACACATGGAGGACTGTGTACAGTTCTGGGCTCCTGTGAACAAGGCAGACATAGCAGAGCTGGAGAGGGTTCAGTGGAGGGCAACTAAAGTCATAACTGGAATGGGTGGACTACAGTACCCAGAAAGATTATCAAAATTAGGGACGACTGAGGGGAGATGTAATAACTATGTATAAATATATCAGAGGTCAGTACAGAGATCTCTCCCATCATCTATTTATCCCCAGGACTGTGACTGTGGCGAGGTGACATCCTCTGCGTCTGGAGGAAAGAAGGTTTGTACACAAACATAGAAGAGGATTCTTTACGGTAAGAGCAGTGAGACTATGGAACTCTCTGCCTGAGGAGGTGGTGATGGTAAGTTCACTATAAGAGATCAGGAGGGGCCTGGATGTATTTCTGGAGGTAATAATATTACAGGTTATAGTTACTAGAGAGGAGTCGTTGATCCAGGGAGTTATTCTGATGTCTGATTGGAGTCGGGAAGGAATTTTTTCCCCTAAAGTGAGAAAAATTGGCTTCTACCGCACAGGGGTTTTTTGCCTTCCTCTGGATCAACTTGCAGGAAAACAGGAAGAACTGGATGGACAGAGGGCTTTTTTCGGCCTTATAAACTATGTTAGTATGTTACTAAATGGGGCCCTGGCCCTAGGCCTGCTTTATCTTTGGGCATCTGTAGAACACCCTAAAAAAAAAAAACACACCAGGGCACCCCCACTCCTATGCCAGGAAGGATGGAGAAGACAACGGCTCCCCTGGCACTGCCAGGAACCACAAAATGGACTCCGTTGTGCCCCAGGATCACTGAGGTAAGCGGTGAGAAGATCCAGCGATCTCACCTTTGGACTCGAAGATGAATTTGACATGTTCTTGAACATCTCCAGGACCGTTCTCTGCTTCAATAATTTGGTCTTCTTTTTCGGGACCAGACTGTACGTTCCCATCCGTCGCTTCTTTTTCCGAGATGCCGCAGAAGCTAAACCGCAACGAGACAGCGCATTGGGTTATCCTACCAGCTGGTGGTACTTGGGTCAGCAATCATCACGTAGACCATGAGATTATGAGTCTACATAGAGACCAGAAGCGCGGACCCCCGTACCTGACTGCGGCTTTGCCGACGAGACACAGCTCTGACCCTGAGGTAGAAGCTCTTGCGTTGTGCTGGACTGATGTACGGGCAACTGCTTCCCACTCTCCAAACCGTTTTTGGCAGCAGAGTCTTCCGTGCTTTCCATCTGCTCCGAAGACTCACTGGAATCCTTATGTACAGGCTTCAAGGGAAGAAGGAGGCCATTGTTATTACGAGCCATATCTGCAGCACTTTCCATATCAGGGGTGGGGGGATGGTGGGAATTAGGCTGGATATATACATCAGATACCCACCAGCTAAGCAGACATCTCCCCACACGCCCTAGACATAGGTACCATCTGCTAGGTCATCTTCCTTACCCACTTCAAGCTTCTGGGTCCTGGTGCAAAATCAACGGCCCACCTCCACCTACCAAGGGGGTCTCTGGGCTCGATCTGACACCCACATTAGCTATGCAGCGGACAGAGGTGGTCAGGACCATGGAGACAGCTGAGCGGTTTGGTCGACACTGTCCCCATAGGTCCCATGCAAGCGATGGGATTAAAGGCTGTGTTACAATGGCCGATATTTCGGGCAAAAATCGCTAATGGGTGTCCGCGTGAACGCTCGTTAGCGATCATTCTTGCAGGGTAATACTGCTGCCGATTGCATGCTTAAAAATCGGCGCTTGTCTAGTCCATGCTGTCTAGTGGTTTGCCGGCGGCAGAACGTTTTTAGACAGCACAATCTGCCGCCGGCAAACCACTAGACAGTATGGGGACGAGCGATGTCATAGCGATCGCTCCTTCCCGCACTGTGGAGGAGATCGCTGCATGTAATAGCAGTGGTCTCCTCCGCTAGCGAGTAGGCAATTGTCGGCAGGGAGCGCTTCCCTCCCGACAGTCGCTTGCTGATCTGTCTAATATAGGCTTTACAAGAGGCAGCGTGGCACAGTCTGTGTCCACGGTTCTGACCACCTCAGGCAGGGCGGCATCAGAGATGCGGGTCCCAGACGTTTGTGGAAAATTGCTATAAATGCTTGAGTTGAGAATACCCCATTCAATGTACAATAGACTTGATATAGTCACTTACAATTACAGGCCCAAAGCCTGAGGCTGCACTACTACTAATTCGGATAGCACGCTCCTTCATGTTTTCTGCGTGGCGACCTCTAAATGACCACGGTTTGTATGATGATACAGTAGACTGCGGTCAGGATGTCACAGTAGTGCAGCCTCAAGGCTTTGGGCCTGTAATGCAATTACTCTTATCTGCGGCTACGCTGAAGGAGCTGCCTACAGACCATCACGGGGATATACGGCAGAAGAGGAGCACATAACGGGAAGACTGACATACAGGACATCTAAAGGTATCCGCAGAACCTGACGGCCCCCCCTTTCTAAATCTCGACGGGGTCCTTCGCAGATCCGACAATCTATCGTGGCTTCCGTGTAGGACAAAACTACGTCTCAGAGCCTCATACTCTCCATAGTGTCAGAGCAAAGCCTGCGCCGGTACAAATGGAGCTACCAAAAATGACTGAACTGTAGGACCCAGGACTTGGACCCACGGTGGGACGGGGTGGTCCGGTCGACCCTTCTCCGCTAGCATGTCCCAGATAGGACAACCCCTTTAATACTATGCTTCAGTGGGTACTATTGGGGGCCAAACCATGTGACTGCAAACCCTCTTGGAACCCACTAAGGCACAGTGCTAAGAGCATAACAGAGATGGTCTTCTTCCTGATGCTGCGTTATAGTCCAAAGCTCCATTCACAGTTCTGCAAGCCTCAGAGCTGAAATCTGCATGATCCCTTGCCATAGGGCTGATTCACATCTGCATTTAACTGATCCTGCTGGAGTTCACCCGATCCAGCATAGCCAGACTCTATTGACTACAATGGGATTTGGCGGTGATCCATCTGCGTTCCTAAGTGTCGGCTTCAGCCGGACAAAAAGCTCTGCATGCAGGACTTTTTTTGTCTGGCCAAAGCCGTCACTTATGCCAGAAGTTGGACGGATCCCGGTCATTATAGACAATGCACAGCCGAGTCCAGTCCTCCGCGACATAGGGTAAAATAACTGCCCCCCTTCCCTAAGCTAAATGGAGTCTGTCTGGCGCCAAGCTTGGCAGCTACTACCAATGGCAAACAGCAGAATAGTGAATGCAGCTCTGAAGTATAAAACAAGTTGTAACGAAGGATTATCCCAGGATATTATACAGGTAAAATGGAGGACAAGCCCTTTAAAGGGGTTTGCCAAGATTTTACTTCTGATTACCCATCCTCAGATAGTTCATCAGTATCTGATCGGTGGGCGTCCGACACCCGGGACCCCCACTGATCAGTTGTTTGAGAAGGCAGTAGTGCCATGCACTTCTCTCAGCTTTCCCTACTGACGTCCCGTTCCTCAGTCACGTGGCCTAGGAGCAGCTCAGCCTCATTGAAGTGAATGGGGTCGAGCTGCGACACCAAGCACAACCGCTATACAATGAACGGCGCTTTCCGTGGCGAGAGAAGGCCGTGGTGCTACTGTGAGCGGCGGTGCCTTCTCAAACAGCTGATCGGCGGGGGTCCCGGGTTTCAGAATCCCACTGATCAGTAAAAAAAAAAACAGTCGGAAAACCCCTTTAAAGGGATTGTCCTCCACCAATCAGATACTGATAACCTAACTAGAGGATAAGTCATCAGTAGAAAGGTCTCGAAAAACCCTTTTAAGATTTAGGCAAAGTAAGAACACTGCATATCAACACCCACAGCACCGCCCACGGAGTTTCCCTATAAAGTTTAAAGGGTTCGGAAAGCCCCAGGATAACACAATGGAGAAGTTCACCAATATAGAATCCAAAACGGGATAAGGCAGCCATATCGAAATCATTCACCTTAAAGGGGTCTTCCCATCACAGACAATGGGGGCATATCGCTAGGATATGGCCTTATTGTCTTATAGGTGTGGGTCCCGCACCTACACAGAGAACGGAATGAGGAAGGTGACGGAGGGCGCACTGCGCATGCGCAACCGCCCTCCATTCATTCATTCCGATGGGGCCGCCAGACAATAGTTGGTTAGAGCGGTGGCTGCGCATGCGCAGTGTGTTCCAGATCACTTGTATGGTGAGAGCGCTTGGAGGTGGCTGGACCCCGGGAAATGCGAGGTCCTCCAGCCACAATCTCTCCAGTCCGTTCTCAGCGTAGGTGTAGGTCCCCGAGGTGGGACACCTATCAGACAAGGGGGGGCATATCCCAGCGATATGCCCCCATTGTCTGTGAAGGGACAATCCCTTTAAGGACCACAGATAAACAGACTCCGCAGAACTCTCTACGGGGCAAGGTACACGGCGTCTCCTCTTACCGAACTGCAGGCGGACCTTGGCAGGGTTTTCCGCGCCCTGTGAATTTTCGTGTCAGACACAGAAGAATCCGTTAGCTTTGGGCTCTCGTCTTGAACTTGGTCTCCCACCTGAGGGGGAGCGGGAGACGGGGCTGTGGGTACATATACATTGGAGGCTGCTTTAGTCTTGAGGGCAGATCCGGGAAGAGTCTTTGCAGCGTGGCCGCTGAGCGGAGAGGAGCTTGAGGTCCGTAATTGCTGCTGGTGGCCAACAGATTTGTTTAATATATATCCATTGCTCCCCACCACAGAAGTCTGCATGGGACTGTTTATTTTCAGCGGGTGTTGTCGGAGGTCTCCCGGGTCTCTTTCACAGACGCCGTTCTCCGCCACCCAACAGGTTTTGTAATTAGGGTCCTGACTATGCAGTTTTGTGCTGTCCTGTCCACCATGTGGCGATACCGTGTGCTCCTTCGAGTCAGTCCTCTCGCAAGATCCATTAGTGTCGACGACTTTTTCGGGCAAGTTTTCGTCCCCTGCCATGACATCTGTCACTGGAAAATAATTACGAAAGCATTAGTCCCTTACATCCACAAGAACATACTGCAAGCCACGTCCTCTCTCACCCCTGTCCCTCACGTGTCCCAAAAAAAGGGACCAGGATTTGATCAATTTGGGATAGGGCAATCCCTCAGGGGAATCATTTAACCCTTTGGGGACTGAGCTCCTTTTGGGCTTCAGGTTCAGAGCAATTTTTTTCAGTAGTTTTTTATTGGGCGTAGATGTATGAGGCTTTTTATTTGTTTTTTACAACACCGGTTATTGTACAGGAGGTTATGTTTCAGATGATACCATCAGGATAAGGCATCGATATCTGATCGGAGGGGGCCCGACTCCTGGAACCCCCGCTGATCAGCTGCCTAATGTTTATCAGTCTCAGGGCCTTGGCGCAGCTCAGTCCCATTCATGTGCATGGGCTGCAATACCAAGCGCTGCCACTACCCAAAGGACGGCGCTGTGCTCAGTAAGTTGTGAGGAGGCTGCAGCACTGGCCGAAGCACCATGGCCTCTTCAAATAGCTGATCGCAGAGGTACCAGGAGTCAGAGCATCACAGATCAGATATTGATGACCTATCCTGAGGATCAAAATCCCCGACAACCCCTTTAATGTCTTAACCCCCTAACTGTTTTGCCAGAGTGGAGCTCGAGCAGTGGGAAAAGAATCTAACTGGAGGGGGGAGGGCTGCTTTAGATGCTGCTACCTCCTGAATGCAACTGGTCTTGTTTGAAAGCAGACATTCCAAGCTTTCAGACAATGCCAAAATAATAGCAATATGTTCAGGACAGAGAAAGATATCGCTGATAGAAGTCGGGATGCTGTGAATGCTGCTGAAAATGAAAGTAAAAACAGGTTTTACTCTATTTACGCGATTATTCCCGACTTGATTTCTAACAGTGATTTCTCCTCTGTTACTTGGACTTTAGCTGTCATTTTGTATGAAAGCCTGGACTGTCAGCTTTCATACAAGACCAGTTGCATGTTTCTAGCTGCTACCATTGAGGAGATATCAACACCTAAAGCAGCCCTCCCCCCTCCAGTTAACTACTTTTCACACTGCCCCGAACTGGACTCGGGCAAAACAGTTAGGTGGTAAGACTTATATTTAATAAGTCAGATTTTCTTTACATCACTTTTCACAAATTTTACTTTTTCATTGATTTTTGTGAATAAATATATATAAAAGCAGCCATTTTTTAACTACACCAGAATATATCTATACTAATAGTAAACAGGCAGTTGCCAGGGCAGACCCAAGTATGGTCAGACAGCCCTGGGGTCCTTCCATAGTCCCTGGGTTATCTGCCCATACTAGGTTTGGACCTTATTCACGTCACAGAGATTCTCTGTCACATGAACATCCTCCGTCTCTCCCCTTCAGCTCTCAGAGCACTCAGATCCTCTGATCTCTGCTCTTACAGCGGGGATTGCTCTAAATGCTCAGAGCTCAATGCCAGTAAGTAGGTCTAACTGCACCTCCCACGTCAGCACGAACACAGCGCCTATTGGCGATCGCTTCGTTTCAACATTTTGGCTCAATCGGAACTAAACCGCGTGAACAGGGTATGACTGAAGCATGACTTCCATACCTTCTTCCTTGCTGTTCGTGATGTCTTTCAGCAGATCCTTTCTGGATTCCACTTTGCTTGCGCCAACCCGCTGAAAGAAAGGCAAAAGAAATATGTATTGTTATAAAGGTCAAAAAAACAGATTGCTATTCACACAGTGATGGGACAGACTCTGATCACGAGCCTCCAGGTTGCAAGAATTTAAAGTGCATCTGTCAGCAGTTTTGTACCTATGACACTGGCTGACCTGTTACATGTGCACTTGGCAGCTGAAGGAGTCTGTGTTGGTCCCATGTTCATATGTGCCCGCATTCATGAGAAAAATGATGATTTAATATATGCAAATGAGCCTCTAGGAGCAACAGGGGCGTTACCATTACACCTAGAGGCTCTGCTCTCTCTGCAGCTGCCGTTCCTTCTGCACTTTGATCGACAAGTCCAGGTGTGATCCTGTTTTCACTGCCTGGCCCTGTCAAAGTGCAGAGGGCGCAGCAGTTGCAGAGAGAGCAGAGCCTCTAGGTGTAATGGTAACGCCCCCGTTGCTCCTAGAGGCTCATTTGCATATAATAAAACATCATTTTTCTCAGCAATGCGGGCACATATGAACATGCGACCAACACAGATGTCTTCAGCTGCCAAGTGTACATGTAACAGGTCAGCCAGTGTCATAGGTACAAAACTGCTGACAGATGCCCTTTAAATAGACTGTTCGGTCCAACTCGAGTCCATAGGGGCTGCAGACTAAAAGCTTCTATCCTGTCCTGGTTCCGTTAATGTCACCCTTATACCATGTCCCCTCAGACAGACAGACGTGAGGTCTCCATACCAAACACTGCTGGCCGATACCATCGAAAACGGCCTTTTATCTCCTGTATGACCAGCTTAAGAGACACTGGAAAATTAGTCTTATTTTACCCAAAGTACCGTGGACTTTAGGAACACAGCAGACTTGAGGTGCATTTGAAGGATACATCTGGCTCTTCCATAGGGCCCCATCCACCCCAAGGAGGCCAAAAAAAAAAAAGTGTCCTTTTGGGCATGCCACTATACATGGGTATACCCTTTGTTATGTTGTATTGAAGGCATCCAGTATTCGGGGAGTATGAGCGTCGTGTGCCACTATACGTATAAGCAATGGCACACGTTAGAGGTAAATTTCACAAAACCCTCCCAAAGCATACAGCAAATACAACATGACAATATGGACCTCAAGAAGCGAGGCGCCGGCACCAAATGTCTAGGTGCACTGACTACACAGAAAGGACAGATACTATAAGGCTCATCCCCCATGCATAAGACATCTTAAGCAGACAACCCCTTTACGACACGTGGTAGAATGACCCTTCTGTCCCTTTAAATCGAGGCTCCAGACGGCGCCTCATACCTGACTACAGCCCTGGAGATATGACATGAAATCTTTTGTGTGATGTAGACGCAAGCCGCCGGTTGAGGTATGGCCCACGGCAGGAGCTGACTTGCACAGTCCCCTAGGAGAATTATTAGATACGCGAGTTCAGATTACAAAGAGGAGCGCGGAGGGGGCAGCTGCTTCTGACTTGCCGCAAAAACGCAACGAGGAACCTGATCCAACGATGGGAAAGCGAAGTGAGGGACGGCGGCCACAAATCTAGACGTCCCGTAATGGAGGGATCGTACAGTATCGATATTTCTCATGGCGGCGATGCTTGGCCTTGTAGTGCCTTAAACTGGTAGACAGTTTAAAAGGGGGGGGGGGTTCCATGATCTGATCGGTGGGGGTCCCATCGATCATCTGTTTGAGAAGGCACCGGCGATCCTGTAAGCCACGGCCAGTGATGACACGTTCATCGGTCACGTGGCCTAGGAGCAGCTGAGCCCCATAAAAGTGAATGGGACTGAGCACGATACTGATGTACGGCGCTGGGCTTAGTAAGCGGAGAGAAGGCCACAGCACTCACAGGAGCACCGGTGCCTTCTCAAACAGCTAATCGGTGGGGGTCCCGGGGGTCGGACCCCAACCGATCAGATACTGATGACCTATCCTCTAGAATATATCTTGGAAAACCCTTTTAATGAGGTTGAGATCTACAAAAAATAGAAGACTTGTTACCGGTGGCTGGGTCCAGCCATTACCTAGTCCACAAAAGTAGGAAAGTGATCGAAGAAGCCGGCTAAAGAACGTCCAAATGCATTGGATCACTGCCCGACGGGAGGGGGATATGTTACTGGGGGTGTCATCTCAATGGTCAAGGGGTGAACAAAAGGCTGTAGAGCAGAGGTCGGCAAACTTCAACGCTTCAGCTCTCAGCATGCTCCATACACTTCTATCTGACTACCTAGAACAGCTGAGCAAGAGTGCATGCTGAGAGTTGTAGTTTTAACAACAGCTGGCGTAACAGAGGTTGCCGACTCCTACTGTAGACTTTAACCACCTGACTGTTTTGCCCGAGTCCAACTCGGGCAGTGTGAAAAGTAGCTAACTGGAGGGGGGAAGCTTTAGATGGTGATATCTCCTGAATGGTAGCAGCTAGAGACATGCAACTGGTCTTGTATGAAAGGTGACAGTCCAGGCTTTAATGCAAGACCAAAACAGCTAAGAAGTCCAAGAAACAGAGGAGAAATCAGTTAGAAATCAAGTCGGCAATAATTGCGAGTGAAACCTGTTTTTACTTTCATTTTCAGCTGCATTCACAGCATCCTGATTTCTATCAGTGATATCTTTCTTTGTCCTCAACATATTGCTGTCATTTTGGTATTTTCTGGAAGCTTGGAATGTCTGCTTTCAAACAGGACCAGTTGTATGTTTCTAGCTCTACCCCCTCCAGGTAGCTACTTTTCCCACTGCTGGAGCTCCTCTCTGGCAAAACAGTTAGGGGGTTGAAGGGGTTTAATACTGTTGACCTATCCTCAGGATAGATCAATATCTGATTGGTGGTGGTTCGACACCCGGCCTGAAGAGGCTCCAGTGCTTCGGCCTCTTCTCAGCTCACCAAACACAGCGCCATGCACTGTATAGTGGCTGGGCTTGGTACTGCAGCACAGCCCCCGAGACTACGCTGCGTCTAGGCCATGTGACCAATTAGCGTGACGTCACTGGCCTAGGGAGAGGCCGCGGTACACACCGCTGATCAGCGGGGGTCACTGGGAGTCGGATCCCCATTGATCGGATACTGAGGACCTATGTTGAGGATACGCCATCAATATTAAACCTCTGGAAAACCCCTCTAAGACCCAGCCCAAAAAGAACAACATTCATAGACGTCACCTCAAAACCTCAGCACCCGTCACCAATTTTTAGCTGGATTGGCTCCAGTCGTCAGACTGAACCTGGTACAATCCAAAAGGGTAGGCTGACCGGGGATAAAGCGCCTGGATTCCAGATCTCTCCACCCATAGATCGCCAGCCTAACCTTACGCTAGTTTCTATAGTCAAGGGTTAAAGTGAAAGAAGCCACAAAGCAAAAAAAAAAAAAAAAAAAAGCATGATAACCCATAAGATTAAAAAGAGACCCCGCTACCGATGCGGAGAAAAACAGACAATAAAGGCTACTCTGCAGCGCGCTTTGTGTCTGCTGCTAAACGTATAGGTGCAATCGCAGAAGGAAAAGGAACAGGCGGATGAGGAGATAACACCGCCTGCACATGCTGCTTAATAAAATATGTCTGCAGCTCACCGCAAGGAGACGATAAATCATATCCAGACGAGACGCCGAAAAAAATATATGATCACACGTCTGAAAAAACTGCAGAAGAATTTGTACAAAAAGGGAGCAGGACCGGGTGGACCCTTCCTTTCTCCGGGAGTCCGTGGGCGAGCCACCTATATGGGGAGTGAGCGGACAACATCAATTTACCAGTCAGGTAGGAGAGTGCGTGGACTGGATAACTGGGGCGGTATGCAGCAATGGCCTCACGCCACCGAGACCGGATCCAAGATGACCCAACACAAAGTACTGGACCAAACTGGATCAAGACCCGGCAGCGCATCAGATTTCCATCGATCTGACCCAACATGATCTATTGCCTGTAGTTCCCGCAACCCCGGACGTGTCTGTTCTGTTTACAGAGCCTGTATTCTGCAAAAACGTCCACGCATTAAAAGCTTTGGGGGTCATTTAGGAATAGATTTACGCCAATTTTAGGGAATTTGCGACTGGGTCCAAGACGTCTTCTCCATCCACAAATGTCAGCCCGGCCAGTCCGTCTCATTTATCATTTTTTACGCTTGGAAAATTATCTAAATCTACTCCAGCAAGGGAGCTG
This sequence comes from Rhinella marina, assembly GCA_900303285.1. Taxonomy (NCBI): domain Eukaryota; kingdom Metazoa; phylum Chordata; class Amphibia; order Anura; family Bufonidae; genus Rhinella; species Rhinella marina. The sequence goes on along the minus strand of ONZH01025419.1, from coordinate 90,471 downwards.
GCGTAGATTTAGGTCGGCGGCGGAAGTGCCTAAGTTATGGTGGGGCCGGCGCCTCTGCATAACTTAGGCGCACCAAGCGCCGGTCTAATTAAATTACCTCATTTATTTTTAAATTTTTTTTAAATGTAATCTGACGGCCCTAAAAGAAGAAAAATAATAGCATGTTGATGGTTAACGACATTAAAACAGGACACGAGGCCAAAAAATAAGATTACTAATAAAGTTATTCAAAATTCGGCCGTTTGACGTCCAAGGATCTCCTACTTCGAGGCCAAGACCTCTGCCTCTCGACACGACAGCTAGACGACACAGGAGAGGCAGAGGTCTTGGCCTCGAAGTAGGAGATTCTTGGATGTCAAACGGCCAAATTTAGAATAACTTTATTAGTGAGAGACACTCTCACCTGACAACAAAAATCCACCCAAAAAAAAAATATATATATATGAAATAAAATGACAGACGAGTGCAATGACACAGTGAATCTTACCCGAAAGGCCCAACAAATTCACCACAGGAGCCAGCACAGATGGGCCTTAGATAGCCATGACCGGCGGGTCCAAAGATCTCCTGCAACGTCCTCCAAGGACGCGAGGCTCGTTCCTGCAGTGATCAATACAGACCGTGGCGTCTACGCAACGTAAGAACCCGGTGTCAACCAGCAGAACCACCTGAGAGAGCAGAGGTTACATCCGAAGCCCAAGCCTAGGATTTATTTATACCTGCAAATTGCAGAACATGCTGGTAACTGGATGCAAACCACAAATCCACCTCCCCCCCAATCCCCATCTCCTCAAATCCATAATACTTGATGCACATGAAGCCCAAGCTGATTTACCAGTTGGGAAACACCCCCTCCTTAGGTAAGACAAAAACAGATCTAAATCATCAAAAACTTGCAGTCTGCAACTTTCTTCCTCCATGCAATACCTTCAATCACCCCCCCTCCACCCAAAAGCAAAAGGTTCCCTTCTGTTTGCAGTCCCAACGAGCCCCCATTAGCAGTCCTATGATTGGCAGGAAGAAGGAGGGGGAAGGGCCCGCACCCTCCCAGGATAATGTCGGCTGATAGATCAGACCCAACAAAAGCCAACGGCACGGCACTGTCTGCTTTCATAATAAAAGTCCTCGCTCCCTTCCCCTCTCTGTCTCTCTCCTAGCCCTTCTGCTCAAAGCTCCAGACCTGCTGCTCTCCACGGCCAACGAGATGACTTGTGTGTTCTCCACCCCAGGATCTTCCAAGTGGAAGGAAAGCAAGGAGAAGTAGTAAAAGACAAAAAAAAAAAAAAAGCATAAAGACTGCAAACATGGAGGCTTGTCCTTCCTGCTGCCTCGTGCTGGAGCAGCTCATATAGGGAAAGTCAAATGAAGGGAGCACTGTAGACGGGTGGACTGCAGACATGTATGACGGCACTATTTAACCCAGGGAACCCTACTGTAAACTCCTCAAATCAACTGCGGAGGAGGAAAAGATTGGAAGCGTCAAATCCAACAAAATCCAGGTCGCAGGTAGATGACGTTAACCAGGACGAAGGTGTCCTACGGAATTTTTTTTTATATTTTTGCAATCCTACACAAGGTTAAGGGTGGAGTTCATCTATCCCTAGAGAACATGTGAGGGTCTCTACCATAAGTCTCCTGGAGCTAGATCTTCTCGCCCCAACTACAACCGTAGAGAACGTCTTGACCAAGAGGTCAAATTTTTTTTTTTTTTAAAGAAGTATGGTTGAGATGTGAGGGGTCAGAACCTCAAAATGTAAAAAAAAAACAAACCAAAGAGCCCCCCTCCGATTTCAAGAATAAAACGTGTAATTTGAACATCATTGCCCCTCAACCAGAACTTGCGTAAAGAGCTAAGGAACTTCCATAATGTTGGGTCAGAAGCACCACGATCGTAGGAGTTTCCCCCCCCCCCGAAGGTGAAGCCTTAGGACCCATTCACATCTCTGCTGCAAGGTTTTTTTTAGTCCAGATGAAGCCTGGCATTCATGCCGGAAATCGTCCGGATCACCGCGTCCTGTCTAATGTCCCTCACTTTGCTAGTACTGTATTACGATGAGGTTTTTCCAAACGAGAAACCAAAAACGTGCATGGGTAGCCTTGTAGGACAGATTTTTAGAAGAATACACCTCGAGGTCACCGAGCAAACTTTTATGGTCTTTAGAAAAAGGTTGTCCAACCATGACCATGATCTGGAGCCTACGGGGCTGGAAGGGTCTGGAGGTCAACAAGTCAACCCCGGGGTCTGGACTGAAGGTTTCTTGGATAGGGATGAGTGAACTTGTGTTTTCAAGTTCGGCGTACAAGGTTCGGGTTGTCTAAGAATTCCGTTATGGATTCCGCTACCACGGACCATAACTTGCGGAATCCATAACGGAACTCTTAGAAGTTCACTCAACACTATTCTTGGATTGAAATACTGGCGAGAAGTTAGACTAAATGTCACATTTTGTGAGGGGGTCTACCTCAAGATTAGACTGGACTAACGATAAACCGGGTCATGCCACCTGAAGAAACTAGCGACCAGCTACCAACCCCAGTATCACACCTCACTAATTCTACACAAATGAACCTCGCCTTCAGACGCTTCCAAGAAACTCAAGCTTCTTCATACCAAGGAACTTTGTTCTTTAACCCTTACACCACAGAAAATTAGGAAATGGATGTGGAGGAGGTTAACACGACCAGCTAACGTCCTCCAGCCATAGGTAAATGTTCTCAGATCTGAAGATCCTCCTCTCAGTCGTCTCAATGCTTTTAGAAGGAGCTGATAACAGGGGACAATAGACTGCGTTCAAGGAAGGGAAATGTTATCAGTGGAGAAACCTTAAGGAAATCGAAGCCTCCTGGCAGCAAAGTTTAGGCATGAAAGTGTCCTCATGACCTACAACCGTGGGGAGGGGGTGGATGACCAAGCCGGTCATGGTCATTGTGGATAGCAAGACCAAGACACGAGCGTATGTTCATACAAGACCTGGTGGCCATCATGGTGGACTACGCGGATCTACAATCACATCGAAATACGAAGCACCTAAACATTATAAACTCAAACCGAGAATAAGCAACCCAAGAACGGCGGCAGAAGGCCCTTACAGACTGATGGCTTCTTGCAGGACACGACGATGGAGTCTGTAGCACAACCCCCAGGTGTTGCATCGCAGGCTGCGGCCTAGCCAGGGCAAATCCCTGTAGTCCCAGCTTCTGCTCCGTCATTAAAAAATAAAAAAAACCTTGCCTGGTCTTGTTTAGCCGGTCATTCTGAAGGATTGCATGGAATTAGATCATCGCCCTCTCCTCCACCAGCACCACCTCCCCCCTCCTCCACGCCTCTAGTAGTGAGCATGCTCTCCTGACTCTGCCCTGTTTACAGAGTGGATGACCGGCCACGGGCTCACCGCTGCAACCAGGTGGAGGAGAGGACGGCAGGCCTCGAGGGTGCAGAAATACAAAAACACTCTCCCCGGCGGTCGCCATACACACACACACACACACATCCTAGGATCCTACAGATTTTAGTACGTCTACGACCTAGCCAACGCTGGCGAAGGGGGATCTACACTCAGCGGCAAGACCGAGCCATCGCAAACCGTACGCCTGGGATACGTTGGGTGGCATATGGATTTGGTTGGCTGCCAACCAAGGCTCAAACAATGCTTGTGCTAGGATTTGTGTATGCAGCAGAGCTGAGTTTGTCATATGCAGTAGAGCAGAGCTTTTCATGGATTTCCAACCATGTCTGGAGGGGGGTCCAGCGGCTGGAATTGTTATGGAGTCCCAGGCTTAGGCTAATAGCAGGGGTCCCAAACAAAGGACCCCTCCCCCCCCCACTCCTTAATCCATATGCCCCTTTGAAGCTCACACAGGAGATGCAAATAGACTTGAGGATGTGTCTATGCAACCAGGTTAGATTTGTCATGGGTGACGACCCACCATGGGGGTCATATTAGCGGCCAGTTTGACACCGATGACCTACCCGGAGGAAGCCTCTTTCATTAAGGGTCCATTCACATGTCCGCATCCGTTTGGCGGGCCGCAAATTACGGATCTGCAAGACACGGAGAGCGGCCATGCGCCTCCGCACATATTAGAAATGACTATTCTCATCCGCAAAACGGACAGGAATAGGACGTACTCGTACGCAGAACGGACGGTGTGCAGTCCAAATCTTTTGCGGCCCCACTGAAATGAACGTGTCTGCATCCGATCTGCAAAATAATTTTAAAAAATAATCGGATGCGGACCGAAAATAAGGTTGTGTGAACGCCTCCTTACATTGTGACCTACCCAAGGGTCCATTTTACACAAGTTGATGAACGACCAAAAAAAAAATCGCTCCCAATCGCTGCCTAGTGACTGGAAGACTGACGACACTTTGTCACACGTTTGCCACCGATCGCACCTTTCTGAGTGTTTAATACTGATGACTAGAGATGAGCGAAGCGAGCTTCGGAGGCTACATCCGGAATCGCTTCGTTCAAAACTTCGGATTAATCTGTCTCCGTACAGTATTAAAGGGTTATTCCCATCATAGACAATGGGGGCAGATCGCTAGGATATCGCCCCCCATTGTCTGATAGGTGCTGGGACCCGCACCTAAATCGAGACCGGAGCGGCGAGCCCTGCGCCTGGAGGACCCCGGGGTCCGGCCACCACCAGGCGCATCTCCCATAGAAGTGAATGGGAGCGCACTGCGCATGCGCGGCCACCGCTCCAGTTCATTTCTATGGAGCCGAGCGGCGGCCCCAGCATATCCTATCCTAGCCCCCATTGTCTGAGATGGGAACAACCCTTTAAAATGTATGGGCTTCGATGCGCCGTAGTCAGTTATTCGCCAAGTCGCACGTCACTTCGTTGAATATCTTCAGTAGTTGACGGGTACCTCGGAACCGAAGCCGCGTTCGGTTTTCGTGATTTGACTTTGCGAATGAGCCCATACATTTTAATAGTGTACGGAGACGGATCTACGTATAGTTTTGAACGAAGCGACTTCTGATGTAACATGGGAAGCTCGCTTCGCTCATCACTACCGATGACCTATCCTCACGACAGGTCACCAGTATGTGATCGGTGGCGGTATGACGCCCGGCACCCACCGCCGATCAGCCATTTGAAGAGGCTGCGGCGCTCTGGTGACAGCCACAGCCTCCTCGTAACTTACCAAGCACAGCGTCGTCCGTTGTGCAGTGCCTGAGCCGAGCTGTGCATAGGCCAACCTGACGTCACTGGCCTAGAAAGAAAAATAGGTCATCGGTGTTAAACGGCCGGGACAACCCCTTTAAAGGGAAATGTAACAGGCGGTATGTACTGAACAAGTGAAGAAGGCTCTGCTCACGACGCGTTTGACGTAGGAGCAGAGAAAGCGCTTGACGCGCGCATTAAAAAGGTCTCCGTTCACCCAGCACAGGCCACAAGAGTCCCCGGTCGGCACAGCGGACTGCGACCTTCCAGACATCCCTCACACTAATGCGTACAGCGTGGGCGACGTATTCCTCAGCAGCACGCGTCGGAGGGGAATCCGCCTGATGAGAGCGGCAGGCGATCCTTCTTCACTGCAGGCCAGCCACAGGAGATAAGCACGGAGGAAGCCAGGCAAAGCCGCCTAAGGAACATTTGCACGAAGACTCGTGAGGCCCGAAGTGAAGGAAAGAGCGCACGGCCCCGGAGAGACTGCAGAAATAAAAACCACGAGAGAACACACCTGTATTTTACATGTAAAAAAAATTATAAAAAAAAAAAATCAGGAAAAGACGGAGCGGCCCATAAAGGTCTATGACGTAATTACATCTACGGGCTTAAACGTTAGTCTAAAAAAGGTTAAAGGGTTTAGTTCTGGACTCCCACAACGCCATAAACACGAGAGTGGCTGCACCTTGCTGATCTGATCCGAACCTTACGGTGAGGAAAGGCCACCAGTATTAAAGGGGTTGTCCAAAATTGCAAAAACCTGCCTTATTTCCCCCCCCCCCAAAAAAAACAGCGCCATTGAGTTGTGTCTGCAGCTCCATGAAGCGGAGCGGTAATACCACACACAACCTGTGGACGAGGGGTGGCGCGTCAAGTTTTTCTGATCCTAGACGATCCCTTTAACCATTACAGAAGGGTCAAGGATTTCCAGCCTTATCATAGGGGAACTGGAGCACTCACCCCGAAGCTTGATGGACGGGAGGGGACAGCTCTTTTTTTTAGATTTTTGCACCACTTTGCTGACCACGTTCTAGGAAACCCCAGCCGGTGTCTACACACAGGACCTTCCATAAATAAGTGACACCAATGGGACCTATGGCACGGGTGCCAAGCATAAGGCGGCTTCTGGAAAGTGCAGCCCACTCCTGCCCTCAACCCGTAAAAACAAATGCTTATTGCTCAATCCTCTACTCTGATGCCAACAGGGCCTGCCACGCTTCTGCTAGATGCCTCCTCCCATGGAAAAGCCACCCGTGCCCTGCAGATTTCCCAAGGTCACAAGTCCTGCACCTGGATGAATGTGATGCCCCCCTCCAAGAGCCTGTGCCAGGTTGTGAGTGAGGACATGTGCACGGCTGGCGTGGGCCAGGGCTCCCTCTACTGGCCAAGCAGGCACATTGGAGACCATTTCGCGTCGGCTCTGATCAGCAGCCATTTCACAGACGGTGCAGGCACCTCCATTGTCTTCTGCTGCAAGCCATTGCTAGCTGGAAGACACCATAGGCCTCAACTTTTCTTCACGGCCTGGGCTAATGCAAAGCGTTCATCGGGCAAATTCCAAGCCCGACACAATGAAATTCGCTTGCATACTAGAAATCAAAAAATAATGATCAAACCCCCAAGCCCCCCCCCCCCCTTGGATTATCAATATTACTGCACGTGGCCCCCACCCCCAGACGTGGAGCAGTTAAGTGAATGCCCTCGGAGGACAACACGTGAAGACTCAAGCAAGGCCGAGGCTAGCCATACTGAACCTCGAGGTCTGAAGGACCCAAGCCTTAGAAAGAGGAGCGCTCGCCCTGGACAAAAGGGTCCTGCTCGCTGGTATTGATCCCCCCACCCACGACCGGTGCCCGGCTGCTAGCCCATCAAATATTTATGCCACATCTGCAATTCTCTTCAGTCACAAGCACAAAATGTCTGCTTTATATCCTGCAAATCCAGGAGACTTCGATCTGCAGCCTCAGCGATTTCTCCTACGGTGGATTGAGATAAAAACGCCGAATGGCTGCAATTAACAGGAAGGTATGGAGAAGAAAGGGAAAGGAAGGAAGGAGGGGGGTGCAATGAAACGCCATGGAAACTGCCAGCCTAAGACTTGTGCCCTACTTTTGCAAATACATAATTAAAGCAAAGGAGCGGAATCCGACGAGAAAAAAAAAAAGCCATCGCTCAGACACAGACGAGAGGGACCAGGTCCAAGACCTTCTCTAGGCAAACAGACGACGACGACTCAAGGACTCCAGTCTGGAGACCTGTGCAAAACTACGACTCTCAGCATGTCGCTGGGAGACGTGGTTTTGCCAAAGCTGAAGAACCTCAAGATGGAGAGATGACCCGAGACCTCATGTCATCTCATGCAACACCATGGACGTCGAGGACAAGACTCAAGACCCAGGTTACTGAGCAGAAGTCGTCACCTGATGCAAGGTCTTCTCATGGATGTAGGCCTCTACCTAGGTCAAAGTCTATCTTCTCCTCAGCAAGTAGAAGGATCTGGTGTTCAACACCTACCACAGTCTGCAAAGGCTCCCCCACCCTGGGGCAAGTCCCAGACGTGCACGCCTGTGAGAGTCAGCTAACGTGTCTTGCCTTTCTTCTTCTTCTTCTTCTTCCTTGGCCCACAAAGCCTCCGTGCTGGGTGTCACATGACCTAGCTCCCTCTATAGGTAAAACGGAGGCACTAAGACAAAAAAAAAAAAAAAAAAAAGAAATGACGTCTTGGAGAACCATTTCAGATCAGCAGCCATCTCTGGTGATAGCAACGTGAGCCACACGTCTGCTCTGCAAGGACCCGAAGGAGTAGACTGTGCGCTGTGGTAAGGACCCGGACACCACACGAATGTCTGGAATCTCAATCAGTGCAGGATAGTCAATGCTCAATGTCTGTGCAGCCTTGAGTGGTGTCATAGGGCGACGTGAAGGAAAGCGTTGAGACCGCTATGACTCCATTACGCTGGAGCGATGGCTAACCTCCGGCACTGGAAAAACTACGACTCCCAGCATGCTCCATTCATTTCTGTGGAGTTCTGAGAACAGCCAAGCAAGTGTGCATGATGGAAGTTGTAGTTTTCCCACAGCTGGAGTGCCGGAGGTTAGCCATCACAGTCCTATACCCATCCATGGCACCCTGCTTAATCTCCTTCGGATCTCAGCACAGACGCGAACCGTATCCCTAAGCTTTCCTTCACCCGACGCTCAGGTTGTCAGTAGTTTTTACAAAATTCTGGAATGGTTTAAGTCCGCCGCGGTCTCCCGCATTTTGTTTTTAAAGGGTTTTCCCAAAATTAAAAAAAAAAAAAACCCTGTAGACAGCAGGGGGCTGTCTGGAAACCCTCACATGGTCCGGTGGCCGCACGTGACTACGGAGGCCAGCGATCGGCTGCAGCAGTCATGTGAACGATGAACGGGACGTGACCGACGGACGGGAGCATCGGTGCAGGACAACATGGCGCGGTTGTGACGAGGCCGCGCTGCAGTCGAGTGCCGCCACTGGCTGCTGTTAAACTAATGAGACCGTGCTGTTTAGTCGGTCTGAATCTTCAATGCCGCGCGGCCATTAACAATGCAGATCGACGAAACAGTGCCAGCTGTGGCCGGGACGGCCTGGACCGCAGTGTTACAGCCGCGCCGTATGGTCGTACCCTAAAAAAGTTAGGGTGCACACTGGTGCCACGTGACTGTGATGGGCAGACACTGCTGCAGGACGCCACTACGGGTACTCTGCCGCACTGGTCATGTGACGGCCCGATGGCGCAGACACCACTGAGGCACCACGCCCTTACAGAGGAGGCACCGGGCGGTATCTCTCCGTCATTCATGCAGATTTCTTTTGACACGAATTTGCCTCAGATTTCATCCCGTGCATTGCGCAGCCTAAATTGCCACGTTGTGGATTTGACAATCCGCCCTGCTGCTCTTATTCACGCTGCGGAAGAAATCTGATAAAATCTTGTCCACGTGGCTGCTACTGTGACGCAATTCTGCTGTGAAAAGTCATTAGCGATGAGATACCCCAAAGGTAGTCTTGAGATAGTTTCCCACCAGTTCTGAGGTATCAGAGGGACAGCTATAACGCAGCTCTACAGCGCGAGGGCCCAGCAAACAGCTCCCCGCGTCTCAGCTTCCTGGGACTGATTTTTCAGCTCTTTAACAGCCCAATGGATGGGGAATTACACAGAAAATCCATGTCTGACCTCCAGAGTATCGCCTACCTATAGCGCAGGCCTGCGAATAGTCGAAAACGAATGGCTGCGTCCAAGGAGGTTATTGCATCTATGGGCTTTGAATGCGTCTTCCGTGTATTTAACGCTCAGAAAGCTCATTAAATATATATTCAATTATTTTCTATGGCATTGTTAACACCGGCGCGCTGAGCGAGGCTGCACACAGCGGTGCCGTCCATCCTCCAAAGGCAACGCAAGGCAAAGGCATCTCTGGATCAGACAAAGTCCCCGAGGTCGGACCCCCACCTATAATAAAGTCCCAGAGGTCGGACCCCCACCTATAATAAAGTCCCAGAGGTCGGACCCCCACCTATAATAAAGTCCCCTTAATCTCTTGATCGGATGAAGTCCCCGAGGTCGGATAGAGTCCCAGAGGTCGGACCCCCACCTATAATAAAGTCCCCTTATTCTCTTGATCGGATGAAGTCCCCGAGGTCGGATAAAGTCCCAGAGGTCGGACCCCCACCTATAATAAAGTCCCCTTATTCTCTGGATCGGATAAAGTCCCAGAGGTCGGACCCCCACCTATAATAAAGTCCCCTTATTCTCTTGATCGGATAAAGTCCCAGAGGTCGGACCCCCACCTATAATAAAGTCCCCTTATTCTCTGGATCGGATAAAGTCCCAGAGGTCGGACCCCCACCTATAATAAAGTCCCCTTATTCTCTGGATCGGATGAAGTCCCAGAGGTCGGACCTCCACCTATAATAAAGTCCCCTTATTCTCTTGATCGGATAAAGTCCCAGAGGTCGGACCCCCACCTATAATAAAGTCCCCTTATTCTCTTGATCGGATAAAGTCCCAGAGGTCGGACCTCCACCTATAATAAAGTCCCCTTATTCTCTGGATCGGACGAAGTCCCAGAGGTCGGACCCCCACCTATAATAAAGTCCCCTTATTCTCTGGATCGGACGAAGTCCCAGAGATCGGACCCCCACCTATAATAAAGTCCCGAGGTCGGACCCCCACCTATAATAAAGTCCCAGAGGTCGGACCCCCCACCTATAATAAAGTCCCAGAGGTCAGACCCCCACCTATAATAAAGTCCCCTTATTCTCTGGATCGGATGAAGTCCCAGAGGTCGGACCTCCACCTATAATAAAGTCCCCTTATTCTCTGGATCAGATGAAGTCCCAGAGGTCGGACCTCCACCTATAATAAAGTCCCCTTATTCTCTGGATCAGATGAAGTCCAGAGGTCGGACCCCCACCTATAATAAAGTCCCCTTATTCTCTGGATCGGATGAAGTCCAGAGGTCGGACCTCCACCTATAATAAAGTCCCCTTATTCTCTGGATCGGATGAAGTCCCAGAGGTCGGACCCCACCTATAATAAAGTCCCCTTATTTCTCTGATCGGAAGTCCCAGAGGTCGGACCCCCACCTATAATAAAAGTCCCCTTATTCTCTTGATCGGATAAAGTCCCAGAGGTCGGACCTCCACCTATAATAAAGTCCCCTTATTCTCTGATCAGACGAAGTCCCAGAGGTCGGACCCCCACCTATAATAAAGTCCCCTTATTCTCATGGATCGGACGAAGTCCCAGAGATCGGACCCCCACCTATAATAAAGTCCCAGAGGTCGGACCCCCACCTATAATAAAGTCCCAGAGGTCGGACCCCCACCTATAATAAAGTCCCAGAGGTCGGACCCCCACCTATAATAAAGTCCCCTTATTCTCTGGATCGGATGAAGTCCCAGAGGTCGGACCCCCACCTATAATAAAGTCCCAGAGGTCGGACCCCCACCTATAATAAAGTGATGACAAACCCCTGCTTTATAAGGTGGGAAGGCCCCTTTAAGACATTCTCCATACTTTCCCTTACAACAGGATGCCCCAGGCTGTGGGCATGCTGGGAGTTGTGGTTTCTCTACAGCTGGAGAGACTTCTGCCCTGCAACCCGAAATCACACAGAGACCCCCAAACACACAAAATAGTTATTAGGCTGGATCCCTGAAACGTCACCATGCAGCTCCGCAGCTGCTGAACCGAACGAGGGGGGGTCGCAACGACCCCAGAATCCCAAACAAATCCTCCAGCGCTTGGTGGGGGAAACTTGGTAGTTGTGCTGTGACACCATTCAATTCAATGGCCGCAGCAAACATTGGCTTGTAGCCGCTGGCCAAAGGTCAAATGTCACGACATTCCCGATAAGCAAGTTACTTTTCTAGAATTACCTTTAAATGAGTTTCTTAAAGGAGAAGCATCAAAAGCAGCACGTCCTCCACATCAATGCCCCATAGCACGGTAGTGTATGACTTTGCTTTGCTCCATCTATATTAAAGAGTAAAGTTTTATTTAAAAAAAAAAAAAAAAAAAGCTGTCTCTCTAGTGCCACCTACTGGAAGGGCACCCTATATGTCTCCCCTCTGTCCCTTTAAACAGGCCTTATAACAATGACGTGGGAAATGAACCAAAACCAGAATATTTTGGTTTTGGCTTACATCCCAGGTCATTGTTCCCAGACCTATTTAAAGGGCTAGACGCCAACTTAAAGGGCAGCCTTCCAATAGGTGGCGCCAGAGAGCCGGCTTTTTATCCTCCTGGATAAGTGCACATTACACCCGCCACTGCCTGGACTCAGAAACCTGATTCCCCCCTGATCTCTGCTTGCTGTCAGTGAATGGAATCCTTGTTTTACTCCCACAGGCTAAAAAACCGCACGGCTGCGTTTTCTACAGATGTATCCGGGGGACTGTAGCGAACCCTCAGCTGCGAAAAACTTGTAAAATGGTAAGGAACTGAAAGTTGCAGAACTTTTCGCCCCCCTTTAAGGTGTAGTGAGGGGCTTTTCTATAATACTATAGTTCTTCCCCCCTCGGATATGGAAGAGGGACGGAGGGAAGATGACCTGTCGGCCCTTGGAGGCGCCATAGAAAGGAAGGAGAATGGAAGTATGGACTGGGCTGTAAAGGATAAGCTTATGACTTAAAGGGGTATTCCGACCATCGACACATATGGCATATTTGTAGTATATGCTATAACTGAGGGACAGGTTGGAGTCCCATTGCCCTATAGGGAGAACAGGGGCCCAATTATAACCTAAATGCCCCATAGGAACAGCAGGGTCACAGTTAAAATCAAAAAGGCCCATGTTGTCTATTACTTTGCTTCACAAGGGTCCCTATGCCCTGTAGGAAGAGCAGGGGCCCAGTTATAACCAAAAGGGCCCTTGTGTCTATTACTTTGCTTTATGGGGGTCCCCTTGTCCTATAGGGACAGCAGGGGCCCAGTTATAACCAAAAGGGCCCTTGTGTCTATTACTTTGCTTCACACGGGTCCCTATGCCCTATAGGAAGAGCAGGGGCCCAGTTATAACCAAAAGGGCCCTTGTGTCTATTACTTTGCTTTATGGGGGTGCCCTTGCTCTATAGGGACAGCAGGGGCCCAGTTATAACCAAAAGGGCCCTTGTGTCTATTACTTTGCTTTATGGGGGTGCCCTTGCTCTATAGGGACAGCAGGGGCCCAGTTTAAAACGAGAGGGCTCATGTTGTCTATTACTTTGCTTCACACGGGTCCCTATGCCCTATAGGCAGAGCAGGGGCCCAGTTATAACCAAAAGGGCCCTTGGTGTCTATTACTTTGCTTTAAGGGGGTCCCCTTGTCCTATGGGAAGAGCAGGGGCCCAGTTATAAACAAAGGGGCCCTTGGTGTCTATTACTTTGCTTTACGAGGGTCCCTATGCCCTATAGGAAGAGCAGGGGCCCAGTTATAAACAAAAGGGCCCTTGTGTCTATTACTTTGCTTTATGGGGACAGCAGGGGCCCAGTTTAAAACGAGAGGGCTCATGTTGTCTATTACTTTGCTTCACGAGGGTCCCTATGCCCTATAGGCAGAGCAGGGACCCAGTTAAAATCAAAGGGGCCCTTGGTGTCTATTACTTTGCTTTATGAGGGTCCCTATGCCCTATAGGAAGAGCAGGGGCCCAGTTATAACCAAAAGGGCCCTTGTGTCTATTACTTTGCTTTATGGGGGTCCCTATGCCTTATAGGGACAGTAGGGGCCCAGTTATAACCTAAAGGGCCCTTGGTGTCTATTACTTTGCTTCACGAGGGTCCCTATGCCCTATAGGAAGAGCAGGGGCCCAGGGAACATGTTGTCTAATACTTGGCATAATGAGAGTCCACACGTAGCAGGTGTCCGGTATGACCTGCAATTACCTGATATGACTTCGGGAGCGCTAGCGAGTCCTAGAGGTGTCATGTACGGATGAGCCTCCAGAGGGAGAGCTGCACTTCAGGTGGTCCTACTCTCTGACCCCTACATCTCGGAGTCCCTTCTACAGCTTTAGAAAGAGCCCCATGCCGGCACGTGTGTCCTTCCTCCACCACAGCCATCGTCCCCTCTGAGATCTTGACCCTAGCCTACCTGAAGGAGGTCTGCTCCGTCTAGAGGGGTCCTGAAGGGTTCTTTGGACTGACCACCAGAGGAGCAATCCGCCCTGACATGCAGACACGCCGGGTCCTGAGTGTAAAGTACATGCATCCCCTGCACCTGCTGGAAGACAGACATCTGCAGACGCCAAGGCATTCATCATCTCCGGGAGATTTCCAGACGTTGCAAAATGCAAAAAAAAAAAAAAAAAAAGTTGGGGATCTAAAGCCATTGCCTTCAGCAAGGCACCAAGTTAGGAAGTCACCATGGCCGACAGGAGACACTTACCTACGCAGCCAAGAGGGACGAGGGCACCAGCTCTCGCTCTGCCACCTCTGATCTCCTCAGGACCCCAGTCCAGCTCCTCCATGTGTCAAAAACTGCCCTGGCTCCCATCACGAGGCATTGTCCTACCTCCTCCAGGCCTACAAGAGCTTCACAACACGTTCCAGACACACTGTGGGTGCAGCCAGACTTGGGGCATGCTCAGTGCACACAGCTACTCAGCCATTGCACGCCGTTCAACAGTAACACAAAAAAAAAAAAAAAGTAGGAAGTGTCATCGCAACGAGAATCAGACCAGCTAATCCACCAGCTGTGCAGGAGGCAACGTCAACCTGCAGACCGCCGGCCTGACAATCCCACCGCCACGTGCTGCTCCTTGCTGCATCCGAGGCTTTCTTGTACACAAGGGGGCCCACATTCCAGCGTGGCCCACACAATGCCGGGCAGACCGCACGCCTCTCCATTGTGTCAAGGCAAACAAAGGCCGACATTTGCCACCTTTATTTGGTGGATTTCAGGCCCTTGCGTCTACACATTTTGCAAGACGCCAACCTGTGGCTCTCCTGCCTTTAATAGGGCATGCTGAGGGTTGTAGTCCCAAATCCAGGTTGCATAATTCGTAGCTGTCTCCGACTTGTATTTTGTCAATGGGTCGTTCCGGCAGACATGACTGTTTCCTTGACAACAATGGTTAATACCTCGGAAATCATCCGCGGATTTTTTATTTTTTTTTTCCTACTATTCAATAGTGTAAATCCAAACAGGAAAGTATTTTATCCACCAAGGACTCGGCGATGTACCGTCTGCTAGAAAAGGCCTCCATTACGTCTAGAGGGTTGTGGAGGCCGCCAGTTGGGGTTGTCCTATGTCATCAGGATCTGATCGGTGGTGGTCCGACATGAAGAGAAGAAGAGACCGCACCACTCTGACGCCTCTCCATGGCTCACCAATCACAGCGCCATCCATTGTATAGTGGCCATGATTGGTATCACAGCTCAGCCCCATTCACATGACTAGGACTAGGTCATATGACCAATGACCGTGACATCGCTGGCCTACGGTGACCGGTGGGGGTGCCTCAAGTCGCACTACCACCGATCAGATACGAATGACCTATTCTGGGGCTAGGTCATCAATATTAAACCTCTTTAAGGAGCAAGCAATGATTCCTAGGAAAAAGGGTATGTAAATCAGCTCTCATCCAGGAGGAGGAAAGCTACCTCTTTAGCGCCACCTACTGGAGGCAGAGGTCGATGTCTGACCCTTTAGCTGGCCTTGGTGTATACGCCAAAACGGATTCTTCTCCATACGGGCTCACGCATACTAAAGCATTTTATTTCCGTGTCCGTTCCGTTTCTTTTGCGGATCGGATGCAGCCCCATTCACTTCAATGGGTCCGCAAAAAATGCAGACAGCGCACCGCACGCTATCCGCATCCGTATGTCCGTTCTGTAGACAGAACCTGTCCTATTCTTATCCGTTTTGCAGATAAGGATAGGCGTTGTTACCAGGGCTGTGGAGTCGGTAAGCCAAAGCCCCGACTCCAACTCCGACTCCTCAATTTCCCCTCACCCCGACTCCGACTCCCTCATACATGGAGCATGTTTAAGTGATAACTTTAAACAAATTTGCATAAAATCAATAGTACAGATAAGTCATGACAAAAACAGTTTGTAATCTATCAGGCTTCTCTGGGTACAGCTCACTAAGGGCCTGATCAGAGGTGTAGCTAGAGGTTCAGCACATGGGGGGGCGAAACATACTTGAGTGGGCCCCCCACTTATTGGCTTCCCAAACGCATGTTTCCAACTTCACAGGCACATACTACTACCGTAGTTGTGGTTATAATACTGTATTAGCAAGATGACTATATAAACTGCTAGATCAGACCTCATCACAGAATGTGCCCCCATCAGACCTCCTATGTTAAAGGAAATCTGTCCCCAGCTTTTACATCACTAAACTAACAGTCCCTTGACCCATCAGACCTCAGATCATCAGAATGTGCCCCATCTACCTCAGATCATCAGAATGTGCCCCCATCAGACCTCAGATCAGCGTATTGTGCCCCCATCAGACCTTAGATCAGCAAGAAATGTGCCCCCATCAGACCTTCAGATCAGCAGAATGTGCCCCCATCAGACCTCAGATCAGCGTATTGTGCCCCATCAGACCTCAGATCAGCAGAATGTGCCCCATCAGACCTCAGATCAGCAGAGTGTGCCCCATCAGACCTCAGATCAGCAGAATGTGCCCCATCAGACCTCAGATCAGCAGAGTGTGCCCCATCAGACCTCAGATCAGCAGAATGTGCCCCCATCAGACCTCAGATCAGCAGAATGTGCCCCCATCAGACCTCAGATCGGCAGAATGTGCCCCCATCAGACCTCAGATCGGCAGAATGTTCCCCCCGCATCAGATGTCCCCCATCAGACCTCAGATCGTCAGAATGTTCCCCATCAGACCTCAGATCGCAGAATGTGCCCCCATCAGACCTCAGATCGGCAGAATGTGCCCCCATCAGACCTCAGATCGGCAGAATGTTCCCCCATCAGACCTCAGATCAGCTTAATGTTCCCCCATCAGACCTCAGATCGGCAGAATGTGCCCCCATCAGACCTCAGATCGGCTTACTGTGGCCCCCATCAGACTCCATAATGGAAGCGCTCACTTGTATTCGCCTGATTGTACTAAGGCCATCCCTGCTGGGCCCCCCCAGAGGTATTGGGCCCGGAGCATCGCCTCCCCTGCCCCCCCTCTCCCCCAGTAGCTACGCCTCTGGGCCTGATGTATGAAAACTGTCTAGGTCTAAGACTTTTTTGTTGCCCATAGCAACCAATCGGAGGTCCCCTTTCATTTCTCCAGAGCACTATATGAAATGAAAGGGGAGCTCTGATTGGTTGCTATGGGCAACAAAGAAACTTCTACACCTAGACAGTTTTCATACATAAGGCTCTAGGTGTTTTACATCAGCAGATAGAAGCCATGAGAGCAGCTAACCTCTCCACACATGAGCTCAGAGGAAACATAAAGCATCAGAGAGAACATGCACTGGACATAAAGGGCAGCACACATTCATCTCAACTAAAAGCCGAAATCCTTAGATCAGGAACAGACATTTATAGGACATTTCATCATTTTCACAAATTCTTATAAAAATATATTCAGCACTGAACTAAATGTACTAATTCATTATATATTTTAGGAGTCGGTCCATTTTATACCGACTCCGACTCCACCAAAATGGTGACCGACTCCGACTCCACAGCCCTGGTTGTTACAATGGATCCGTAAAAAAAACGGATACAATACGGATGTCACGCGGACGGCAAAATACATACGGTCGTGTGCATGAGCCCTAAGGAAAAGACAGTTTTTTCTGAGGCCGCTTGGGTCTGTCTAGGGCCGTAGCCATCAACCAAGCAGTCAAACTGTGTTATCTAACCTGTGTCCTAAAGAGGAAACTATTTCGGTTGAAACAAGCTTCAAGGGTTAAGGGGGCACGCCGAGGGCTGGGGGAAGCCGGCAGTACTCCATAGGTACCAAAAAGATACCAAACATGGAGAAGGTATCAAAAAAAGGAAGGGAGAACCAGGGGTATATTCAGATGTTGCGGCTGCGGTGCGGTAGCCGTCCAAAATCCCCACGATACCCTATGCAAGCGAGGTCACCATCGCAGTAGACCCCCATCAGTCTATACAGTAATGACCGGCCTTGCTCCCAAATCCTGCCCGACTCAGCCGAAAATTTTTGAAAAAATGTCACCGCGTAAAGTCACAGCTGTTACTAAAAACATTCAATGCGACAGAGATGCGGTGACCGATTTCTACGGCTTTTTCCTTTTTATTAGTAGTTCTCCACTATATAGTTTATGCTATAGGCCAAGAGGCAGGAGGATTTCGAGGAGCTTCCAAAAACTACATTAGGCATAAAGCTTCTTGTTATCACGAAGGTAGCGCCCAAAAAGATTTAGGGTCTCCGCCTACTTCCGGCGGCGTCTACTTTTTGCCAGTAACCTGACGGATTACGTTAAGATGGTGCGGCTATCGTTTGTCCCAGCTAAGGACTATCTTAGACCTCATTCACATTTCCGTGCGTCCCATATTTTGCGCTCCATATTCCACGGACGCTGCTCGGCTGAGAATTTCTTGACCTGGCCCTCCAGCTGTTGTGAAACTACAACTCCCAGCATGCACACTTGCCCTGCTCTTCTTAGAACTCCCTTAGAAATGAACGAAGCATGCTGGGAATCGTAGTTTCACAACAGCTGGAGTGCGCTTGACAAAACGCGGATGCCATCGGTGTCGTGTCAGTGGTTTTTCACGGACTCATAGTTTACAACGGACATGTTTGGTCCATATCACGCACGTCTTTGTGATCTTTCCACCGATCCCACGGAGCGGTGTGTGAACAAACAGCGTGGGCACGTGTGCGGTCTGCAAAAAAAAAAAAACGGAAATGTGAACGAGGACTTATACACTAACCCCACGTTACTACAATTCCAGGTCGCTTGAGCGCTAGCAGCAGAAAAACACAAGCCTTGCAGGATAACCCCAGGACGCCGCATAAAGGAAATAGGTTCGTCAAAAGAATTTTAACCATTGAGGATTGCAACAGATAGCAAAAAAAAATAAAAAAAAATGTACTTTTCCAGAACAGATGCCTCCAGCGCAAGCTGAGAACTGAGGATCATCCGCAGCCATATACAGTCAAATACCAGGAGATCGGGCTCAATGTCAACTCCTCAAGGCAGAAAGGTCCTCCCTGCAAGACCTACAGAAGATGTGGAGCGTTGGCAATCCCGTAGTTAGCTATTATCTCCACAAACAAAGAGACGCTGCCCCGGCGAGCAAGACATGCAAATCAATGCCAAGTATGACTCTGGGGATGGGTGGAGGTGACTGCAAAGTTTCCACACAGTCCAACTGCACCAAAAAAACATCTAGGAAAGAAGAGAAAATGAGAGATCTGGAGGGAAGGATTCAAGGAGGGCGAGACGGGCTGACGTACCTCCACCACAGGCCACTCTGTGCCATCAGATTCCCCTCCAGCAGCTGCTGAGGCCTACCCTGGTGTGTCCATGAGCTTCCAGCACTAGGAGCAGCAGAGCTGAGCATGCTCAGTGCGAGCTCCTTCCCTCCAGCAGGAAACCAGCTCATGGCCGGTCGGCTGTCGTATGGAGAAGGACTCCTTGTGGTCGGCGAGGGCCACCGACGAAGTTTTTAATGCAAAAATTTCTTCTGCCACCGCCCCCATTTATCTCCAAACTCCGTGCACACGTATGGATATTTCGGGAGCAGAAACTTTTGCAATAAATCTGCCGCTTGTGAACACACCCTTATAGCCAGACACACCGGGAAGGCCACCCATCAGCTGCAGGACGTACATGTGGGGAGTTATAGGCCGGACTATAGGCTACTTCTCGATGGGACAGTATTACTGCAATACAATACAACATGGAGTATAGCGGTCTGCCCTGGGAATGAGCCATGCGGTGCCCGAGGTGTCTGCAGTCCTGGATGTAACCATAAACCAAACCATAGGGCCGTGATCGCAACATATGGCTGCCCAGGTACTGCCAAACAACAACTCCCAGCATGCCCTGACAGCCTAAGGCAGTCTGGGCACATTGGGAGTTGTATTTCCGCCACAGCTAAGGGGCCACAGGTTGGAGTCGGACGTTACCAGGCTCTAAATTGCTCCCCCGACCTTAGAGTCTTTTGGGTTATCAACGTCGACCAGGATCCCAGTATGGAAACGAAGAAACCCGAGTAAACTTTACAACCGTCAATGGTTGTATGGGGTTATAATACAAGAGGAAAGAGTCACATACAAAGCCAACCGAAGCTCGGAAAGCACACAGAAAAGGAAAAGTGCTAAAATTTAAATTTATCTATGGATGTGTCCCAAATGATTAAAATAGATTATAAAATATTAGAAAAAATAAAATATATATATATATATATATTTATTTTTATATAATTTTATATATAATTGATTTATATATATATTTATATATTATATATATATATATATATATATATATATTACAATATAAATCTAAAATCTTAAAAAAATAAAAATATAATAAATAAAAACAAAAAATAAAAACAAAGAATGCAATAAAAATTAGAAAATAAAAATCTAAAAACAAAACAAGAAAAAAAAAAAAAATCAATAAAAAAAAAATACTAAATCAAAAAAAGATGAATAAATTATAAAAATTGGCTGCATCTTCCCTTCTACCGACACATACACAATATACAAATCCTAGTTTCTATACGGCAGGGATGTCAAACTCTTGGCCCTCCAGCTGTTGCAAAACTACAACCTCCATCATGTCTGGACAGTCTACAGCTATCAGGGCATGGTGGGAGTTGCAGTTTTGCTGTACGGCTATGGATCCCATATGGAGTTCACGGCGAGACGCTACAAGGAGGGTTACCAATGACGAGAAAGGTCCCAGAACACGAAGACGGGTCCTGACTGTCCACAGTTCTGGACGCTGCTCAATGACGTCAGGTTCGACTGAAGTCCTAGCATTAGGACATGGGGCCAAGGAGCACTGAAGAGTTAATCGGCTTCTTCTCTACCTCACGTCAGGAACGCTGAAGGTGGTCGCACCTCAAAGTCTGCCTTTAACCCATATTTCTAACATTGAGTCAGTCCCCAAAGCCATCTGGGTCTAGGAAGGAAGGTTGGCTTGGTCCTCGCGTAGAGGATTACATTGTGCAAAACAAAAGGAGACCAGACGACGACAAAAAAAACAACAAAAAAACTAGGCCAAATCATAAAAAGGTGGGCGCTCCATGTAAAGTTTCCAAGTCCTAGGTGGGTGGGGGGGGGAGAAGATCTGCATGCAGCCACCCAAAGCCCAGCCTGACGAGCCTCGCTAAGACAAGAAACATTAGCCAACACTTGAAATATGTAAATTGTCTCCAACAGCCTGGAGGAAACAAAGAGTCTACAAGAAGTCAGCAGATCCTGATCACTGCAAGATGAGACTGAGAAGGAGGGCGAGACGGGCTGACGTACCTCCACCACAGGCCACTGTGCCATCAGATTCCCCTCCAGCAGCTGCTGAGGCCTACCCTGGTGTGTCCATGAGCTTTCAGCACTAGGAGTAGCAGAGCTGAGCATGCTCAGTGCGAGCTCCTTCCCTCCAGCAGGAAATCAGCTCATGGCTGGTCGGCTGTACTGTGTCAATAAAGGAAGATTTCACCCCCCCTCCTCCTCCTCCTTCGTGCTCAGCAAGGGCCTCCACCAAAGTCCAAGTCAAGGCACTAGGCTCCTTCATGGAGGCCAGGAGAAGCCTTCACACTAAAAATCACCCATACATAGTAACACATGGAAGCTGGGAGGTCACAAAGTATCGGGTTTACTGATACATTGTGTCTCAGCGAGCGCATGCAAATGACCATGGAGACGGCACATTTAACACTACGTTGGCTCCTTCTCAGTTTCCTTGTATGTAAAACCTCACACGCTTAGGAATTAGATGGCGAGCTCTGAAGACCACTGTGGGGTTGTAGGTCATCTGAGGGAATTCCTTGTTTTTGACACCCACAACTCTTTAGGTCATGTCCAACCTGGGCGATACGAGGTCGTCTACGGAGACGGAACCTATGGCCCTTGAGCTTCAGGGAATTGACAGCCGAAAGGCAATGGTTCACCTCCCTTCCCCCGACATGGATGATCCCTGTAGGGCTAGCTCCTCTGAACGTAAGGATACCCTCTCACTTGGTGATCGTTCCATATGCAAATGAATCATTAAGTGCACCAAGGGCGGGCCCAGGCCACTCTGTGCACCCTTGCTCCTCCTACTTCCTCGGTCAGCCCCTCCCTTTTCTTCTTGATCTCGGCATAATCAAGAAGGTTCTGTCAGTCAAGGAGGAAGAGCAAGGGTGCACAGAATGACTTGGGCCCACCCTCGGTGCACTTAACAGCTCATTCGCATATGGATTAAAAGTACTTTTTCTCCAGAAAGGTATCGTTAAGGGAAAGTTATCATTCCGTTCGGCGGAGCTAGGCCTACAAGGCAGTGTGGCTGGTGATAAGACTCACTTTAAATTTAACGAACGGGCTTAAAAACTGCACCAATTACGGATCTGTTAGAACGCGCCCCAGCAAAATGTTGAGCAATTCGCAAACTGCGTCCAGATAGGAACTAAAATCCAGCGGACGAACTAAAGGCGAGGATTAATCTACAGCCCCTAAATCTGAAGAACATCAGATTCCTTCAAGACATAGAGGGGTTTCTAAAGCAAGAAACTAGGTGAGATCCTCCACCAAGGAAATCCATCGGGCTCCGTTCCAGTACACAGCGCTGGATATCTGACTATACAGTGGGATATGTCAGGAGCTTCCCAGTGAGGGTGTCAAATGGAGGCTTAAAACGTGATGTCAACAGGCCCTTAAAGGGATATTCCCATCTTGGACAATGGGGGCATATTGTTAGGATATGCCCCCATTGTCTTATAGGTGCGGGTCCCACACCTATATCGAGAACAGAGCGGGGAGCGCTGTGCCTGGAGGACTCCAGGTTTCCCGGGGTCCGGCCACCACCAGGCGCTGCTCCTATAGAAATGAAGGGGAGCAACACTGCGCATGCGCGGCCACCGCTGCCATTCATTTCTATGTAGCCAGCGCTCAGCCATTTTCGGCGGCCCCATAGAAATGAATGGAGGGCAGCTGCGCATGCGCAGTGCGCCCTCCTTCTCTTTTGGGGCCCCGTTCTGGATATAGGTGCAGGACCCGCACCTATAAGACAATGGGGGGGGCATATCCCAGCGATTACCCCCCCCCCCCCCATCGTCCAAGATGGGAATAACCCCTTTAAAGCATCCAATAAGGCATCTGAAATGGGGTTTTTAAAATGTGGACGAGCCCTTTAAAGGGTTTTTTTCCCATTATAAACCCTTGTCTGACCACCCACAAGACCGGGGCGCCCCGTGAAGCTAATTGGAGCAGCAGCGGGCATCCACGAACCGCCATTCCATTCAGATTGGAGATACAGAGCCCCTCGTGTTCATGATTAGCGGATCTCGGACCCCTATAAATCAAACACCTGTTCTGGGGATAGGAGATGAGTGTTTGTAAAGGGACAACCCCTTTAAGACGCGAAATCTCCTGCCGTCCCGAACAGAAGATATACGAGAGAACTGGTCTGGGTGAATACTGCAAAGACCTGAGTGACCTTCACTTCCAGAATGAAGAAAAAAACAGTCTACAGAAGGGAGAGGAGATCCATTATGGAGGACGGGTACGCAGCGATGCCGATCCTAACGGTGGTCGCACTCCCCGCACGGCTCACGCTGAAATTATCTAGGAAGCGTCGTCTTCTCTGCAGGAACAGGCCGGAGACCAGACCATTACCTGCACTACGTCTCCTGAGGCGTCCACCACCTTGATTTGGGCTGCAGTCACACATGCGGGTTTTTTGATGCAGAAATGGATTTGGTAAGATGAGGGACAGACAGATACGTCGCTTTCCTGCCGGATACTGGTTTTAGCTATTAAAAAAAAAAAACGTAGGCGAGTTTCCAGCCTTAGGACGGATTGTCGTTGATTTTGCAGAGGGTGTGGGGTTCACAGCAAACTTCAGTAAAACCGCATGCAGCTCATCGCCATCATCTGAATATAACCTTACAGAGGAGAGCTGCACACGATGCAGATTACACATGGAAAAACCAGTGTAAGGCCTCATACACACAAACGTATTTTCTTTCGGCGTCCGTTGTTTTTCTTTTCTTTTTTTTTTTTTTTGCGGACCGTATGCGGAACCATTCATTTCAATGGGTCCGCAAAAAACGGAAGTTACTGCGTGTGCATTCTGTTTCCGTATGTCCGTTCCGCAAAACAATTAGAACACGACCTATTACTGTCCGCATTACGGAGAAGGATAGGACTGTTCTATTAGGGGCCGGCTGTTCCTATCCGCAAAATACAGAATGCACACGGGCGTCTTTTTGGTTTTGCGGCCCCCAAAATACATAAGGTCGTGTGCATGAGGCCTAACACAGTACCAGCCAAGTGCGGGAGATTAGACCAATCCTATGCACACTTTGCTCCTTACTTCTGTGCGGAAACTGACCTGGTCGTGGGGATTTTAAAATCCGCGCCAATCATGTGAATGGGTTTTCTCCATAGACTTTAATGGGTTTATAAATCCGCACCAAAAACCTCATAAAAATACACAAAAAAATGCACCAAATTCGCAATAAATAGTGCGGTTTTATTGCGAATTTTCTGCATACAAATCCGCACAGTATGCAGGTAGCATTAAAGGAGTATTCCGGTTACATTAGGTTATCCCCAATCTACAGGATAGGGGATAACTATTAGATCAGTGGGGTCCTACTACGGGGACCCCCCATCGATCACAAGAACAAGGGCTCTATACCCCCTGCAATGAACAGCGCTATCGGTTGGGCACGCGTGCGGCCGTTCCATGAATTTCTATGGGAATTCCGGAGATAGACGTCAGGGGGTACGGGGCCCACGTTCTTGTGATCAGGTAGGACCCCCACCGATCTAATAGTTATCCCCACATCCTGTGGATAGGGGAGAGCTTAAAGGCTATGTATTCACCTTTGGTGGACATTTTTTTTTTTTTTTTTATTACTGCATTGTACTCATTTTGAGCTAAAAAAAAAAATTTAGATGGGTCTTTATTAAAAATATGGAGCCCTTATATCTGTACAGAGCTGAGATGCTCTAGTAGCAGCCTGTGGATTTTTTGGTCTTTTCCTTCAGACCAGGAGCTGACAGGTTCCTTATCTCTGACCTCCTAAACACTCATTACAGCTCAGTGCTTATCTTACTGATAAGAATGTGTCTTAAATAAGTGTTCATGACCTCTCAGTAGTTTAGAGAGAAGGTTTTTAGATGACAAAGTGAAAGTACCACTCACACAGTTAGAACAACAGTTAACCCCTTGTGACAGAACGGCTCAATATTTTTAATAAAGGCCAAATGAAAAAATTATTTTCAGGCAAAAATGAGTAAAATTCAATCACAAAAAAAAAAAAATTGCCTCCAAAGGTGTACATAGCCTTTAATTTGACGGGTACGTTCGTACGTTTAGGTACGTTCACGCAAAGTATTTTAGGTACGTATATTGGGGATTCTGCTCCAAAAGCGCACGCAAAAGTTCCCTATTGACTTCGAGGGGAATTCGCACGCTCCAGGACGTAGGCATAGGTAGGTTTAGAGTAAGACCTGCCTGACCTGAGACCACCGTGACGCTGGGTAGGTGGGCACAGATGTGTTTTGATCAAAATATATTGGCTGAGAGTCTCAGATTTTACCATATCAGAATGAGGGCTTAGTTTATACAGTATATATTGTTTGCATCTCTTTTGTTAGTGTATTAAATATACTTTTTTTATGATTTATTTATATATGTGGCCATTGACATTCCGCAATCATTATTATTACATCATGCAGGATGTTCTTTATCCTTTTTTTCTGTGAATTCGCATGCTAAACCAGACGGCGCTTTTTTTGCGGTTGCGATTTTAAAAACCACACCGTTGGAAAAAAAAAAAAGAAGCAGCGTCTTATCCATTCCTCATCTAGAATTTCCATTGAAAATGCCCATGAATGAAAATCCTCAAAAAAAAAAGAAATAAAAATTCTAAAAAAATTCCAGGGAAAAAAATTCTACAAAAAAGAATTCTAAAACTATTCCGGAAAAAAAAACTTCTAAAAAAATTCCAGGAAAAAAAAACCTTCTAAAAAAATTTCCAGGGGAAAAAAAATTCTAAAAAAATTTCCAGGAAAAAAAATTCTACAAAAAAAATTCTAAAACTATTCTGGAAAAAAAAACTTCTAAAAAAATTCCAGGAAAAAAAAACCTTCTAAAAAAAATTCCAGGGGAAAAAAAATTCTAAAAAAATTTCCAGGAAAAAAAATTCTAAAAAAAAAAAAATTCCAGAAAAAAAAAAACTTCTAAAAAAATTCAAGAAAAAAAAAATTCTAAAACAATTACGGAAAAAAAACAGTTCTAAAAAAAATTCCATGGGAAAAAAAAAACTGATTTGGATTCCCCATCAGGTTTTTTTTTCAGCTCCTTAGGGAGCTGCTCGGTCCACACTTTTGTAGTCTTCAAGTCTATAGCTCTACACCCGGGGCGAACACCGACGAAGATGCATTCGGCATACCACTCACTCATCACACTGTAAGCAGTTTAAATAACAAATTGCAAAAAAATTAAATAAATTTAAAAACCGCATTGGTCTGATACACATTCTAGAGTTAAGTGCTATATACTTACAAGACCGGTGGTGTATTACGTAAGCGACCTGGCGTCCTGGAAGACGCCATTTCCTAGGCAATTCATTACGCGCTCACTTGTGCAAAGTTTCTCACTTTGGTTTGTGATGAGGCCCCGAAAATGTTGGCGCAAAAAGAAAAGAAAAGAAACCCCACACATAACAAAAATTTGTGCAACAGCGACACCCGCAGGAAGTGCACTGACACTGCAGACTGTGAGCTCCAGTGCACTGGAAGTATGCGGACTACACCGACCTCTCAGATTTCACATGGCAAGCAGGAAAATACGGAGACTTAAAGGCGTGTATATATATTTTTTTTTTTTTGCGTACTCCTTTTTTCAGCAGCGTTTTCTGCAGTGTAAACGACTGCAATATACATAGCAAATGGCGTGTGCGTGGGTTGCTTTAAGAGCTCACGACCGTATGTGTTGCGCAGATCCAAAAAACACGGAGACCGGCCGAGTGCATGCCGCCATTTTTTACTTTTTTTTTTTTTTTTACTCCTGTTGTAGGACACGTTCTTTTTTGCAGGGCTGCGAAACGTACACACGCCGCGCGCCGTCATTGAAATGAAATGTGGACCGGATGCGGACCAAACATACGCGTCGTGAGGCCTAAAGAAGAGAAACGTCACTTCCTGAATGATTTTGGAAAACAGCAGCGGAAAAATACCTTCCTGTGTGAACTACAGCGCGCGTTTCATTTCGAAGCGTATTACAGCGGGTTTTTTTAACGCTGCCAATGTCGTCTCGTGAACGGCCAATCCAAGAAGGACTATCCGCCTCACGGTCCATCTCAAGAAGTGATCCGCACCGCGCAAGGTGGATTTCACATCGGCAGCAGAAAAATTCCGCAGGCGGAATTCGGAACAGAATACCCACACTGAAACCTGTGTTAAAAAAAAAAAAACGTATCAAACGCACTAATGGTAAAAGATATCAAAAACGCGTCTGAAATACCACATACCATGCAGCTGAAACAAGTAAAATTAGCGCGTTTCAACTGCATGAAAAAAAAAAAAAAAAAAAAAACGTGCGGCCGAATACCACGCTACAAAACCTTGCGGTTTTTCAGATGTGGTTACGTGTGAACTGACTCTAAGGCTTCATTCACACGACCGTATTTTGTTTCCGTGTCCGTTCCGGGTTTTTTTGCGGACCGTATGCGGACCATTCATTTCAATGGGTCCGCAAAAAAAACGGAAGGTACTCCGTGTGCATTCCGTTTCCGTATGTCCGTATTTCCGTTCCGCAAAAAAGATAGAACATGTCCTATTCTTGTCCGTTTTGCTGACAAGGATAGGCATTGTTACAATGGATCCGCAAAAAAAACAGAAACACGGATGCCATACGGAACGTCATCCGTTTTTTTTTGCGGACCGCAAAACACATACAGTCGTGTGAATGAAGCCTTATCCTGGCAACCCCCCCAGTCAGTCTTGAATCACCTGAGGAGCAGGTCTGGAAGAATACAGGGCACCCAAGGTCTACAGGGCAACGATCTCCAACCTGCAGCAAAACTACAACTCCCATCATGCCCCGATAACCCTCTTAATGCAAGACCTAATACAGCTGTATGCTTCAGCTCTATGGAGACGACCTCCGTGGCCCAGCAGAAGGCTCTATACACTTCGCTCACGTTTCCACAAACGGACGGAATAAAACGCCATTAACTCCACGTGTGAGGCGTTTGCGCTGATAAAGGAAGGTGGCGACGTGCTCCGGTGACAGACGCGACCACCCGAGGGCGGCCAATCTCCGTACCCCGTCCCTTATCTCTCCCTGCAGAAGCCTCCATCTGGACCAGACACCTGCGGGATATCTCGGCGTCCCCCGAGCGGAGATTAATCTCGCCATTACCACCTTATTAGACTCTAATTGTCTGGTGGTTCCCGGGAGACAGGGCGGGTTTAACCCCTTTGCTGGATGTAACGTCTTCACCCGCCGCTGAGGTCTGTCCTATGTGAGGTAGAGGAGAGGGTTAACCCGTTTTGCTGAAACAGACTGTAATCTAATCCTTACCTTTGAGCCAATCAGGAGCCATCGGCGGGGATTTCACACGCTCCCCCACTGTACCGACATCTGTCATAATGCAGCCCCACTGCTAATGAGACCACCGCAAAATACAGTTCACCCATGGTCGTCAGCATACAAAGGGTTACCGTCAAAACCATGACGGTCGCCCTCTGACACCTCTGTACAGGTCCGGCCTACCAAGTGGACGTGCGCTGGGCCATATAGAAGTCAATGCTTCTGGGCAACTCATTCTCTAGGACACTGCTCCTCACCTGTTGGAAAACTACAACCCTCAGCATGCCCTGACAGCCGCTAGAGAAGGACGGATTGGCCCTGGCATCAGACGGCACCATAATAACGGGTCAAGAACGGCCAGAATAGGTCCTGCAGAGGTATCGGGTCACAGTTGCCATCATGTGCCATGCCCCCTGTCGTCTTAGAGCAGTGATGCCCAACCTGCGGCCCTCCAGCTGTTGCAAAACTACAACCCTCAGCATGCTTGGACAGTCGCTAGAGAAGGCCGGATTGGCCAGCAGTGGCCCTGGCATCAGGCGGCACCATAATAACGGGTCAAGAACGGCTAGAATAGGTCCTGTAGAGGTATCGGGTCACAGTTGCCATCATGTGCCATGCCCCCTGACGTCTTAGAGCAGCGATGCCCAACCTGCGGCCCTCCAGCTGTTGCAAAACTACAACTCCCAGCATGCTCGGACAGCCTACAGCTATCAGCCTACAACAGGGCATGATGAGAGTTGTAGTTTTACAACAGCTGGAGGGCTGCACGTTGGGCATCGCTGCTCTAAGACGACAGGGGGCATGGCACATGATGGCAACTGTAACCCGATACCTCTGCAGGACCTATTCTGGCCATTCTTGGCCTGTTATCATATTCCCGTCTGACAAGAATTTAGTCACCTAGGGGCAATCGGAAAGATTTAAAGACTGCGATGCTTCCTATGAAGGAAAGGGGGAGGTCGATAGGCTGAGAGATATGGGGGTCTGTCAGTCTCTAGCCTATATAAGGGTGAATTCACACACGGCAGATCTTCAGCACGTGTTTATGGGACTGTCCCATTCATCCTTATGGGTCTTGCTAAAAATTCATGTACAAGCAGCAGAACCAACCCCATTCAGATGCAGGGAAAAGATTTCCAGTCATGTGAACTCATCCTAAGTGTCCAGAAGACGCCATGGTCGTCCGATAAAAGGGGGTCTGTTACCGCCAAAATCTGTATTAAAGTAAGCATACCGCCATGTAGGCTCGGTGCCCTGAAACAAAACCGCACCTTTCTAGTGAAAATACAGTCCTCTAATCCTGAGAGATGCTTCTTTTTACTGTACATACAAATAAGGCTTTGGGTGCACTGTGGGTGGGACGGTGCACCTAAGTTATCGCTACTGGCTCTATTATCTCAGGGACCATCAAACAAACAAGAGGTGGGCAGCGTCACCGACGGACCCAATGGTGCACCAACAGAGCGCTAAAGTTATTTTAATTACTTAGGCCCAAAGCCTGAGGCTGCACTACTGACACAAGTCTGATGGCCTGTGCAGGTACCCCAGGAGTCACGCGCAGAATTTTCTAACCATAAAGCAATAGAACATGATGACATTTTCAGTTCCTTTTTTTTTTTCTTCTTTATTGAGAAACGCTTTTTTTTTTTTTTTTTTTTTTATATTGGCTCAACGAAAATCCCCCCCTCCCCTTCCCAATCATCTGTTTGCTGGTGATCATTAAAGGGGTACTCCCACCCCAAACGCTAGGATATGCCGTCAATGTCAGATAGGTGGTACCCGCACCTATCTCCGGAATGAGACCCCTCGCCATTCACTGCTATGGTAGTTCCGAAAATAGGCGAGCGAGCGCAAGTGCGACCACCATCCATTCACCTCGATGGCAGTTCCGAAATAGCAGAGCCGCGCTTTTTCTGGCTGTCCCCATAGAAGTGAATGGAGAGGTGGCCCTATGGCGGTGCTACGGGAGTCCTGAAAACAGAGGGGCGAGCGCATGCGCGGTCATCTCTCCATGCACTTCTATGTGGCCGTGCATGCGCTCGCTCAGTTATTTTCAGAACTCCCATAGCAGTGAATGGAGAACACTTGCAGATAAGCGGTGCGCTCTCCTCGACTTTGGGGGGGGGCCCCGTTCTGGAGATAAGAGCGGGTCCCAGAGGTGAGACCTGCACCTATCTGACACTGACGGCATATCCTAGCGATACTCCAGAGATGGGAGTACTCCTTCTATTGCGGTGCAGTTTGGAGGGTAACTCTGGTTTACTTGCAAAACTGGGTGCCCATTACGGCTACAGATGAGATATGTTAGCAATATCAGATTGGTGGGGGTCCGACAACCCTACCCCCCCCCCGATCTATTCAGTGTCTGGAGCAGGACCCAGAAGGCTCCCGCACACTATGTAATTGCCGGCGCCGACGTACCGTCGATCAAATACCATTCAAGACGCGACATCTCGCTTCACGGTGCGGCTTCTATACACGTGCGTAGGTTAGCCACAGGGGGATTAGACCCACCGAACCAAACCCGAGGTAGTTTAACCCCCTAACTGTTCTGCCCGAGTCCAGCTCGGGCAGTGTGAAAAGTAGATAACTGGAGGAGGGAGGGCTGCTTTACAATGGTAGCAGCTAGAAACATGCAACTGGTCTTGTCTGAAAGCTGACAGTCCAGGATTTCATACAAGACCAAAAGCTAAAGTCCAAGCAACAGAGGACAAATCAAGTCGGGAATAATAGCGAGTGAAACCTGTTTTTACCTTCATTTTCAGCTGCATTCACAGCATCCCGATTTCTATCAGTGATATCTTCCTCTGTCCGGAACATATTGCTGTCATCTGGTATTGTCTGAAAGCTTGGAATATCTGCTTTCAAACAAGATTCAACAGTTGCATGTTTCTAGTTGCTACCATTCAGGAGGTAGCAGCATCTAAAGCAGCCCTCCCCCCTCCTGTTAGCTACTTTTCCCAATGCTGGCGCTCCACTCTGGCAAAACAGTTAGGGGGTTAAAGGGGTGTCTCATCTGGTATATTGGGGGCACAATGTTAGGATATGCCTCTCATAGGTCTAGGACCTGCACCCATGCTTAGAAGGAGCCTGCAAAGTGCACGCGCGGCCAGACACCATTCATTTCTATGGGAGTGCTGAAAACAACCAAGCGGCCATCGCTCCATTCACTTACGGATATAGGCAAGCCACCGCTCAACTATTTTTGGAACTCCCATAGAAATAAATGGAGGGCGGCTGGCTGCGCATGTGCGTTGCACCCTCCACCACTTTCGGGGCTCAGTTCTAAGGATAGGTGCAGATCCCAGAGGTGGGACCCGCACCTATCAGACATTGGGGGCATACCCCTAGTTTTAAGGGAGAATAACCCCCTTTAAACTACAAACCCAATGGACTTCTGCTGCGGACTCCCCCACCGTGTCAGCCTAAAAGTCCGTTCACACACACGTCGGACTGGACTTATGCACGTAATTCTGGTTTCCGCCGCCCCGTTCACACACTACGGAAAATTTCTGTCCCTGCCTTCTGGAGAAAACAGAAAAAAAAAAACATATTCGTAAATATTTGTGTAATTCGCATTAAAAAGTCACAGATCCGCGGCTGTGAAAATGGAGCGCAAGCCGTAGATTACCGCCGACGCGTCCGCTAGTAAATACGTGTGGACTAGAGGGATCTTTCAGAAAAGTCGGATGACTAGCAGACTTTGGGGGCGAATTTACTCAGTCTTAGGCCCCATTCACACGTCCGCAAATGGTGTCCGCATCCGTTGCGCAATTTTGCGTAATGGGTGCGGACCCTTTCACTTTCAATGGGGCCGCAAAAGAAGCGGACGGCACACAGTGTGCCGTCCGCATCCGCGGCTCCCGAAAAAAAATAGAACATGTCCTATTCTTGCCGAATACACGGACAAGAAAAGGCATTTCTATTATGTGCGGTCCGCACATGGCCGGTGTCCGTGTTTTGCGGACGTGTGAATGGAGCCTTAGGCCTCATGCACACGACTGGTTAACTTGAATGGGTCCATGATCCGTCCTCGCCATAGAACAGGTTCTATTTTCCTGCGGAGCGGGGGCTCAGAGAGAAAACTTATGGCGCTCTGCAGTGCTTCCGTACCGGACCTTCCAGATTGCGGACCCTTCAAGAATGTGGTACCCCCCAAAATGAATGGAGAGGCAGGTCGGCCATGTGCACTGCCGCTCCATTTATCTCCGTGGGAGTACGGTGACAGCCAAGTGGAGCGCTCCAGGGGTTCCCTATTTTTGGAATTAGTAGGACCCCCACCGGGCTAATAGTTATCCCCTGTCCTGTGGATAGCAGAAGACCCCTTTAAAGGGATTAGGCCACCAATACCAGTCACTGACAGCAAGCAGGGATCTTGAAAATGACAAGAAATTGAACCAAAGGAAACGGCGGGACTTTTGAAGCCGCAAATCCCTATGATAATTACGACAGGACCGACCTATAGCAATGGCGGACTGACCCTGGTGACATCACAGGCGGTTACCTCAATGCCCGGGCATGGCGAAACCTAGAGGGCAACGCACGCTACCTAGAGGAGCCGACAGACTGGAACTGAGCCGCGAGGCGTAAACGTGAGCGGACGGCTGCCGTTTTAGCGCGTTTACAATGCCACCCCGTGGAGCCTGAAGCCTTCGCCGCCTCCTACGGGGCCTGCAACGCCAGAGAATCGAAAAAAACGTGGTGCCGTGTGACCTCGGGCATCCGTTGTCTTTGTGTGACCGGAAGTGGTCTTACTCCACGGCGGTCAATTTAAAAAAAAATATATGGCAGATGGCGACAGGCGCAAAATTGACGCAAAAAGTGGAATCATGTGACTTGTGCCACATGGCACAGGTAAGGGGGTCCATATTGAACAGGATATATTGTACAATACAGGTTACAGGGCAGGTAGAATAGAGCACACATGGAATAACAACAGCCGCCAGTGTCCCCACCCCCCCGTACTTCACACTGACCATTCACCCGGTGCCCAAAGTCCTTGTGCCCCCACACAAAGGCCAGGGGCACCGCCAGCCCCTCCACCTCATAAGCTCGCGCCACCCCAATATACTGCCCCCCAAACCCTCCCGCGAAGCCGCCACCGCCGCCATCCTCCTCACCTCAGCATCCAGTGTGGCCATGGCTCCGACCCCGAGCGTAACCCCGCCCCGCCGCCTGTGACGACGGCGACGCCCCGCCCACTCAGTGTTACAAGCCCGGGGGAAACGGAGGGGAATGTGAGGATCCGGCGCATGCGCACTCCAGCCGCCTGCGCCGTAATCAATATGGTGGCCCTTGTCTGACTGACCTAACATGGCGGGCTCTTCAGTTCAGGGGCAGTTCTAAGTACGTGGCTTCCTCGCATCTGAGCTCGGGCCTTGTTTTAGATGTGGTGTGCCAGCTGGTTTTCTGGAACTTGTAGTTCCTTACCAGTCATGGCACCTCATTTTTCACAGAAATAAAGCATTTGATTTTATTAATTAACGACCTTAGAAAATGTCGTGGAACCGTATTTGCTCTCGCGTGTGCCAATAAGATTTTAAAAAAATACAAGAGAGACGGAAAATCCCTGGGAAAAAATAATTTCCTTACTGTTACGGTATGTTTAGGTGACGTTTCCTATTACGAGGATGTCGCCGTGTCAAAATCCGCTGTGTGAACGACCCCTTAAAGGGATGGTCCACTTTTACTGCATCGTCAGACCAATGGCAGGAAACATATCCTCACCCTGTCGATGGGTTGTGGCTCCCTCCACCCCAAACACGCGTTAAGTATGCTTTTCTTCATGGGTTTGGAGGGTCTGGTGGAAAAGCCCCCCCCCAAAGAAAGTGGACAACCCCTTTAAGAATTGAGCTCCGTTCTTCCTATTCTGCTCACTTTGTGGCACTGTCACCATAGACGTCTGACCTCACCTGACCGTACAACCCACTTCATATTATGGTTCAGAGCTGTGATCGTCATTCTGCGGGCTTTAGAGCTGAAATCTCCCAGCATTCCCTGCTTGTTCAGTTGATTTAATTACCCCAGGCTCTGTGTAGTAAACTAGCTGTACAATATAGGAATCCAGCCTCCGTCTGTTGACAAGCCTGCTGACTGTTTCCAGTAACAACCAGCAGAATTGTGAGTTCAGCTCTGGCGACATCATATCACGCATCGTCGTGGGACCACACGAATAAGACATCACTGTGAAACCCCCAGAGGTAATGGTGGCCCCTGGGTTGGGCCCAAGACACCTCTTCCACCATTGCAGGTGGGGGCCCCCTAACAGAATGTGCATCGGGGGCCCCTTATCTTCAAGTTCTGTCTCTGCTTTTGTGTATAAGTCTTATATTACACTGCTCATCCTCTTATCTTCTTATTTTCCAGGACTCTAGACCGACCCATCAAGCAAGGAGAGGCCGCGAGCTGAAAGTAAGTGACTTTGTGGCAGCCAATCAGAGCGCACAGCTTATTTTTCCAGTGTGGTTTGCAAAATGAAAGCTGAACTCTGATTGGTTCATCTGTGCCTCACACAGCTTTGAGCCTTTTTACAGTATTATTTAACATGGCCATCCCCTTAAGTGTCATCTTGTACAGTATAAGAAACCCTTAAAGGGGTTTCCCGGGAACCCTCGCCGATCAGCTGTTGAGACCTGTATTTTAAGGATCCGTTATGCACATTCTGTATCCGTTTTAGCCATTTCTGTATGGGATCCGTTATTTTAGACAGAAAATAGGTCATCCATATTGAAAACTGGACAACCCCTTTAAGTGAATGACAGCTGAGCCGTGGACGAAGCCATCAAAGTGTTGTACAGTCTGTGGCTGCCAGAGAGAGAACTGATTGTCGGGGATGCCTGGTGTCAGACCCCCCCACCAATCTGATATTGATGACCTTTCCTTAAAGGGTTGTCTCACTTCAGTAAGTGGCATTTATCATGTAGAGAAAGTTAATACAAGGCACTTACTAATGTATTGTGATTCTCCATATTGCCTCCTTTTCCATCACATTATACACTGCTCGTTTGCCATGGCTACGACCACCCTGCAATCCATCAGTGGTGGCCGTGATTTGTAGCAAATGATTCGAACAGACATCACTGTATGTAATAAACACATTTTTAGTCGCTAACGAGTCGCAAAATCTTCAATCTGTAATGGTTATCTGCTGGTCTGATACAAGCCTCCGGACAGATAATCAATATCTGAGGCTCCTTCACATTAGTGTATTTCGTATTTGCACATAACTGACAGGAACAGAGCCAAACAGATTACATTGATTTTAATGGTATCCATTTGGTTTCCGGCTTGGAGGATTTTTTTTTATTTCCTCTGTGACTGACGACCCAAACGGAGCCTCCAGAGCAGAGGTGAACATGCCCTAATTTTCGGAAAACCCCTTTAAATGTATCTATGTTGTCAAAACATTTCGGGGATGTTCATGCTGGAGACGGGTTTTTTTTTTTCGTTTCGTGGATTTGATTTTTTTTTTTTTAAGGGTTTCTGTCACCAGTTTTTTCGGTATGAATCAGGCTGACATTAGAGATGTGCTAATATCACCTGATTCCAAATATATATATCTGTTTTATTTACTGGTGCCCCCATTTTTATATAAAATGAACTTTTAATTTATGCTAATAAGGCCTCTAGGTGCAAGGGGCGTTACCCCTGCTCCTAGAGGCTCTGTTGATTGACAGGACCAGGCAGAGAAGAAACACTCCATTCACCATAGCTTGCAAGGACCTTCAATGATGTCATGACCATGTGATCAGTCACATGGTTAGGATCACACAAACAGCCTGTCTCCTCCTAAACCATGCAGAAAAACACTTTAAAACTTGAACCCAAACTCGGCTTCGGTTCCGACTGGTGCCTAAGAACAGAAGCCGAATTCGGTTTCAAGATTTAAAGTGGTTCTCCGCTTTAAAAATCAACTACCGAAGTCACACGCAGCTTCGCCAATAACTAACTTCTGCTCATCGGAGCCCATACATTCTAATACGGGTCTCCGGACAGTATTTATCCGAAGTTTTGAACAAAGTGACTTCGGATGTAACATCGGAAGCTTGCATTGCTCGTCTGTAATGCTCTAACCATCCCAAGGATCTTATATATCAGGGATCAGCAACCTCCGGCACTCCAGCTGTTCAGAAACTACAACTCCCAGAATGCTTCATTCACTTCTGTGGGAGTTAGAAGAACACTGGAACAACTGAGCATGCTGGGAGTTGTAGTTTCACAGCAGCTGGAGTGCCGAAGGTTGCTGATCCCTGATAGGCATACACTTTGTACTCGATTCTTCCTCCTATGTAATATGTCTATGGCTTAGGGTCCATTCAGACGTCCGGAAAATGGGTCCACATCCTTTCCGCAATTTTCAATGGGGCCGCAAAAGATGGTGTCCGCACTTCCGTTCCGCGGCCCCGCAAAAAAAATAGAACATGTCCACAGACACGGACAAGAAAAGGCATTTCTATTATAGTGCCGGCCATGTGCGATCCGCTAAATGGTCTGTGTCCATGTTTTGCGGATCCGCAATTTGTGGACCGCCAAACACTTGCGGACGTCTGAATGGACCCTTACAATGCATTTGGAGAGTCTTCAGACCCTTTCACTCTTTTCACTTATTTGTTCTGTTGCTCCTTAAACTGTTGCGTCTTAAAATAAAATACAAAGTTTTCCCCATCATTTTGCACTTAATTCCCCCATAATGAGAAAGTGAAAACAGAATTTTAGAAAATTTTTGCAAATTTATTAAGAAAGAAAAAAACTATAATTTCACCCGGACGTAAGTATTCAGCCCCTCTGCTATAACAATTGACATTTCGCTCTGGGGCCTCCCATTTCTCTGGATCATCTCTGAGATGTTCTACACCCTGATTGGAGTCACCTGCGGTAAATTCAGTGGATTGGAGATGATTTGGAAAGACTCAGCCCTGTCTGTAGAAGGTCTCACAGCTGACACTATAGATTAGAGCACAAACCAAGCCACGAGGAGGAAAGAACTGCCTGTAGAGCTCAGAGACAGGATAGTGTGGAGGCCGAGATCTGGAGAAAAGTACAAAAACATTTCTGCTGCGCTGAACATTCCCAACAGCACAGTGGCCTCCATAATTCTTAAATGAGATGTTCTACACCCTGATTGGAGTCACCTGTGGTAAATTCAGTGGATTGGACTGATATAGAAAGACTCAGCCCTGTCTGTTAAAGATCTCACAGCTGACAATGTAGATCAGAGCAAAAAGCAAGCCACGAGGAGGAAAGAACTGCCTGTAGAGCTCAGAGACAGGATTGTGTGGAGGCCGAGATCTGGAGAAAAGGACAAAAACATTTCTGCTGCGCTGAACATTCCCAACAGCACAGTGGCCTCCATAATTCTTAAATGAGATGTTCTACACCCTGATTGGAGTCACCTGTGGTAAATTCAGTGCATTCACAGCTGACAATGTAGATGTCACGAACGGTCCTGCATCAGGTTGCAGGCGTTTGGCTAGGCTTTCAAAAGTGACATAATTTCACATGTTTTCCTCTTGGTTTGGTTGCTGTTTTTACCACACCCCTTCCCCTCATCTGTTATGGGTGTCGTGATTATCTTTCCCCTATTTATCCCTTCCTCTCCCAGTATCCCTTGCGGTTTATACTTTCTACTTACTTTGTGGTGTGTGGTGTTGTTCTCGGCTGAGATCCGGTTGCTGCAATATCTGCATTAAGATAAGTGTCATTTTCCCTATTGTGTTTATCATACTTTCCCTGTTGTGGTTTTGCCTTCTGGAGTCTCCTGTTCGTCCGTCCTCTTGGAGGAAGGGGTTGACTCTTTCCTCTGTCACTAATTGCAGGGTTGTACAGGGTCAGTTTGTTATTAGGTTCCTGTGTATGAACTCTCCTACCAACTAAGGCCTGTTCATACTGGTAGTCAGTCAGGGCCTAGTTTCAGGGCTCCCTGCAGGAGGTGACCGTTTCCCTTGTTTGGTCTTTTCCCTTCCCTCTTACGCTTGGTGTGGCTATTCCCTCCACACCAGAGCGTGACAGTAGATCAGAGCACAAACCAAGCCACGAGGAGGAAAAATCTGCCTGTAGAGCTCAGAGACAGGATTGTGTGGAGGCCGAGATCTGGAGAAGGGACAAAAATGTCAGTGGCTGTGCATCTTATTTATACCTGATATGTCGTTATTAGTCCCCTGCCCCAGGTATATTGGATTTTGTGTATTATATCGTTCCAGTAGACATAATGAATTTTGGCATATGCTTGGCGCCGATATCCGAATAGCAGAGGTATATGTGTGTTACTTTATGATTACTATATGTCAGAAATGAACCGATTAAAATGGAGTGCTGGTCATGTGACTAAGTGTCATGTGACCTGATAGCATTTTTTTTTAAAGGGGTTGTCCACTTTCGTGATAGCTCATCAGTATCAGATCGGGTGTGGGTGATTAAACATTGGCTGATCGGTTGGGGTGCTGGGTGTCGGACATCTACCAATCTGATATTGATTACCTGTCCTGAGGGTAGGTCTTCAGTATCATGAAACCAAACATCCACTTTCAGGGGTGCTTTGGCTAGACGACCTCCCCCCCCCCCAAGTCATCGACCTTTTATTATCCCTTCTATAAAATTGACTATGATCATCACTTGACTATGATTCATCAACCTGTTCCAGCAGGGTTACCATCAATTTCTGAGAAGCTAAAACTTAGGTGACAACCAATATGGCTGCACTTCCTGTTGTCACTTTACAAAAATGGCCGCCTTAAAGAAATA
Organism: Rhinella marina; assembly: GCA_900303285.1. Classification (NCBI taxonomy): domain Eukaryota; kingdom Metazoa; phylum Chordata; class Amphibia; order Anura; family Bufonidae; genus Rhinella; species Rhinella marina. The sequence goes on along the minus strand of ONZH01025419.1, from coordinate 51,356 downwards.
GAAGCCTGAAAATACTTTGCCGAGCCGTAAATCCTGATAATAGCTAATAAAATAGAATGAAGCGTCTGCATTTTGGTCCTGGCGCTTCATTATACGCCTCTGTGATTTTATTTCATATATGTATCACTCTTTAGATCGATTACAATCCCCAGAATCAGACGGTCAGTTTGCATAGCCGAGCTGTGGAGGCGATGCGGCGCAGACACTATCACACACCCAGGGATCTGGAGGTTACCTGAGGACACAAGATTTATCCCTTTCAGTTCTAACCTATGGGCCTCATTATCAAGTGACCTATTCTACAATGTCGGCTTTATGAAGTCAGAAACGCATTGGCCGTGAACAATAATAAGATCTCGCATCTAATGGAATTACTGCTGCCAAATGTCTCGGGTTCTGCAGTGAAATCCAGCACAGCGTCCATCTGTACCGGAGGAGAAAAAGAGCTCTAATCACTGCAGATACAACACAAATAGTCCATGATGGGAGTTAACCTCATGATGACCGGATAGCTAGATAGATAGATAGATACTAAACAGAAAATGGCAGCAGCACTAGATGAGCCATGAGACATAAAATGAACATGAAATGAACATATGAAGAAGCAAAAAAGCATAACTGCTATGTAGATAAAATGGAAGCTCTTAGCGCATATAAATGATCATAAATATGTCGGGCTCATCCACCAACGATCAAGGTGGCTTCCAATCGGATGAGTCCTACACTAACACTGACCTGCATCCTACAAAAACCGGCAGGCCCATATCAGGAGAACAGCATACCTGGTCAGAAGCTGCACCAATGTGAACAGGAGTGCTAAATTCCCAGAGGAGGCCAGGCCTCCTCTATATATACACATAAAATGACAAAAAATGGACAGCACCTCCTACAGGTGAGAGTCAGGTGCAAGCTACCTGCTGGCTAATTAAATACTAAACAGAAAATGGCAGCAGCACTAGATGAGCCATGAGACATAAAATGAACATGAAATGAACATATGAAGAAGCAAAAAAGCATAACTGCTATGTAGATAAAATGGAAGCTCTTAGCGCATATAAATGATCATAAATATGTCGGGCTCATCCACCAACGATCGATAGATAGATAGATAGATAGATAGATAGATAGATTAGAGAGAGATAGATTAGATATCAGATAGATAAATAGATAGATAGATATTAGATAGATAGACATGAGAGAGAGACTTGATATAGATACACAGTCGAGTCGATGTCTGCAGCAAGTAGCTCATGAAGGAAGCCACTTGTGGTGAGCTGGTTCGGTGGGTATATAAGGGGTGTGATAGGCTGTCTGCACACATATCCCTCGGTGGGTATATAAGGTGTGATAGGCTGTCTGCACACATATCCCTCTGGGTGGGTATATAAGGTGTCTGATAGGCTGTCTGCACACATATCCCTCGGTGGGTATATAAGGTGTGATAGGCTGTCTGCACACATATCCCTCGGTGGGTATATAAGTGTGTGATAGGCTGTCTGCACACATATCCCTCGGTGGGTATATAAGGTGGTGTGATAGGCTGTCTGCACACATATCCCTCGGTGGGTATATAAGGGTGTGATAGGCTGTCTGCACACATATCCCTCGGTGGGTATATAAGGTGTGATAGGCTGTCTGCACACATATCCCTCGGTGGGTATATAAGGTGTGATAGGCTGTCTGCACACATATCCTCGGTGGGTATATAAGGTGTGTGATAGGCTGTCTGCACACATATCCCTCGGTGGGTATATAAGGTGTGATAGGCTGTCTGCACACATATCCCTCGGTGGGTATATAAGGGTGTGATAGGCTGTCTGCACACATATCCCTCGGTGGGTATATAAGGGTGTGATAGGCTGTCTGCACACATATCCCTCGGTGGGTATATAAGGTGTGATAGGCTGTCTGCACACATATCCCTCGGTGGGTATATAAGGTGTGATAGGCTGTCTGCACACATATCCCTCGGTGGGTATATAAGGTGTGATAGGCTGTCTGCACACATATCCCTCGGTGGGTATATAAGGGTGTGATAGGCTGTCTGCACACATATCCCTCGGTGGGTATATAAGGTGTGATAGGCTGTCTGCACACATATCCCTCGGTGGGTATATAAGGTGTGATAGGCTGTCTGCACACATATCCTCGGTGGGTATATAAGGTGTGATAGGCTGTCTGCACACATATCCCTCGGTGGGTATATAAGGTGTGATAGGCTGTCTGCACACATATCCCTCGGTGGGTATATAAGGGGTGTGATAGGCTGTCTGCACACATATCCCTCGGTGGGTATATAAGGTGTGATAGGCTGTCTGCACACATATCCCTCGGTGGTATATAAGGTGTGATAGGCTGTCTGCACACATATCCCTCGGTGGGTATATAAGGTGTGATAGGCTGTCTGCACACATATCCCTCGGTGGGTATATAAGGTGTGATAGGCTGTCTGCACACATATCCCTCGGTGGGTATATAAGGTGTGATAGGCTGTCTGCACACATATCCCTCGGTGGGTATATAAGGTGTGATAGGCTGTCTGCACACATATCCCTCGGTGGGGTATATAAGGTGTGATAGGCTGTCTGCACACATATCCCTCGGTGGGTATATAAGGTGTGATAGGCTGTCTGCACACATATATCCCTCGGTGGTATATAAGGTGTGATAGGCTGTCTGCACACATATCCCTCGGTGGGTATATAAGGTGTGATAGGCTGTCTGCACACATATCCCTCAGGTGGGTATATAAGGGTATGTGACTAGGCTGTTACACACCATATGCCTCGGGGGTATAATAAGGTGTAGATAGGCTGTCCTGCACACTATCCTCGTGTGGTATATAAGTGTGATGGCTGTCTGCACACATATCCCCGGTGGGGATATAAGGTGTGATAGGCTGTCTGCACACATATCCCTCGGTGGGTATATTTAGTGATGATACGGCTGTCTGCACACAAATCCTCGGTGGGTTATATAAGGTGTTGATGGCTGTCTGCACACAATGCTCGGTGGTTATAAGTTGTGATAGGCTGTTGACACATATCCCTCAGTGGGTATATTTAAGATGTGATAGGCGTTGCCACATTATGGCCCTCGGTGCGTATATAAGGTGTGATAGGCAGTCTCAACATATCCCGTCGGGCAGTATATAAGATGTGATAGGCTGTCTGCACACATTATCCCTCGGTGAGGTATATAAGGTGTGATAGGCTTGTCTGCACAATATCTCTCCAGTGGGTATATATGTGTGAATAGGCTGTCTGCACACATATCCCTCAGGGGTATATAAGGTGTGATAGGCTTTCTGCACCATATCCCATCAGCTGGGTTATATAAGGTGTGCATAGCGGTCTCACACTTTCCCTGGTGGGTATATAAGGTGTGATAGGCTGTCTGCACACATATCCCTCGGTGGGTATATAAGGTGTGATAGGCTGTCTGCACACATATCCCTCGGTGGGCTTCTCCGCTGAGTCACATTTTCTGCTCCATGGAACGGATGGACGTTGGCACATCAGAGAACACTCTGCGGCCATTGCTGGAAGAACACAAGCTGGTGGGGGCAGTATTATGGTCTGGGGAAGGTTTTCAGACCATTTTCTGGGACACTCATCCATGTGGAAGATGCTCTGACACGATTTGGATATGAATCCATCCTTGCAGATCACGTACACCCATACATGCTGATTGTCTTCCCTGAGGCGGGTGGGATCTTCCAGCAAGACAATGCAACATGTATAGAATAGATAGATAGATAGATAGATAGATAGATAGATAGATAGATAGATAGATGATAGATATGAGATAGATAGATATGAGATAGATAGATAGATAGATAGATAGATAGATAGATATAAAATACAGATAGATAGATATAAAATAGATAGATAGATATTAGATAGGGATTAGATAGATAAATCGATGATAGATAAGGATTAGATAGATAATTAGGTATGAAATGGCTAGATAAATACATAGATAGAAGATAGATAATAGATATCTCCCAAACATTGTGGGCCCAGCACATGCCACAGCTTAACTCTCCCCGTAGCTTCTGCCCATTCTATCTGAACCTTCTAGCGCCAAAACCAGAACCCCAATAACCAGCGTCACCATTCGGTGGATCTCCGTGGCGCCCCTTATGGCTCCTTGTCCTATCTTGCTGATTCACTTCTCTCTTTTCAGTACAGAACAGGTGATCATCAGATACTTTGGTTACGTACAGTCCATTACTCGATGACATGGACATGAATGTGGATAGTTACTTATGAACGTTCATTGGGGGAAACATCTGGAAATTGGCCAGACGTCTCTCTTACGGCCACCTCTAGCACCAGAGGACCTATAGGTTCCTCATTATGGCTGTCCATTGGTGGGTGCCCTGGAATGGAAAGTAAGCATTGGACCCCCCACCACCACCACAACCTTAAGCCAACGACCGAGTGGTCAGCATTGACCCCTTGGTGTTAGTACTAAATTGGGTCCATCAGGAGCCTGGAGGCCATGTCCTACTGAGCTTGCAGTCAGGGCTCAAGACACTATGAACAATGGACGAGACCCAATGTCCAGCAGAAGACTGTGTGCTGTGGCCTCCTCATCAGTTGGTGAGCCTTCTGTGGCCTGGATTGAAGCTTACGAAGAGTAGACCTGCCATCTACAGGGCGAAGAGCGCTCTGCCCTCACAAGCAAAAGCTATTGGCACATCACACAGAGGAAACGTGAAGACGCCTCAGGTCAACTGGGAAGAAAGCGGCCCTGAGCCACCATCGCATGAGTGATAATGGCCGAGCCCGCCACACGAGGCTTTCTCATCACACAGGCCCCAAACCACTACTGAGGAGCAAGACATTACAGGTGGTACACTGCCATCTGATGGTCACTGTGCAGAATACGCCTGAGAGGTAATGTACCAAAATAAAAGTCCCCTGCACTAGCCCCATAGAAGAAAGACCAACAGGATGGTCCACCACCTTCAGAGGAGGGCAGAACCAGAACCACAAAATTATACCTTCCCCATAAATGTCTAGGGATGAAATTCACTGAAAGTGTCTGCCACGTCCATAATCTGGGGGCTTTATACCTCCGATGTGGGGCGGGAAAGAGAGTCTTGTCTTCATTTGTAATGAACTCCTGCTGATTGATTTATTGGTGCGAGCTAATTGTTCTGTTCCCTAAGAGTCAGCGGGTCATTGTGTCATCCATGTAATTCATCTTTTACCCCAAGTGTCAGTGTCATTATCCTGTACCCTGAGTGTCAGTGTCATTATCCTGTACCCCAAGTGTCATTATCCTGTACCCCAAGTGTCAGTGTCATTATCCTGTACCCCAAGTGTCAGTGTCATTATCCTGTACCCCAAGTGTCATTATCCTGTACCCCAAGTGTCAGTGTCATTATCCTGTACCCCAAGTGTCAGTGTCATTATCCTGTACCCCGAGTGTCAGTGTCATTATCCTGTACCCCGAGTGTCAGTGCCATTCTCCTGTACCCCGAGTGTCAATGTCATTATCCTGTACCCCAAGTGTCAGTGTCATTATCCTGTACCCCAAGTGTCAGTGTCATTATCCTGTACCCCGAGTGTCAGTGTCATTATCCTGTACCCCGAGTGTCAGTGTCAATTCTCCTGTACCCCGAGTGTCAATGTCATTATCCTGTACCCCAAGTGTCAGTGTCAGTGTCCTGTACCCCAAGTGTCAGTGTCATTATCCTGTACCCCAAGTGTCAGCATATTATTTTCCTGTACCCCGAGTATCAGTGTCATTATCCTGTACCCCGAGTGTCAGTATCATTATCCTGTACCCCCGAGTGTCAGTGTCATTATCCTGTAGCCCAAGTGTCAGTGTCATTATCCTGTACCCCGAGTGTCATTATCCTGTACCCCCGAGTGTCAGTGTCATTATCCTGTACCCCAAGTGTCAGTGTCATTATCCTATAAACCCCCCAGTGTCATTATCCTGTACCCCGAGTGTCAGTGTCATTATCCTGTACCCAAGTGTCAGTGTCATTATCCTGTACCCAAGTGTCAGTGTCATTATCCTGTACCCCGAGTGGTCAGTGTCATTATCCTGTACCCCAGTGTCAGTGTCATTATCCTGTACCCCGAGTGTCAGTGTCACTGTCCTGTACCCGAGTGTCAGTGTCATTATCCTGTACCCCGAGTGTCAGTGTCATTATCCTGTACCCCGAGTGTCAGTGTCATTATCCTGTACCCCGAGTGTCATTATCCTGTACCCCGAGTGTCAGTGTCATTATCCTGTACCCCGGGTGTCAGTGTCATTATCCTGTACCCCGAGTATCAGTGTCATTATCCTGTACCCCGAGTGTCAGTGTCATTATCCTGTACCCGAGTGTCAGTGTCATTATCCTGTACCCCGAGTGTCAGTGTCATTTATCCTGTACCCCGAGTATCAGTGTCATTATCCTGTACCCCGAGTGTCAGTGTCATTATCCTGTACCCCGAGTGTCAGTGTCATTATCCTGTACCCCGAGTGTCAGTGTCATTATCCTGTACCCCGAGTGTCAGTGTCATTATCCTGTACCCCGAGTGTCAGTGTCATCATCCTGTACCCCGAGTGTCAGTGTCATTATCCCGTACCCCGAGTGTCAGTGTCATTATCCTGTACCCCGAGTGTCAGTGTCATTATCCGTACCCCCGAGTGTCAGTGTCATTATCCTGTACCCCCGAGTGTCAGTGTCATTATCCTGTACCCCGAGTGTCAGTGTCATTATCCTGTACCCCGAGTGTCAGTGTCATTATCCTGTACCCCGAGTGTCAGTGTCATCATCCTGTACCCCGAGTGTCAGTGTCATTATCCCGTACCCCAAGTGTCAGTGTCATTATCCTGTACCCCGAGTGTCAGTGTCATTATCATGTACCCCGAGTGTCAGTGTCATTATCCTGTACCCCGAGTGTCAGTGTCATTATCCTGTACCCCGAGTGTCAGCATATTATTTTCCTGTACCCCAGGTATGACACTTTTGGGGGGCTGTCACGTTGTTCCGACATCCCCCATCTTCCACTCTCGGGATTATTCTAGGAGTCCTGTGCTTCAGATGGGAATTGTTTCTGGGCCTGAAATAACCAGATGGCGTCCATGCTGATGTCACAGGACATGTCACCCAGGCCGCTTCCTGGGAAGTAACGCGATTCTCACCGTCTGACGCCGTGAGGACCTCCCAGAAGAAGAATGCGTTTAACCCATTCATTGCTGCAGGCTATTTAGTAGTAAGCTGAATCAGACAGAAATCCTTCATTATGAATCTAGTATTTATTGCCAAAGACAGATTAACCCTTCCCTGAACCTTTGCTCCATAAACAAGATGCACGATAAGCTTGACTTGAACGACGTTTCCTTAAAGGGGATGTCTACTTTAGAAGCGTTCCTCAAACCGATCACAAGGTATTCCGCTGCAGTCACTGGTAATCTATGAGGGGAACCCAGGAGTGTGTGATTTGCCAGCAGCACCACCACAGGTTAAATAATGCATTACACTGTCCATTGAAATGAATGGCCTGTTCAAGCAGTGATGGGTCCTCCAGAGCAATAGATAGCTAACAGATGAGGCTCCTGAATGGTGTTATGTTGGGTGATGTGTTATATGGATGCCATTAGACACAGTGGGGTACTCAGCTTTACCAGGCTCCTGAACAGGGCACGGGCACAAAAATGCGTCCATTTTTGGAACTGGCCTTAGCCACAGAAGTCTTTGGTGGTTGCCTGCCAACTGTCCCGGATCCAGCGTGACAGTCCCAAATTTCAGCCTCCATCCCACAGACCCAGTACGGCTGCCACATCTCCCGACTTCAACTGGGTTTGCGTCTTCCCTGCTCCACCATTGTGGTGCTGCCAGTGGTTTGGTGCAGCCAGACTCAATATAGTGACGTCATCACGCATGGTGCACCTAGCCGTAGACAATCCAGACAGGAGAGCGGAGCGGACCTGGGGTAGGTGAGTATTCACTTTGTACTAAGGAGGCATCACGCTGTGCGGACCACTTAGGGGACCATAATACTATGTTGGAGGCACTGAAGGGGCATCATTACCGCGTGGAGGGCACTAAGAGACATCACTATTGTCAGGGGGCACAAAGGAGACATCCTTACTGTGTGTGGGGGGAGGCACAAAGGGTACCCCGGTAATGATAACCATGTGGGTCTGGTGCTGCATCTGTTATACAGGCAGAAAAGAGCACCATATTACAGCCATCTAAAAGGGTGGCAGCCGGCCATGAGGGGAGGGAGGGTCCAGCCTGTCCTTTGTAGGATCAAGTGACTTGTTGCAATGGTTGGGGATAAGGTGAGCCCCTATGCAGGTTCAGACCAGCCAAGCGGAGGAGAGATGGGACAAACTCCTCTGTCAGCTGCCCCCCTCCCCAATATTTCATATCCCATTATTTTGAACACGCCTGAGGGGTGATTTATTATTATTATTGTTATTACTGCATTGTTCTCATTTTGAGCTAAAAATCATTTTTTCAATTGGTCTTTATTAAAAATATTGAACCACTGTCTCTGTGCAGCCTTGAGATTCTCTAGTAGCAGGCTCTGAATTTTCACTCTGTTCCATCAGGCAGCTCAGCTGACGGCTCCTTATCTCTGACCTTATAAACACTCATTACAGCTCAATTCTTATCCTGTCGATAGGTCATCGATATTACCGGCTGGACAACCCCTTTAAGCCTATTTTTTGCCCCAAATGTATACATAATTGTGTACATAGCCTTTACATTTCCTTTCACTTGATAACTTTGTCAAGAATTTGGTCCATTTCTGTTACAGAGCTCCCATGAATGGTTAAAAACTCCTCCGATTCAACCGAGGGGAAATGATCCATCAAAACCTTGTAAAATGAATTAGCCTCCAATTCCGGGAGTCCCTATGGGAGAGCGGCGCTCCCTGCCCCCAGAGATGTCCTTGTCTCCGTCCCCGGCTAATGAACACGGTGACTGACGTCGCAATAAAGCAGGACCCGGCTCCTTCACGCAGATTAAATCACTCTTCAATGGAAGATTTGCACGAATTTGGTTTTCCAGCAGAAATTGATAAATTGGATCTGCTTTGATAATGAGCCTTTTTTCCTCCGGCGCCGCGTCCGCGAATCGCTTAAGCCTGACAAACTTCAAGCGGCTGTCCGCATCGACCAATGCCTCATTTTATTTTTTAAGTTAAGTTTTACATGCTGAGAATGTTTAACTTCTGCAAAGCAAATCCCTTCCATGTCAGATAGATGAGGGTCCCACCTCCGAAACCGGCTCCTTTCTCCAGAACGGGGCTCTGCGCATGGACGGCGTGCTCTCCATTCATCTCTAAGGGATTTCCGAAAGTAGCCGAGCAAGCGTTGACGACCATATCGTTGAAAGGAAGGGGGTCGCACATGCGAGGCTGCTGTGAGTTCACATCTTCGACCCCATTCTGTAGCCAGGAGAGGGACCCAGAGGACCTAGAGATATGCCAACCCTTTAAAAATCAAAAGGCTTCACCAAGCTGAGATAGAAGGTGCTGTTTGATGGTGGCATCTGTGACATGGAGGGTACTTTGCAGTATGAAGGTCCAGCTGGCTGTTACCAGTTGAGGGTGTGTCCCTGCACAGCCTGACGCTTTCCAGTCAGTGCTGCCACTGTGCAGGGACACACCCCCAGCTGGATACCCATTGTGCGCACACAGTTTCTTGAATCCCAGTGACTGTGATAGCAGGCGGAAGAGTAATTTGGGAGTTCCTAGTGGGTCCTAGAGCTATGGCATCATGGGTGATACTTACCTCATTAGGGTCTTCACCAGAGCAAAGCTACAGTCTGTGACTACAAACTTGGCTGCATTGTCCATTGGAGTCTATGGTAGTCTAAACCATAGTCCTGTCTCATTAGACCAATTGTTGTGAAACCACAATTCCCAGCATGCACTGATCACGTTTACACAGCAGTGATCCCGGTGATATCACTGGCACTGATGGGCGGTCTTTATGGGCTAGAGCAGTGCTAAAGCCCGCCCATCAGAGCCAGTGACATCACCGGGATCACTGCTAGGTGGAAGCCTCCGCCTAGCTTACCCATGGAGAACCAGATCAAGAAGAAGATTCCCTTGCCCTGTGTAATTCAGTGCAGGGCAAGGGGAGCATCTGAGCGTAAAAAGTGCAGATCGGGTTGAGTCCGGGTTTAGCTTTAATGGTGTACACCTGCCTAGTTTGTCAGAAGAGGCCCTGAGCCTCCTCAATGCCCCAATTACAACATATGAGGTTAAAAAACAAAACAAACAGAGATGTGATATACAGTGCCTTGCGAAAGTATTCGGCCCCCTGGAACTTTTCAACTTTTTGCCACATTTCAGGCTTCAAACAAAAAGATATAACATTTTACATTTTTGGTGAAGAATCAACAACAAGTGGTCACAATTGTGAAGTGGAACAAAATTTATTGGATAATTTAAACTTTTTTTGTAATAATAAAACTGAAAAGTTGTTCGTGCAAAATTATTCGTCCCATTTCCTTTCAGTCCAGAAGTTGATCTCTGATCTCTGAATGATCCAATGTCGTCCTAAATGACTGATGAAGAGAAATAGACTCCACCTGTGTGTAATCAAGTCTCCGTATAAATGCACCTGCTCTGTGATAGTCTCAGGGTTCTGCATCATGAAGACCAAGGAACACACCAGGCAGGTCCCTGATACTGTGGTGGAGAAGGTTAAAGCTGGATTTGGAGACCAAAAGATTTCCCAAGCTTTAAACATCCCAAGGAGCACTGTGCAAGCGTCATATTGAAATGGAAGGAGTATCAGACCACTGCAAATCTACCAAGACCCGGCCGTCCCTCTAAACAAGGAGAAGACTGATCAGAGATGCAGCCAAGAGGCCCATGATCACTCTGGATGAACTGCAGAGATCTACAGCTGAGGTGGGAGAGTCTGTCCACAGGACAACAATCAGTCCAACACTTCACAAATCTGCCCTTTATGGAAGAGTGGCAAGAAGAAAGCCATTTCTCAAAGATATCCATAAAAAGTCTGGTTTACAGTTCACCACAAGCCCCTGGGAGACACCAAACATGTGGAAGAAGGGGCTCTGCTCAGAGGAAACCAAAATCCAACTTTTTGGAAACAATGCAAAACGATATGTTTGGTGTAAAAGCAACACAGCTCATCCCCCTGAACACACCATCCCCACTGTCAGACATGGTGGTGGCAGCATCAGGGTTTGGGCTTTTCATCAGCAGGGACAGGGAAGATGATGGATGGAGCCAAATACAGGACCATTCTGGATGAAAAGACCTGAGACTAGGACGGAGATTTATCTTCCAACAAGACAATGATCCCAAACATAAAGCAAAATCTACAATGGAATGGTTCAAAAATAAAGGTATCCAGGTCTTAGAACGGCCGAGTCACAGTCCAGACCTGAATCCAATGAGAAGATGTGGAAAGAGCTGAAAACTGCTGTTCACAAACGTCTCCATCCAACCTCAAAGAGGAAGAATGGGCAAGAATTTCATCTCTAGATGTGCAAAACTGATAGAGACATCCCCCAAGAGACCGCAGCTGGAATCGCAGCAAAGTATTAATGCAAGGGGGACGAATAATTTTGCACGCCCCACTTTTCAGTTTTATTATTACAAAAAAAAGTTTAAATGATCCAATAAATTTCGTTCCACTTCACAATTGTGACCACTTGTTGTTGGTTCTTCACCAAAAATGTCAAATGTTCTATCTTTTTGTTTGAAGCCTGAAATGTGGAGAAAGGTTGAAAAGTTCCAGGGGGTGAATACTTTCGCAAGGCATGTAGATAGATATATATATATGTCTGTCTATCTATCTCATATCTATCTTCAGTAATCCTGCCTCTTGGCCGTCCTGAGGATTGTAGATGATCACTGTCTGCACAGTAGAGGGAGGAGGGGGAATCTATAATGGACTTTGTCTCCCTGACGGAGTTTCTCTTTAATAAAATATTAAAGACAGAAATGTTGGACTTAGTAGTAAATGGTGGGAGAATCCATAGCACCACCTAGTGACACATCATGGGTATGACAGCTCATGGCTGCTTCCAAATTTAGTGTTCTGGCCGTATGTAAAGTCAAAAAAATGGAAAACTATTTCTTCTCGAAATCATCACGAGCCCCAGTCATGTTGACATACAAAGTGCATCCCGTATGGATATATTCTCTCGTAGAATCAACACTTCTAGGGAAAAATACCTCTGAACGTAGCAATTCTGGTGGAACATGGCACAATTGATACATAAACCGACAGAAGAAAGCTATACACTAACAGGCCGTCCTCATGATGTAACGTGATTCCTCAGACCAGGCTGCCTTCTTCCCATAGCACACCTAGTGCCATCTCTTCCCCAGGTAAGTGACGCACACAGCTGTCCACATGATGTAACGTGATTCCCCTCTCAAAGTCTCAACTGGGCAAAAGTCTTTAAGTGAGTCATGTCTAGCAGTCAACAATCTCTCACCAAGAGGTACACTACCCAAAAGTAGCCTCTGAGAGCCTTTCATAGGGAAGCACGTTTACGCCCTCTAGTGGCAAGACCCAGTGCTAATCAGCTCACCCCTCTAATGACTTCCATATCCGCACACAGAATTTTGCAGCAATCCGCAAAAGTGCGGTATTTCTGTACATCCATCCGGAGCGGTGTAAAATAAGCAGAACCAGGACACAAATATACTTTTTTTTCTCATTTATTTCTTAAAATAATTTAAAGGAAAAAAAAAAAAAAAAGAACAAATGTGCAAAACGAAGATTTACAGAATTGCAGAAACGATGAAGATAACGACATGGAGACAACACCATGAACCACTTCCCAGAAGCGGAAGTTTTGGTCATTTTATTCCATTATCCGGAGGCCGCCATGATTTTCCTATCCAACGCCAAAGGCAATGAGCTGGATGGGGCGGTGCTAATGATAAAGTCCATTCGCTTTCCTGAGTACTACTGATTGTTAGGTTTCCGAGACCAAAGTCCAGGGAACGCCCATGAACACCTGGGCAGGGAGCCATATTGCTTGCAGGCCGAATCTTGATTCATGGATGGTGCCCAGTTCCTGCTGGAATGGGTAGGTTTTCAAAATGGCTACCTGCACGGTATACAGGCGGTACAGATTAAAGCCAATCATGCCAACATCTGTAGGTGTGAACCACTGAGCAGTCCCTGAGACTTCAGTTAAAAGGGAATTACACCTTAATTTAGCTCCTGATCTGCCACTTAAAGGGCATCTGTCAGCAGTTTTGTACCTATGACACTGGCTGATCTGTTACATGTGCGCTTGGCAGCTGAATGCATCTGTGTTGGTCCCATGTTCATATGTGTCCACAGTGCTGAGAAAAATGAGGTTTTAATATATGCAAATGAGCTGCTAGGAGCAATGGGGGTGTTGCCGTTACACCCAGAGGCTTTGCTCTCTCTGCAACTGCCGCGCCCTCTGTACTTTCACAGGGCCAGGAGTGATCACATTTACACTGTCTGGCCCTGTCAAAGTGAAGAAGGTGCAGCAGTTGCAGAAAGAGCTGAGCCTCTAAGTGTAAGGGCAACGCCCCCGTTGCTCCTAGACGCTCATTTGCATATATTAAAACAAAATTTTTCTCAGCAATGCGGGCACATATGAACATGGGACCAACACAGATGCTTTCAGCGGCCAACAGGTCAGCCAGTGTCATAGGTGCAAAACTGCTGACAGATGCCCTTTAAGCAAGTCAGAAGATAACAATGCTGGGTACCAATAAGTTCTATAAGAGGACACTTTGCTTGAAAGTAACTATAGCCAATCTCTGTCCCTCAACACGAGTGACACCACGAACCTTCTAGAAATCTTCCAGCAGATGTTAGCGTGCTCAGGGGCCCATAGAGCAACATAGGATGGGGCCCACAGGAACAAATTCCCCTTGATACCTATATACTTTGTGCTTAGACTGGAACTAGTTATATTCTCATAAAAATGGACACATTCCATAACTTTGGGGCAAAAGCAAGAGACTTTATAATATATTAAACTAAAAAAATCTGATTAATAATGCAAAAAAAAAGAAAACAATGGCATAACGGGACCACGGTGGAGCAGCATGCAGCACTATTCTTACCCTAAAAATGGCGTAAGTTAAACCACGCGAGAACCTGACGAACCCCTTTATAAGTCAATGAGGTCCGGTGATATGTGGCTGAGGATGGATAGGGCAGAGCGCCACAATGGAAATGTGAACGGGGCCTTAGTAAGCAGAATTAAAATGGGAAATGAGTAGATTATGCATCTCTAATGCTTGAAATGGATTTTCACAGTGTATAACGTAAGGCAGGCGCTGCATTGGGTGCATGGAACCCGCCAGCGCGATGCTGTTGACGGATCCACAGGTCTTGATGTTTTTATCTAGCCCTTTGAGTAATGGGGTGGATCCAAACTGGCCCCCGCAATAGCCCTGATTATTAAGACGTGAATACTCGCTGCCAGTAGACGTAAAGTCGGGTTCACGTGTCGCGAGCGCAACCACACCGACACGTCAATGGTCGCGGTTTTCAAAATGACTAACGACCGTGTGGCTATGCAGCTCACCGCCAATTTATCAGGCGGCCATTAACAATGGAACTGCATTTAGCTGCAGTCGATTTGAAAAGCGCGCTGGTCGACGCCATTTTGGTTGCGCACTTTGGTCACGGCGCCGCCAGCCATAGGATCCATTCACACGTCTGCATCCGTTCCCGCAAAAAATTAGAACATGTCCTATTCTTCTCTGCAGACACTGACCAGAAAAGGCATTTCTATTATAGTGCCGGCAAAATGTGGAACGCGCATGGCCAGTGTCCGTTTTTTGCGGACATGTGAATGGACGCTTAGTCAGCATAAAGCGTCCGTAAGGTAAGTGGCTGAGAAGTCCTGCCAGTATCAGAATACAAATATATCCATAGGATCTGTCAACAGCAGTCAGTCTGCTTGATGATGGTTTCCACCAACTCTTCATGGTAAATACGTATTGATGCGGTATTGAGAGGAGGAGTAACTAGCAATATCCTACCCGACAGAATGTGTCTGAATACACCAGCCATCTGTAAGACTACAAGTCCCAGCAAGCTGGGACTCACTGCTTCACTGCAGGAGGTGCACTAGTGATGGTCAGCCGCCATTACCAAAAAAAAAAAAGTGTCCGTGTCTGGCATAAAACGGCGGATTTTAATGGAACGCAACCATAAAACAGATGATCACGGGATAAAATAACATTCCGATTAGTCTTCAAACAACAGTCATACAGAAAACGGTCTCAAAAGCAGGATTTAAAGGCAAAAAAAAAAAAAAAAAAAAGCATCCTCTCAACGAACACGAGCCATCTAACACTCACATATACGCTTATATATTTAGACAGGGTTTAAAATAGCGGTCTACGGTCTGCTGGGAGTTGTAGTCTCACAGCAGTAGAGGAGCCGCAGGTTCCAAAGCACTGACTTCAAAGTTCATTGTTTTGGTTTTTTTTTTTTAAATAAGGCATCGCAGGTGCTTAGAAATCTATAATTTAAGGTCTTCCATAGACATACGACAGGCCGGGAGTGCGGAGTGTCTCCTTAAATGCCAAGTCCAGCTGCAGTGATTGGGGGAGGGGGTAAGTTCACTGATAAAATACCTCCCCTTTAATTAAAAATATATAGTCCGCGGAGCAGCCCACCAAACGTCGGAGTGTCTGGTACGAGACAGGTGACTACTCAGTTGCCGTTACTGACGGTGGCTTCATTGCAGCTCTGCTCGTACGATGGAGGCGCATCTGGGAGGGGGGAAAAAAAAAAAAAGTTCTGTTAGTGTCACATGACCTGTCAGCGAGGCAAATATTTTGTAAAAAAAAAAAAAAATAAATCATACATTTATCCCGAATCATATCAAGAGTTACAAACCAGCGCATTTATCAGAGTCAGATAGGATTTAATTTTGATTAAAAAAAATCTGATTAATAAAGCCGACTGAGATAAGGAATGGCATAAATGGGTTATGGCGAGATTGAAACGTATCCGCCCACCGAATGGAGTGATGCAGGTCTGCTGCCGCTCCATTAAACCCCATGGAGGAGTGCAAAATATTCTAAATATGAAAGCCGGGGTTTAAAGCGCTAGTCCCATTAAAGGGGTATTCCCCTCTTAGACAATGGGGGGCATATCGCTAGGATGATAGGGGACCCGCACCTATATCGAGAACGGAGTGGGGAGCGCTGCGCCTGGAGGACTCCAGGTTTCCCGTGGTCCGGCCACCACCAGGCACAGCCCCTGGCTCCTCCCATAAAAATGAACGGGAGCGCACCGCGCATGCGCGGCCACCGCTCTGATTCGTTTCTATGTAGCCAACTGAAATAGCCAAGTCAGCGCTTTGACATTGAGCTGGGTTGAAACGTCGCACGGGAATAAAGATTCATCACTAATATCAACGATTGGAGTGCTGCCTCATCTTTTGCTATTTTATTGAAAAATAAGCTTTTTTGCCCAAAGCTTTGGAGGAATTGCACCCATACTCACTGGACTGTGCTGCTGCTGTTTTTTGCTTTTTGGATTTCGAGTCAGCGCTTTGCTATTTTCGTCAGCCCCATAGAAATGAATAGAGGGCGGCTGCGCATGCGCCTTCCATTCATTTACCTGCTCCGTTGTGGATACAGCTCTGGGACCCGCACCTATCAGACAATGGGGGCATATTCTATCGATATGCCCCCATTGTCTGAGATGGGAATAACCCTTTAAGACAACTTACACACAGAATAGGGGATAAGTGTCTGGTCGGCAGGGGTCCGACCGCTGGAGCCCGTGTTCGCCTTGTTTGAACGGAGCGGCAGTCCAGGTCCATTCAGCTCTATGGGACTGCCAGAGAGACAGCTGACTACTCTGCTATCTCCCATAGAGTTGAATGGAGTGGCAGCGAGTATGTGTCGCCGCCGCTCCAGTCAAGCCAGGGGCAAGGGCCCCCCATTCTCGTAATCGGCAAGTTCATGGGCTATATATGTAGGCAGAGGCCGACTTGATTTCTAACAGTAATTTCTCCTCTGTTGCTGGGACTTTAGCTGTCATTAGCTGGCTTTCTTGTTTGAAAGCCTGGACTGTCAGCAATCAGACAAGACCAGTTGCATGTTTCTAGCATTGAGGAGATATCACCATCTAAAGCAGCCCTCCAGTTAGCTACTTTTCACACTGCCCGAGCTGGACTGGAGCAGAACAGTTAGGTGGTTAAAGAGAATCTATGATGAAGTCCGGCTGTCTGCTACCCCATGATGATGTGGAGACCAAATCTCCATATACTTTCACTCAATGTCTACATGGTATGAAGCTATACTATTTCCTAAATGGTGAACTGTGGTAAATTTGTACCCAGGGGCAGAAGCCTTAGTAGCATTGAAAAAGTGCCCTCTCTCAAACTTTGGGTGCTCCTTTATAGAGACAGGTGCAGTTCCCAGAGGTGGGACCTTTCCCTATCTGACATTGGTAGCGTATCTTAGAGATATGCCACCCCTAAACCCCATCTGCATAACAGGATGTTGGGGGTTAGTGGCCCCCAAACCAGGTAACCGGTTCCTTTTAAGGAGTGCAGCCATCATTGTAGGAGGACTTACCGTAGGGATAACCCCATGTGCTATACTCCGGGGGTAGAATCAGCGTGCTGGCTGTAGGCACTGGAACAACCGCTCCCTCGGCATAGTAGGGGACAGTGGCACCTGTTGACAGGCAGAGGGTCGGGTGTGAGGGGGATCCCAGAGTTCCTGCCTCGGTCTCCCGGGAGTCTGGAAAGTTCAGTTCGGGCGCGTAGCAGAAGGGGACGTTCGACTGTTGCTGCGAGTGGCACTTGGTGGGAATAGAGACATTGTCCATAGGCTGGTTGCTGCTGCACTGCTCGTCGTCAGCAGGGGGCGCACTGGGAACAACAGGAGTTGGGGCGTGCGATATGGAGTGTCTTAAACCTAGTCGAGACAGGTTGACTGGTATGTTTCCGATGTAGATGGGTAATGTGACCGAGACCTCCGGGCTTTTCACCGTGACCTAAAGGGGAAAAATATAAGAAATCAATTTATCAGTTCAGTCACTAGAGGTGGTCACAGGGCGAACTAATGTTAGTAACATATGTCTAAAAAGGGGTATTCCAGGGTGTTGTTTTTTTTTGCCCATCAGTATCTGATTAGTGTGTGTGTGTGTGTGGGGGGGCGGTATCGACCCCCCGCTGCAGTGCTCCCATTGAAGTGAATGGCAGGGTGTCGGACCCCACTGATCAGATGTTGTTAGCCTATGGGTGGGAGTCTGACCCCCGGGACCCCTGCCGATTAACTATTTGAGATGGCACCGGCCCTCGCAGATTTCTTTAGGCCATGTGACCAATGAACGTGATGTTCATTGGTCACATGGCCTAGGTGCAGCTCGGCCCCATAGAAGTGAATGGGTCTGAGCTGCAATACCAAGCACGGCCACTATCAAGACTATGTTCTTTTTAAAGGGTCCGGACGTCATCACATGGATATTACAAAGCAAGGTTTCTGCCACTTTGATGGCAAAATCAGCTCTGCATGCTCCGAACAAACCCCTTGAACAGCAGCGTAAACAGAAAGCTATGAATGGGAGGATGCAGTACCGTCTTCCCCCCACCAGGTGGCAGTATGAACCACTGCTAGAACCAGAACATGGCGCAGAATGATTAATCTTTCCTCCTTTTTGTTTGGTTGCTGCCTAATGTATAAGACGACTCGGGGGCCGCCATTAAATATCGGAGACCAATCAGTCAGTCTTCTGAGCGAGATCAAGCCAAGTGCGGATGAGTCACGCGTGATCCTCACCGCGCCTGTACCATCACGAGCCTCTCACCTGGAGATAATAATCGATCTGGATGAGGTTACAGCCTTGTAAGATAGACTGAGGAAGGGCAGGCACTAGAATCTGCTCGTCCCAAACCGCATGCTTCCAGGCCTTTACCGGGGCCCCCTCCACCTCTGCGATGGTCCTCAGGTCATAGATGGAACGTTTCGATCTATAAGCGATTTTCTGAGGGCAAAGAAACACTCCGTAAGACTACAACTCCAGCCGTTTCTCACCAGGCAGTATTAAGATTCTAGTTCCTCTTACCTGAATAAGGCTCGCCACAATGGCTCCCGTGTCCCGGCCCGATTTATTCTCTAACTCTGTGTGAATTTTAATAGGTTGCCCCACTATATAGCCCCGGAGGTCAGAGGTCACACTCAGTAAAAGTTGTCCCGATTTCACCAGCTTGTAGTTAAACTTCTTGGTGGCGGTGGCACAACTTAATTGCTGGAAATAAATGAGGAAAAAGGTATTATTATTAAAAATAAAAAAAATACTAAAACATTGGCCATTCTATATAAAGTATAAAGGACCCCCAACTGATTCCCACAAGTCCTTCATACAATTCAGTAGTCGGTCAGGTAGTACACATCGAGCCGTCCAGCGCTCTGCTCTGGCTAATAGAGGGGGTCCCAGTACAAACATCCAATATACAGTCCCCCAAATTGGAGCTTAAAGGGACTATCCCATGACTAATGTAAAAAATGAGAATCCGATATCATTTAGAACATGATAACCTATTTCTAACAAAGATAGAACCAGCCCTGTACCTCACATGCATCCAGAGATCTCCACATTCATTGCTCTGCCAGATTTATTTCAAGCTGACAGCTCAAGAGGGAGTGTCTTTTCTGCTGCAGCTCTGGAGGCGTGCCTCAGCTCTCCCTATCGCAGCTCTGGAGGCAGTTGAAGTATGAAACTGAGCACAGGCGGCCTTCTCAGTGAGCAGGTCAAAGAAATTAAAAAAAATAAAAAAACAGCAGGTGGCGCTCTATAGATACATTTTATGGAATAATTCAGTGGCTATGGTATTTTTTTATTACATGCAATTACAAAAGTATTCAGATCCAGGGGCTGGTTTGAAAACTGTAGAACATCTTTCACAGGGGGTATAATCGGCGAATTGCCGAACAAGACAGGTAGGAAGCTGAAGCCATCAGCGGCTCTCTGCTGACTCACCTCGATATCCGGGATTTCATTCAGGTCCAGGGGCCTCAGGATGTAGAACGGTTTGCTGCTTCTGTAATCTTTGGAAAGTCTCCGCGTTTCTATAACGGCCTTCACCTGGTAAAGCACCTTTCCGAACGGCCCCTCGAAGGAGGTCGGCGCCGATTCTGCAGAGAGGGTAGAACAAACCGTATTGGTTACGAGACATCGGCGACCATATACGCAACTAGCACCAAAAGCCCAATATGTCACCCAGGGACCCCTGACCGTAAACTGATGACTGCTGCCAGGACCTCCAGCGGTCAACGTAAACAGCGGGGGAAACCCAGCAGCAAATTTCAACTTTTCCTGCAGCGCCACCACAGGTGAATATAAGGAATTACATAATATCCATTAAAAACTATGGAACGTCTGTGTAGGACATGGACGTGCCACATTTCCCTCTTTGTAGCCCCTAGGCATTCTGACTACTAGATGAAGGTCCTAAACAAGGACCCTGTTATCACTACAATTCCTTAACAGGACATTTGAAAAGGGATTTCTAAACCAGACATGGCTTTTAAAGGCTCGCATGTACATCACTCTAGTGGACAAAACCTGCCATTTTCGGGGGTAAAACAAAGGTCAGGAATTTAAAATTTCAACTCATTCAACGTGCCTTTAATATGGTCTAAAGCAAAGTGAAATGGGGACAAATGATCGCCATTACGATCATTTGTCCCCCATTCACTTTGCATATTGTCGTCAGTACGTTCCCCTATTTTAGGTGCTCGCCTGACAAGTGAGCATTTTCCTTGTTCATCAGGCGATTCGCAGCACCTTTACATCGGCCAATTATCAGGAACGAGTGTTCGATCATAATGATGGGCCTGTGTAGAAGGGCGCTGACTCCACTCAGCTCAACCAAGAAGGTCTTGGATCAGGGCCAAGAAGAATAGCACCAGCCGCTGACAGCTATCGAGGCTGTGAACTAATCTCCCACAATGCACTGCCCAAAAATCAGTGGTGCTATTTGGCGCATCTAGGGTTTCCACACTTTTTCTGACTTGCTCGGCAAAGGGGCGTGGCTTAGCAGAAAGGGGCTGAACTTCATGATAAAGGGGCAGGGCCTAACATGTGCCATTACGCCACAATTCTGGCATAAAAATCTGTCTGAAAGTAAGCCAACCATTAGGCGACGCTGATCGCACGACATCAGTCGTGGCCAGGATAGAAGAGTAGCAGTGATCCTATAGAAATGAATGGGACCGCAAAAAAATCCGGCACTGCTGTATGGTCAGCGTTTCCCATCAGAGCCAAAACTTTCCATTACACCTTATCTCTGTGTAGCCTCCACTCCAGGGTTTGGCTCAGAATGACTGACCAAACACTATGAGCTCATGCACGCGGCCTTTCCCCGACTGTGCCCGTACAGCGTGTCCGCAATATACGGGCCCCGGCCATTTGTGCACCAGATCACGGATGCGGACACATTCACCACTATGGAGTGCTTCCATGGGGTTTCTCTCGTGCCTCTGTACCGTGGACGGATCACGGACCCATTCAATGGGGTCCGGCTAGCACGCGGCACTATCTGGCTATGCCGGATCCAGAGAACAGCCTGCTGGGTTTCTTTGATGCAGGTGTGAATCTAGCCTTAGTTAGTCTAGATATCCCATGAGTGCAGGGGAGACACAGGATTGTCTTCCCTGCTCTATTATCTGATCAGCCTCACTTGTGACACAGTATTGGTGAACGGTAGCAAATGCCACGCACGACCAAAGGTTGATTTTCACTATACATTTTTACAGCGGAGAGCAGTAAACCGATAAACTGTGAGCGCGTGACGGGACTCTCCAAGCATTTTAATCGTCCCCAGCCCCTGACCTGTCATCCTGACTGAGCGCTGCGTCGCTTTGAAGTCGCCGCCGTGCAAGTCATTAATATTAAAATCATTATTCCGCCCTCCAGCAAACGCCGGGAACCCGATAGCCGACTCCGTCATTACCTGGCAACAGAAACTGGAAAGGGAAGGTGTGCTCTCCCGGCTGCAGCGTCCCTGAAAGACACAATGCAAAGAGATGAACACAATGCATTCCAGGGGCCAACACCCCAACACAAGACACAGCTCCCTCCAACAGTCTTCTCTGCTTCCTGTCAGTGAATGGAAACACTAGTTTATAGGTCAAGCTGCAAAACCCATCATGGCCACGGACGTAAAAAAAATAAAGATAAATAATAACAATACAAAGTTCCATTCACTTACAGTGAGCAAAGATCTTGAAAATGGGGGAGGTATTAAAACAGTTATAGAAAGTTCTACCAGTTTTCCTCATACAGGGGAATAAGCTTTACATACCTAGGACCATATGATATTTTTAAAGGGGTTTTCCAGCTTTAAAGGGTTTCTGTCACCAGTTTTTTCGGTATGAATCAGGCTGACATTAGAGATGTGCTAATTCACCTGATTCCAAATATATATCTGTTTTATTTACTGGTGCCCCCATTTTTATATAAAATGAACTTTTATTTTATGCTAATAAGGCCTCTAGGTGCAAGGGGTGTTACCCCTGCTCCTAGAGGCTCTGTTGATTGACAGGACCAGGCAGAGAAGAAACACTCCATTCACCATAGCTTGCAAGGACCTTCAATGATGTCATGACCATGTGATCAGTCACATGGTTAGGAGGAGACAGGCCTGTTCTGTCATCCTAAACCATGTGACTGATCACATGGTCATGACATCATTGAAGGTCCTTGCAAGCTATGGTGAACTGGAGTGTTTCTTCTCTGCCTGGGCCTGTCATCAACAGAGCCTCTAGGAGCAGGGGTAACGCCCCTTGCACCTAGAGGCCTTATTAGCATAAAATAAAAGTTCATTTTATATAAAAAATGGGGGCACCAGTAAATAAAACAGATATATATTTGGAATCAGGTGACATTAGCACATCTCTAATGTCAGCCTGATTCATACCGAAAAAACTGGTGACAGAAACCCTTTAAAGCGGTTGTGTCACTTCAGCAAGTGGCATTTATCATGTAGAGAAAGTTAATACAAGGCACTTACTAATGTATTGTGATTCTCCATGTTGCTTCCTTTGCTGGCTGGATGCATTTTTCCATCACGTTATACACGACTCGTTTCCATGGTTACGACCACCCTGGAATCCATCAGTGGTGGTCGTGCTTGTACACTATAGGACAAAAAAAAAACACGCCGGCTTCTCTGGTGGTCAAGACCGCGGGAGAGCACATAGGTTGGTGTTTTTTTTTTCTATAGCGTGCAAGCACGACCACTACTGCTGGATTGCAGGGTGGTCGTAACTATGGAAACAAACACTATATAATGTGATTTGGAAAAAAAAAAAAAAATTAATTCATCCAGCAAAGGAAGCAATATGGAGAATCACTATACATTAGCAAGTGCCTTGTATTAACTTTCTCTACAAGATAAATGCTATGTGCTGAAGTGAGACAGCCCCTTTAAGACCAATTATAGCTAAGGCCGAAGCAGTAAAATAGGCGCTCACCTGGTGCTGGGTCCGAAACCAGGCGAGTGCCTATTTTACTTCTTCTTCTGGTCCCCGGCGTGTCATCTTCTGGAGGGGGATCACATGCTCTGCGGAGGCCAATCACTGACATGTCCCCAAGTGGCAGGTCACTGCTGAGGCCAGTGATTGGCTGTGACCCCGTCCAGTAGATTACACATGGGGGGAGCCAGACCGGACCCTCGGTGGGGAGCAAGTGTGCCTGGGAACTGTCCTAGCTGGGAAACCCCTTTAAGCTGGCCATACATTAGACTGGTTGTCGGCCGAGCTGACAACTATTCCTTCCGATCCCCCATACATATGCACACTTGGCTCAGCCATGCATGCATGTATTGAATGAGGAGCGAGGAAAAATGCCACACAAAAGGATCGGACATGTTGAAATCCAACTGCCCGATCCAGCAAAGAATTAGGAGATGGATATACATCTAAGGGCTCATGCGCACGACCATATTTTCTTTCCATTCTTTTACCAGTCTGTACTGGAACCATTCACTTCAATGGGTCGGCAAAAAAAACGTAAATGCGCATTCCGTTTCTGTATGTCCGCTCCGCAAAAAAAAAAAATAGAACATGTCCTATTCTTGTCCGTTTTGTGTCCATTGTTAAAAAGGATCCGCAAAAAAACACGGATGCAATACGGATGTCATCCGTTTTTTTTTTTTTGCGAATTGCAAAATACACGTGGTCGTGTGCATGAGCCCTAATGTGTGTGCCCAGAGGTGACGCAAGGTACCGACATTCAATCCTTTGAAGAACTTTCACCGCAGATGGAGATAAAACCTCATTGTTCGCTATTTCCATCAGGACTCTGAAAAGACGCAAAGTTCTGGAGCCTCTCGGGGAATCGATCGCGCAGGCTGAGGGTTCTCAACTTACAATGCCTTTGGCGAGAAGAGGCAGGTAAGTGGCCGCAGGCATGCCTTCACTAAAGACGCACAGCCAGGAACTCGTCACATTAATGCAGAACGTACGATATGTATTAATGCGGAGGAGATGAGGTCGGCCTCTTCACTACACGCAGCAGATGGGGCGCGGGGCACTCCAGACAAGAGCGCTGGAGCTCAGAATCAGAAGTTCAGAATCTTAAAGGAAATGGCCCCGCTATCAATTATTTTGTTTCTAATGAGTTTCTTATCTCTAAAAATAATTTGCAGACCTCTTCTCGACTGTGAAAGTACAGATGTACTCATCTGCCGACCTAAAGGGAAGCTCCGTACAAACTCTCCCATTGTAAGCAATCACTAGGGTGCAATTCACATTCCCCTAAACCATCATTACCCACAATGTACGTTTAAGGGGTTCTCTAGTTTTGGGTCATTAAAGGGGTTCTCCCATGAGTAACGTAAAAAATTAAAATCAGACATCATATAGGACATGACAACCTCTTTCTAACAAAGCTAGAACCAGCCCTGTACCTCACAGGGATCCAGATCTCCACATTCATTGCTCTGCTAGATTTATATCAAGCTGACAGCTCAAGGGGAGTGTCTTTTCTGCTGCAGCTCAGGGGGGCGTGTCTCAGCGCTCCCCATCCCAGCTCAGGGGGGCGTGTCTCAGCGCTCCCCATCCCAGCTCAGGGGGGCGTGTCTCAGCGCTCCCATCCCAGCTCAGGGGGGCGTGTCTCAGCGCTCCCCATCCCAGCTCAGGGGGGCGTGTCTCAGCGCTCCCATCCCAGCTCAGGGGGGCGTGTCTCAGCGCTCCCCATCCCAGCTCAGGGGGGCGTGTCTCAGCGCTCCCCATCCCAGCTCAGGGGGGCGTGTCTCAGCGCTCCCCATCCCAGCTCAGGGGGGCGTGTCTCAGCGCTCCCCATCCAGCTCAGGGGGCGGTCAGCCCCATCCCAGCTCAGGGGGCGTGTCTCAGCGCTCCCCATCCCAGCTCAGGGGGGCGTGTCTCAGCGCTCCCCATCCCAGCTCAGGGGGGCGTGTCTCAGCGCTCCCCATCCCAGCTCAGGGGGCGTGTCTCAGCGCTCCCCCCGCCAGGGGGCGTGTCTCAGCCCCCATCCAGCAGGGGGCGTGTCTCAGCGCTCCCCATCCCAGCTCAGGGGGCGTGTCTCAGCGCTCCCCATCCCAGCACAGAGGCAGTTGCAGGATGAAACTGAGCATGTGTGACCTTCTCAGTGAGCAGGACAAAGAAATAAGGGAAAAAAAACAGCAGGTGGCGCTATACAGATACATTACATAGAATAACTCAGTGGCTATGCTAAATTTTTAATTACGTGAAATTACAGAAGTATTCAGATCCAGGGTCTGGTTTGAAAAATGTAGAATATTTCTTGTGGGACAACCCCTTTATTTAAAAGTTCTGCAACTTAATATACTTTGACACAACGTTTTCAAGACCTCTGCTTGCTGTTAGCATATGGATACTGAAATACTTTATACAGGTGAAGGGTTTTATACAATTGTAGTCCGTCCAGACCAGCATTTTTAAAGCCCGCCATACACAGTAGATAGATGGCTGTCATATGGTCCAGCTAGACCTCCCCCCATACACATAACATAGATGGCGGTTGTATAGTCATCCAGCTAGTCCTCCAGACCTCCCCCCATACACATAACATAGATGGCGGTTGTATAGTCATCCAGCTAGTCCTCCAGACCTCCCCCCATACACATAACACAGAAGGCGGTTATATAATCATCCAGCTAGTCCTCCAGACCTCCCCCCATACACATAACAGATGGCGGTTGTATAGTCATCCAGCTAGTCCTCCAGACCTCCCCCCATACACATAACACAGAAGGCGGTTATATAATCATCCAGCTAGTCCTCCAGACCTCCCCCCATACACATAACATAGATGGCGGTTGTATAGTCATCCAGCTAGTCCTCCAGACCTAACCCCATATACATAACACAGATGGCGGTTGTATAATCATCCAGCTAGTCCTCCAGACCTAACCCCATATACATAACACAGATGGCGGTTTCCAGCTAGTCCTCCAGACCTCCCCATACACAACACAGAAGGCGGTTATATAATCATCCAGCTAGTCCTCCAGACCTCCCCCCATATACATAACACAGATGGCGGTTGTATAATCATCCAGCTAGTCCTCCAGACCTAACCCCATATACATAACACAGATGGCGGTTGTATAATCATCCAGCTAGTCCTCCAGACCTAACCCCATATACATAACACAGATGGCGGTTGTATAATCATCCAGCTAGTCCTCCAGACCTCCCCCCATACACATAACACAGATGATTGGCTGTTCACACCGAAACTGTCAGATTGGGCAGACATTCATCTAATGTGCATTGTCACCCTAGGTCTCTGGGTATAAATACATGTGTTCCCATTCAGTGACTGCAAGCAGAGGTCTTGAAAATAGTAGAGAATCAACACAAAATAAATGAGAGTTGACTAATTCTATGATACAATAATTTAGGGTACGTCCACGTGGTCACATTTTCCACCGTAGCAAAATCCGCCATATATTCCCCGATGCAGGATGTGTGTGAGCGGCTGATTGTCACCGCAGGCAGAATTAGATAAGGGCCCTCAGGGCAGGAAGGAAAGCAGAACTCCTGCCTATTATGGGGGGCAGTGGGTCTCTTCTTTCATTACGAATGGGTTCTCTATTTGTTAGCACCACTATCTGGGTGCAGAAAATATCTGAAGGAACCAATTTATCCACCTGGGGGGGGGGGGGGGTTGGAGCATAAATTCGATAATCTGTTGTCACCCGATCCTCCTGAGCTCACAGGGTTTACCTTTATCAGCCAGCGAGAACGTCCCATTGAAGTACTGTTCTTCCACGTTCCAGGACGTCTCATTCACTTTGTTTGAGACCCCACATGAGCCGACACAGTTCACCTTGATGGCTGTAAAGAGCAAAGACAGGTTAGATAGGTGTATTTTACTATATACACACACACATCTACAGTATATTCTTGTGCTCACGGCAGTTGTCGCTTCCCTTCCCCCACTCCACTTAGGGACAACGAGCACAGGAGAAAGCTATTCTGCATCCCCTAAGGAGACAAAGGCTATCTCCGATTTTAAACGACTTTCCAAAACCCAATAGTACAAGTAAAGCCAAGAAACTTTGTAATATAGTTTATTAGAGAAATATGCCTCTTTCTCCACTTATCAGGCTTCTTAAAGGGATTATCCAACCTTTATAATGACCCCCAAAATGCCCAGGCACCTCATACAGGTTATACTTACCCCGCTTCCCGGCACCCACATCGCCCCTGACGCCCGTACAGCCATCACTGCATCTCCACGTTGTGCGGATCAAAAATATCTGGCGATGGGGGGACAGCCAATAGCAGGCCACAACTGGAACAAGCCTCCCTAGCGTCACCCGCAATGCTAGGGAGGCTCGTCCCAGTCGCGCCATGCTATTGGCTGATAAAGCTGTGGCCATGTGGGCATCAGGTGTGACATGGGTGCTGAGAAGCGGGGTAAGTAAAACCTGTATGAGGTGCCCGGGAATTTTGGGGGGGCGTTATAAGGGTTGGATAACCCCTTTAAATGTTCATTCACTCTGAATTGACTGATCAAATCCATCTCCAGAGCAGATTCTCAGCATCACTGAGAGATCGGGTTACAGTTCTCTATAGAAGCCAAAGGAGAGAGGTGGGAGCAGTAAACTGGATGCTATGATATCTCCCATGCACAGCGCACACAGAGGAGAGGAGATCCTGATCCCCTGGTCCTTCCAAAACATACCCTCAGACATTACACAGTTGTACTGAGCAGTGTAGTCGTGCATCCAGCAGTGGGCTGAGGTAGAAAACTTACTAGAGCCTTCAGCAGCGCTCTGTGTCTCTGTCTCTCTCACTCATTAGCTGCTCCTCCCTCCCCTCTCCATAAACTTATACGACTTACAGACTATAGGCAAGTGTAATTTGATTTCTTAGTGAAGTTTAGAAGTTATGTAATCAGTGAATTCAAGTCAGGAAGAAGAAGAAAAGAGCCTGATAGGTGGAGAAAGAGGCATTTTGCTATGATGAGATATATTACAAAGTTTGTAATATTGATTTATGCAAAGTTGCATTTTCTTTCTTCAGTACTTGTTATCCATATACTCAAGGCATCCAGACATCCCCTCCATCTTTTCTGTGCGCTAGTTTACAGTCAGATGCAAACCATGGCCAGTCTCATTGCCTTTCACACCCCAGTTCTGTATACTAAAAGTCTGGCAGCTAAATGGTCCCCCCCCCCAGCCCCCATATCAGATTTTACAGGACAGTTCCGCTTCACAAAGTGAAATGATTGCTGCATTTTGCGGAACAGAAAATAACCACAGATCCTGTCACCGATGACATGTCGGGAGATTACGGCTGCGTGCAGTCAGACAAAGAAAACTGACACACAACAGAGATCCAACATTGTGAATAGTCACCCAAAAACGGCAAGAAAAAGCATGGTGGACAGCATGCTAAGATCAGCAGTCCTATATCAGTTACATTAAAAAGTCCTGGAAAAGGCAGCAGAAAGCTTCCCCCGTGCAGCACCCTCAACTCTCCCCTAACTGCAGATGTTGAGGGAGAAATTGGTCGTGCTTGTTGTATTTCAAGCCCAGGCCCCTCACACTGAAACTACTTACCTGGCTCCCCACGCCGCCTCCGCTGCTTCTCCCCGTGCACGGATGAAAACATGGCAGGTGGTGACGGAAGCAAGCCTCCCTAGCATCTCTCGTCCCCGTCACCGCCTGCCATTGGTCGCTCCCACCCCCTCCAGCAGCGGCGGTGCAGGGACCAGGAGCAGCGCAGGGAACCAGGTAAGTAGATTCAGTGTGAGGGGCCCGGCATATGGGGGACACATTTTTTAGACTCGGATAACCACTTTAAAGGAGTTTTCCCAGACATTTATACTGATCAGTGGGGGTCTGACACCTCCGTAGGCACAGTGTAGTGGCCTTGTAGTCAGCTCACCAAGCACAGCGCCATACATTGTACAGTGGCCATGCTTGGTATTGCAGCCCAGGACCATTCACTTCAATGGGGCTCATCTACACCTAGGCCGCTAGGGAAAGCCGCGAGAATGACACACAGCTACTGCCTTCATAAAAAGCTGATTGGTGGGGGTCCCGGGTGTCAGACCCCACCGATCAGATACTGATGACCTATCCCGAGGATAGGTCATCAATTAATAAACCTCACAAGCAGCTCGTTCATTCTCATTATCAATGGGGTTTCCAGAGGTCGGACCCCCACCGATCATAACGTCACGGCCTCCTGGCGATATGCCATCACTTTACAAGATGGGAATACGCCTTTAAGCAAAGTCTGACGCAGAAACACCCAGGAGACGCATTAGTGGCCGCGCACCCTGCGACATGTGCACACGAGGCCACGTCAGTTCACGGTCCAGGAAGAGAGGGTTTTTTTTTTTTTTTCCCTTTTCTGCTTTGTCCCAGTGATCGGTGTGTACGAAGTAAACCAAAAAACAATGGCAACGTAAAACCCCGGGCAACTCCCAGATACAGAGGAAAGGCAACGCCGGTCACCCAGGGGAAAGGAGTTAAAGGGCCAGACTTCATAAAACCCAACATAAAAAAGGGGGGCGCCAATGTCACCCCTCTGAATGTATCCGTCTACACAGTCCATCAGAGTTCTCTCCTGCCCTAATAATAATAGAATTTGTTACAATGTATCAGCTTTAAATTAACACTGCTTAAAGGGGTTGTCCGGGGTACTGATGACCTATCCTCATTATCTAATCGGTGGGGGTCCGACTGACAGCACCGGCGCTGATCAGCTGTTTGTTTACCGAGCACAGCGCCATACATTGTATAGTGGCCGTTCTTGGTATTGCAGCTCAGCCCCATTTACTTGGCGTTCATGTGACCGATGAACACGATGCTGCTAGCCTCTTCAAACAGCATTAAACACTCAAAACAACCCCTTTAATTCCCAGGAGATTATTTAGACTGGATACAATTGTAACAAACCCTAAGCTGCGAGATGTATTAGGTCTGAGCAGATTCTCAGCCCGTTGCCGTTCACTGCCAGCAAGCAGAGATATTTCAGTACACACAGTGACTAATCTTTATTGACCGCTGATATATTTCTGTTGAACCTACCAAGCTGGTTCCCGCTGGACCTGTGAACTTCAGCTCTGAGGGCTAGAAAGCTGCCATGGATTGACTTTCACTTGGATTATTTGCCTTGTGTAAGTTAATGATAACCTGGAAGTTTTTTAGGTTAATAGTTAATCCAGAATAATATTCTCAGGAGTCAACGTATATAGGAATGTAGTTTAACCGATGAATGTCCGTCCATACCGCCGCTCTATAAGTGCAAAACAGGCACGACAGTCAGGTAAAAGGACATCAGTAAGCACACAGATCTAGGAGACCTATAATGGAGAGAAGTTTTGTCCATCTACCCCGTTCTGTTCCTCTGGGGCGGGTCTCACACCATATATGGAAACCCCACAGTCCACTCAGCCAATCAGGTTGCTCACATGTCCACTCCTAACTGCAGAGGCTCGAGTTGGGCACAGTAACCAGAAGAAGAGGAAGGGGGAGCTTTTTTTGGCGGTGGATCCAGCTCCCTAATTTGCATGGAACACACAAAGTATCTTATATTCTGACTTTGCATCCAGCCCGTGCCCCCCCGCCCATATGAATGGAGCGGCAGTCAGGCATGCATGCACCACTCCATTAACCTCTATGGGACTGCCGGAGGTAGCCATGTACAGTGCTCAGCCACTTCCGCCAGTGCTGTATAGACCGGCAGTGCGCGAGAGAGACACAGGAGCCGTGTTCTCATGATCAGTGGGGGACCCAGCGGTCAGAAACTCACCCCCTATCCTGTAGATGTAATATGAACAGAGCCTTGCTGATGGAGGGTGCCTAACAGAAAGTGTTAGGGGAAGTATGGCTCGCTCCATACAAGGCGGGTATGAGGAATGGAGAGTACTTTGGTCCCACCCCTCAGATGCCGCTGTCACGGCTGCAGCCTATGTGGGGTTAGACAAAGGGAGGGAGCACCTATCAGTTGCTATGACAGCCTGGGGCCTTGTGAAGGCAGAACAAGCTGCCTGAAAAGCCCTGCCTGAGGCACAGCCCGACAGGCAGCCTCTAGAAATCCCATAGACTGGAATAATTTTCTATTATAGTCTATGGCACATGTGATCAGAAGATCGCATGTTGAAGTTCCCTACGGGACCAAAACCTACAGTAAAAAAAAGTGGAAGAAAATGTTTAAAAATATATTTTTTAAAAATATTAAAATTTTAATGTGTCCAATGTGACCCCAATGACCTAAAAATAAACAATAGAAAAATAAACAAAAGTAGTAAAACATAATTTGTGATCACTGTAATCTGACATGACATGTGACATGTGAGTGAAAAAAATTGAAAAAGTTAGGCTAGTTTCACACTAGCGGCAGCACGGATCAGGCGGGTGAAGGGGCCCGTCGAATCCGTGCTGCCGCAGGTGCACGTGTGGGGCCGGAACCGCCCTCCGGCCCCTTTCACGTTAACCCCTGCTGAGAGACGGCCAGAACGAAAATACAACAGGAGCGCGGTTCCGGCCCCACTCGTGCACCTGCGGCAGCACGGATCCGGCGGGTGAATCCGTGCTGCCGCTAGTGTGAAACAAGCCTTATGGCTCTGGGAAGGCAGGGAGGAAAACCACAAAAATGCAAAAATTAAGAAAGGGCTTTGTCCCTAAGGGACATACACATTAGATAATGTCACTGTGCCTAACAGGGCAGCCTGGCTGCCCCTAAAATCCTCTAGGGGGGTGAATAAGGACTGAACGAGCGGTTTTGTCCCTGGACATAAGCGGCACCAGGAGCTGGATAACCCCTTCATCTATGGCACCATTTCCGGCCGCCTTCGGGTCACATGTCCTGGACTCTTCTATAGCGTTATCATTAAGACAGTCCATGAGAATAGTGATAATAAGCGGCGCCCAGATTCTCCGCACCGCTGATCAGTCCTAAGTGCAGATTTATTATGGTCTCAGGGCAGTCAGATGAATGGCTGCTCCTCTGCACGGCTGCTGCACTGGATTTGGCCCCTCCATAAGGTACTGTGCAGCGAGCCACCCCCTCCTCCAGAACGTATAGCCCCCCCCCACAGTGACATCACATACAGAAGGATCGCCTGTTTCCAGAGTCGCTTACTGTGACTGTAAACTAAGGAGCAGTCTGGGCCCAGGCCCAAAACCTGCCTCAGACAAGCCTCCCCCTCCCCCTGCGCTGCTCCCATTTCAAGGACTCCCTATCACCTGCCCGCCCTCCCCTACCACAGACCTAACCTTAACCCCTTGCCTGACGCGCTCCATCCAAACCACAGGCGTTAAACACATAACCTGAAGTGCAAAGAAAATATTTCCTGTTCATCAGAATTTGCAATAAAAAAAAAAAAAAATCTAAAAAAATACAATTTTTTTTATCACAAAAAGTTTAGTCCTAGATCACACCATTTCTCCTCCAGTCACATCCAGAGCTGCATTCAAAATTCTTCTGGCTGTCAGCTCCCTTGGTGCATGATCAAAATTTGCGTGGCGTTCACACCACTATATAGGACATGTGCTGTTTTTTTGCGGGACGGCGGCACGGACACACGGATGTGGAGAGCACGCAGCGCGCTGTCCACATGCTTTGCAGCCCCATTGACGTGAATGGGTCCGCACCCGATCCGCAAAAAAAAATACGGTCATGTGAATGCCCCCCTTCATTAATCCAATCTCTCAGAATGCAGCACTGTTGAGTGCAGCGGGCTATAGGAACCTTCACCCGTACACATGCATGCTCGGCTCAGCCGAATGGGGAGTTCTGTTCAGCTCTGAGTGGGGAGAGGGGACCAAGCTGTAGAACAAGAAGAACAAAGGATCGGACATGTTGTAATCTTATCTCCCCCGACATCTGGGAAAGTTGGGAGACCCCCATATACATTATATGGGCTGTAATCTAGTTTTTTTTGCTAATCTGCATGGTCACCTTAGGGGTATATTCAAATGCAGTAGGTTTTCCAGGAGTACAATATTGATGGCCTGTCGATACCTGATCGGTGGGGTCTGACTCCCAGCAGCTCCCTGATCAGTTGTTTGAAGAGGCTGCTGCGCTCTGGTGAGTGCTGCAGCCTCCTCCCAGGTCACCAAGCACAGCGCCATACTTTGTATAGTGGCTGTGATTGGTATTGCACCCTGGCCTATTCACTTGAATGGGACCGAGCAGCTCATAGGCCACGTGACCAAGGAATGTGACATCACTGGCCTAGGCAGAGGCCACAGCACTCACCGGAGAACTGCGGCCTCTCCAAACAGGTGATTGTCGGGACCCCCACCAATCTGATATTGATGACCTATCCTGAGGATAGGTCCTCAGTATCCTATGAGGGGTTAGGACCCTCATGTAATGCTTTAGTTTGCCTGTGGTGGCGCTGCAGGGGAATAAAACATTAGTTGCAGAGTTCCCCCTTAAATTACATCCAGGGTCCAACAGAGATAAGCTTATGTCAAGGGACCCTTATAACAAAACTAGTCAGAGGGGCATCGGCCCGTACCCTGCCGCGTAAAGAACAGAATGTATCAGGGATCCAAAAAAAATGTCCTTAAAGACGACGCACCCGATGTAATTATACAGAGTCACGTCTGACCTACGCGGACACGCACAGCCGTCACATGTTACATGTTTGTGACTACGACTCACCTGTTGACAAATCAGACACTTCTGCACTGACATAACTGAGTGAAGTCCACGCTGGGAGTGGTGGTTTTGGCTGAGGTTACATTTCCTCTGACATCATCCCGCAGGTTCGGTAAAAGTTTGTACAAGTAATTCAAGCGTTCGCGTACAAAGAAGAACAAAGAAAGCTTTATGTGTGGTGAAAAAAAAACAAAACATGGTGCAGCTACTGGATCGGTGAAAGGGCAGGAACACCTCGGTAGGGTACAAGATTAGATTGGGGGGGGGGTTTGAAGAGGCACCGCCACAGCCTTTTAAATGGGTTGTCCTGTTTCCTATTTTGATGACCTATCCTCAAGAAACTGGATAACCCCTTTAAATATGATACCAAGCACAGCGCCGTCCATTGGATAGTGGCTGTGCTTGGTATTACAGCTCAGTCCCATTCACTGGAATTGGACTGAGCTGCGCCTAGGCCATGATTGGCTTAGGAAGCGCTGTGGCCCCTTGCAACTGATTGGCAGGGGTGTCGGACTCCCTCCTATCAGATATTGATGACCTATCCCAAGGATGGCCAACCTGCGGCTCTCCAACTATTGCAAAACTACAACTCCCAGCATGCATGCCCAGACAGCCTACAGCAGGGCATGGTGGGAATTGTAGTTTGGAGGGCCGCAGGTTGGCCAATCCCTGAACTATCCTGAGGATAGGTCATCAGTATGTAAAGGGGGTTCTCCTATAATTAATGTAAAAAAAATTAAAATCAGACATCATACAGTACATGACAGTCTCTTTCTAACAAAGCTAGAACCAGCCCTGTACCTCACATGGATCCAGAGATCTCCTCATTCATTTGCTCCAATTGTTCTGCTGTAGTTATTTCAAGCTGGGAGCTCAGGGGGAGGCGTGCCCTTTCTGCTGCAGCCCAGGGGGAGGCGTGCCCTTTCTGCTGCAGCCCAGGGGGAGGCGTGCCCTTTCTGCTGCAGCCCAGGGGGAGGCGTGCCCTTTCTGCTGCAGCCCAGGGGGAGGCGTGCCCTTTCTGCTGCAGCCAGGGGAGGCGTGCCCTTTCCTGCTGCAGCCCAGGGGGAGGCGTGCCCTTTCTGCTGCAGCCCAGGGGAGGCGTGCCCTTTCTGCTGCAGCCCAGGGGGAGGCGTGCCCTTTCTGCTGCAGCTCAGGGGAGGCGTGCCCTTTCTGCTGCAGCTCAGGGGGAGGCGTGCCCTTTCTGCTGCAGCTCTCTCCTTATCATAGCTCAGGAGGCAGCTGAATGATAGAACTGAGCATGTGCGTCCGCCTCAGCGAGGTGGACAGAGAAATATGGTAAAGAACAAACAGCAGGTGGCGCTATACAGATACATTTAATTGTATAACTCGGCAGCTATACAAAATTTTTAATTTCATGCAATTACAAAAGTATTCAGATCCAGGGGCTGGTTTGCAAACTGCAGAATATTTTACGTGGGACAACCCCTTTAAGTAGCGTTGCTACCCGACATCCGCGAGAAGTCCTTGTGACTTTCCAGTCACTTTCACTGTGTTGCAGCCAAATTTGCTGGGAGGCCCCACCCTTACATTCACATGACCCCCCATGACGTCCATGTACCCCAATATGACCCCCTGGTCTCTAATCGTAGCCTACAGACCCCTGCGGGGAAGGAGAGGATTCTTCTGTTTTCCCGTTGATGTCCAAGCTCACGTCTCATCCCACCCCTTTCTGATTCAGGGTCTGTACAGAGCACGCCCTGCTGTAGAGCATTGTGAGATGCTGTACTGCAGCCAGGTCCCCGCTGGGAACTGCGAATTTACAACACCTCGGGATAGAAACAAGCATCCCGTGTAAGGATGCCGCCGACGCCCCCTGCTGCCCACGCAGGAGGTAAAAATTAATCATAGCAACGGCCGCCCCTAACGCACCAAGTAGAAAAGCCCCCCGACCGCTGGATGCAATGATTGCCTCCTCATCCCGTACACAATAAGCTGCAAAAATAGCTTCCTCAAGGAGCAGAAAACAAAGACGACGCTTGTTCTAGGCCTTTAACTCTTCCGGACAGAGATGCTTAAGAAATCCGGAAAATGTTCTCCTACTAACACAGTCCTGACCAGGACTGACACCAAAAACGCCACCAACCTACATATGCCCCAAACAAATAATCCATGGCTCTAAGGAATGCAAGTCATGAGGAAGTGTCTTCTTATCGCCTGCCTTCTCTAATACATAGATCACATCCAGAGCTGCAGGCATCGTTGCGCTCTTTTCCGGATACCTCTCAGACGGCAGGTCCTGCAGATGCCATACACTGCCTTTAGAGCTCGTAAAATCAAACGTCGTTTTGTGACACACGACCGGCGCCAAACATACAAAGCTGCATTGTGATCCTAATGTCCCGTCGGCTGTGTAGGCCTAGCCTTAAAGAGCCTGGCAGCTCTGCGCGGTCATTAGGGGCGGGCCTGTCAGCACAGCGTTGACTGATTCCAAGTAGCAACCAGCAGAATTCTAAATGACGTAAGGGCACGACTACACGGCGCGGTAAAGTAGCGCACGGTCTTACGGGCTGCAATTAAATTGGTCTGCATTGTTAACGTGCGGCCACTAACAATGGTCTAGCAACCTTCTGCCGTGAAACTACAACTCCCCCAGTGTACATTTGCTCAGCTGTTGTTGTAACTCCCATAGAAGTGAAAGGAGGATTCTGGGAGTTGTAGTTTCAGAAGAGCTGGCGGTTGCTGGACTAAACAGTGCGGTACTACCATGTGGTCGTGCCCTTAGGTAACCATAAACCTTAGGGTCTGGCGACTTCTTGCCGTAGAAAAGTTGCGCAACGTTTTTTTTTTTTGAATGATAGTCAAGGCGACGTCCGGAAGTCGCGCCGCAGAATGTCGCATTGTAACACCAAAAAAAGTTGCACGACTTTTCTGGCGCCGCATAGCCAGACCCTTACATAGCGGCTGGGTGAGCATGCACGTGTTCGCAACGGAGGGAGAATCGTCCGCTGTCCCGACACTTCTAGAGGCGGCATATCTGTCTTGAAGCCAACAGGATTGGACATGTTGAAGTCCAACTACCCGATCCTTCTTTCCCCCTCAATATCTGCCGTCGGAAGGAGATGGGAGACCCCCCCCCCCATAAACGGTAGTACCATTCCTATTGAAACCGGCGCGTTCGGCCAACAGTCCTAGAATACGGTCACGTGGCGTGTCAGCAGAGCCACGCTATATTCTCCATGTGCCGCCATATAAAATCGGACGAAGGTTAGGACCCGTAGTCTGGTGAATTACACCGCTAGAAAACTTAGCCGTTGTACCGTAATAGGTTTGTATGCCGGACCACCCCACCGATCCTTCTAACATCAGAGTGTTTGGTAGCTGCCAGTTAAGCGATTGCTTCAGGTGTTTGCATACAGCCGCAAAATCCTAAAAAACCTGCTGTAGTCACACAGGAGGTCTGCGGTTAATCCGGCTGCAGCTGCTAGCTCTCCCCTTCCCCCTTCAAATTCCTCAACCTGACCACAACAGGTCGAAGAGACCGAAACTATCTCCAGGGTGACGGCATTGTGCTCCGGGATCCCAAATATACACAAGGCGGGTCACCTGGAATTCGACGCCCCCGTCCCGTAATGAACCTGTGAGCTCATGGAAAGAACATGCGTGCTCTGGCTGATAACAGAGAGCAGTAGCCAAAAGGTTGCACGTCCCTTTAAATGGCCAATTAGCAAGAGAGACGTCTAGCAACCAATCAGATTCCGCTTCGATCTGATTGGTTGGTTGACCTGGCGGCCATATTAGCTGTCACCTAACCAATCAGGTACTTGCTTTTATGCCCCCGACTTGGAATCTGATTGGTCGTTACATTAATTTCCACCACAGCTCTTACGTGCCCCCCCCCCAGATATAATACAAGGGGGGGTAGACAGGTAAAATGTACAGGGTGGCACACGGGGGTCAGTAAGGATGCATACGCCGCTGCGCCGAAGGTGCAATAATGGCGCCTTTTTACCTGCACACACAGGGCGAGGCGTAATACTAAGAATGCTTCACCCCCAGCGAGGTCAGGTGACTCGGTTTAACCATTCCATGCCCTCTGTGTACTTCACTGAGAGGGGGTGCCGATACTTTTGCATTGGCCCTTTACACACCTGTCTGAACTGGGAATAAGGCGAAAGAAACAGGTTGCGCTAAAAGGGACTGGGGGGAGGGGGGGTGTTCTGCAGTCGCTGCCAAAGGAGTTATTTTGAGGAATGTAAGAGGGGGGGGACCTGCATCCACCAGAGGCTTTAATCTGGATTATCCGGAGAGGAGGGGTGGACAGGGCGAGGCCTGGGGGTTATTATAGGACACCCACAACCATGGTCTCCAACATGCTACTACAAAACTACAACTCCCAGCATGCCGCGGCAGCACCGTGGTTTCAAGTCTACAACTCCCAGCATGCCCCAGCAGCCCAGTGGTTGCGAAACTACAACTCCCAGCACGGCCTGACAGCCAAGCGCCAACATGGGATCCCCCCCTAGTCACAGTATCCCACTCTGGCCCCTGTAGAACTACAGGTTCCTGCCATGCTTGGACTTGCAGTCCTACAACAGGTGCAAGTACAACCGCCCCCTGGTTACAGGTAAGTGCCCACCTTTATATGGCTGCACCCATGAAGAGTGCCTACAGTAACCCTCTAACTTCCTGGTGCTTGGGTTAAGTCATTTAAGGGGTTAAAAAGTAAACCTACGCCCAGGATACACAAGTCTGGGTGTCATCGGAGTGGCACCCATGGGTGTTCATCAATAAGAGCCCTGCTACAGTCAAAGTCCTAGACCACGGGTGCTCACTTGTACTGCCCTTTAAGGGCAAGCTCCACTACAGTCAGCCTATAAAGCATGAACATGCCCGGGAGTGGGCACTGGGGAGGGGTGTCAGCAGTGCCCATGTGTACTCACTCTTGTAGGGCAGGGCCGCGGTGGTCCTGATGGTGACAGTCCCGCACAGTGACTCCCCGGGACTGTAGATCACCCGGCTGTCCCTCAGGCTGATCTCGAAGAGCTGCACCTTCCCCATGGCCGAGCGCTGACTGCGGCTGCACAGCCTCAGCCCGCAGCCACACAGCCTGAGTGACGTCAGCGCCCCGCCCAGCGCTCAGACCACGCCCCTGTTGGTTAGCTCAGCTGTCAGCAGGGCTGTGGGGGTCATCTGCTTGCCTGCTCTCCACAGCTCATCCTTTCCTTACATTTCTCTCTGTTTTTTTTTTTTTTTAAGAATATCAGGGCCCCTGAAATAATTAATTTTAATTATGTGATGGACCCACTGACTGTTAATCATCCACACGCGCATTCAGTGTCATTTGCGATAGGTACGAATCAGCACCAAACTCACAAAACGTATTCATAAAATTTTCCGCCTGATTTAAGGCTTCGATTCAATCATTTTTCTTAGTCATTTAACCCTTTAATGGCCGTGTGATTTTTTTGGATTAGTGTTTACAACCTTATTTTTCATATAGTCATATAGTTACATAGTTACATAGTTACATAGTTAATACGGTTGAAAAAAGACACATGTCCATCAAGTTCAACCAAGGGAGGGGGTAGGAGTGATGAAGGGGAGGGGGACTGGTAACCTTAAGACATGACTCTACATTTCTTAATATGTGGTGACCTTCTTTTTCTCTAAGAATTTATCTAAGCCTGTTTTGAAGCCCTCAGCTGTCTTTGCTGTGACCAGCTCCTGCGGTAGACTGTTCCACAGATTCACAGTTCTTATAGTAAAGAAGGCTTGTCGCCCCTGGAGTCTGAACCTTTGCTTCTCCAGGCGGAGGCAGTGCCCCTTGTCTTTTGAGGGGATTTTACCTGGAACAGTTTTTCACCATATTTTTTGTATGGGCCATTTACATACTTATACAGGTTGATCATGTCCCCCCTTATACGTCTCTTCTCAAGACTAAACAAGTTTAACTCCTTCAATCTTTCTTCATAGCTAAGATGCTCTATGCCCCTTATCAGTTTAGTTGCCCGTCTCTGCACCCTTTCCAGCTCCAGGACATCCTTCCTATAAACCGGAGCCCAGAACTGAACAGCATATTCCAGATGAGGCCGTACTAATGCTTTATACAGTGGTAATATGACATCCCTGTCCCGCGAGTCCATGCCTCTTTTAATACATGACAATATCCTGCTGGCCTTAGAAGCAGCCGATTGACATTGCATGCTATTCTGCAGTCTATGGTCTACAAGGACACCCAGATCCTTCTCTACAAGTGACCTCTCCCAGTGTTACTCCCCCTAGGACATAGGAGGCATGCGAGTTGTTAGTACCCAGATGCATAACTTTACATTTATCCACATTGAACCTCATCTGCCAAGAGGATGCCCAAACACTCAGTGTGTCCAAGTCAGCTTGTAACTTCTGCACATCTTCCATAGACTGGACTCTACTACAAAGCTTAGTGTCATCTGCAAAAATTGAAACAGTGCTGTTAATTCCTCCCTCTATATCATTAATAAATAAATTAAATAAAAGTGGACCCAGCACTGAACCTTGGGGTACACCACTTATAACTGGGGACCATTCAGAGTAGGAATCATTCACCACCACTCGCTGAGTACGCTCCTTCAGCCAGTTCTCAATCCAGTTACAGAGTAGATTTTCTAATCCAACCGACCTTAATTTACCCGTCAGACGTCTATGAGGGACCGTGTCAAACGCTTTTGCAAAGTCCAAATACACAATATCCACAGCCGCCCCTCTATCTAGGCTTCTACTCACTTCTTCATAAAAACCAATCAGGTTAGTCTGACAGCTTCTGTCCTTAGTAAAACCATGCTGGTTATCACTTATAATACTATTATCCAAAACATATTCCTGTATATAGTCCCTTATTAGACCCTCAAAAAGTTTCCCCACAATGGACGTTAAGCTCACCGGTCTATAATTCCCCGGGGATGACCTAGAGCCCTTCTTGAAGATGGGCACCACATTTGCTTTACGCCAGTCCCTCGGCACTATGCCAGTCACCAGAGAATCTTTGAATATTATATACAAGGGCAAAGAAATTACTGAACTAAGTTCCTTAAGAACTCTTGGGTGTAACCCATCCGGTCCTGGAGCCTTATTCACGTTTACTTTGTTTAGCTTAGCTTTGACCATATCTATATTGAACCAGTTGAGTATATTACATGAAGTATCACCAGCACTTACTCTACCGACAGCAGCTCCCACCTCTTCATGTGTATATACAGAACTAAAGAACTCATTCAGTAGCTCCGCCTTTTCCTGATCCCCAGTAATCAATTCCCCATCACTGTTATTCAGGGGTCCTACATGCTCTGACCTAGGTTTTTTTGCATTTATATATTTGAAGAATTTTTTGGGATTGGTTTTGCTATCCCTGGCCACCAGCCTTTCATTTTGAACCTTTGCTGCTTTTATAGTCCTTTTACAATTTTTATTAACCCTTTTGTAGTTATTAAAGGCTATGGCAGACCCCTCTGATTTGTATATTTTAAATGCCCTTTGTTTTTCATGTATTGCCCTTTTAACATCTGCATTAAGCCACGCAGGGTTTAATTTTAAGCGTTTGTATTTGTTCCCCCTAGGAATAAAGTCTGCAGTATAGTTACCCAGTGTAGATTTGAAGGTCTCCCATTTATCATCTGTGCCACTATTTGACAACAGCTGCTCCCAGTCTATGTCCTGGAGTGCGGCCCGTAACCCGTAAGAGGGCTTGTTTTTTGTTGTTTTTTTGTTGTTTTTTTTTGCGGGACAAGTTGTACTTTCTAATGGCACCATTTAATATGGCATACGATGTAGTGGTAGGCGGGAAAAAAATTCCAAATGGGGTGGAATTGGGGGGAAAAAAAACAACGCAATTCCTCTTTAGTTTTATGGGTTTCATTTTTACGGATTTCTCTTTGCGGTGAAATTGTTACCTTCATTCTCTGGGTCAGTACAGTTACAGCGATACCACATTTATAAAGTTTACCATTTTAGAGGGCTTATGACTTTTATCACTTTTTATGAAATTTTTTTCGAGAGTTGATTTTTTTTTCCATTACTGAATTCCCCATATGGGATAAATACGTTTATATTTTAATAGTTTGGGCGTTTTAGGACGCAGATCGCCGCCTATGAACGGTATTATTTTTATATGTTATTTTTATTATGGGTAAAGGGGCTTTTTTTATATTTTAAAAAACAATTTTTTAGGGTTTTTTTAAGTCTTCTCATGGGACTTGAATACGCGGTCTCCAGATCATTTTACAGATCAGAGTTAGGGCTCATGCATACAAACGTATTTTCTTTCCGTCTCCGATCTGGTTTTGTTGCGGATCGTATGCGGAACCATTCATTTCAATGGGTTAGCAAAAAAAACGTAAGTTACTCCGTGTACATTCCATTTCCGTATGTCCGTTCCGCAAAAAAAAATAGAACATGTCCTATTATTGTCTGCATTACAGACTAGGATTGGGCTGTTCTGTTCCACAAAATACGGAAGGCGCACGGACGTCATCAGTATTTTTTGCCGATCCATTCATTAACCCTTTCACTCCCGGAGGTTTTTTCGGTTATGCATTTTCGTTTTGCGCTCCCTGCCTTCAAACAGCCATAACTGTTTTATTTTTCTGTTCACATAGCTGTATGAGGGCTTGTTTTTTGCGGGACAAGTTGTACTTTCCAACGCCACCATTTAATATTTGATATGGTGTAGTGGGAAGCAGGAAAAAAATTCCAAACTGGGTGAAATTGCAAAAAAAACCGCTATTCCGCTACAGTTCTACGGGTTTCTTATTTACAGCGTTCGATGTGCATTAAAACTGACCAGTTACTTTCGTTCGGAGATACCTAATATGTATAGTTTTTCCTGCGTTTTGATAGTGATAAAATAATTAGAAAGTTGCCCTTTTTTTTCCTTGTCATATCTTGACCCCTATAACTTTTTGGTATTTATGTGTACGGAGCTGTATGGGGGCTCATTTTTTGCGGGGCGATCTGAAGTTTTTATTGATACCATTCTGGGGTGTGTATGACTTTTTGATCACTTTTTATTTAAATTTTTTTTAGAAAAAAAAGCGACAAAAAACGGCGAATTGCCATTTGGACGCTTTTTTCCGTCACACAATTCACCGTATTGGAATTTTTTTTTCATATTTTAAAAGTACGGGCGTTTTCAGTCACGGTGATACCCATGATGTCTATATTTATTGTTATTTAGGTATTTATTTTTTAATTATAAGGAAAGTGGGGTGATTTGAACTTTTATATATTTTTTATTTTTTAACATTTAAAAAAAATTTTTTTTGACTATTTTAAAGCTCAACTATGAGCTGATATATTGTATTTTTTTTTCTTTATGAGCAATCAGGGATTTACTAGACTGAGATAAATCCAAGAATTGGTCATTTATTATCCTGGCCTGCCATCTAGTGGCCAGAATAAGAATTGCACTTTGAAAACTGTAATCCTCACCAGCGAGGATTACAGTTTTCATATGGTGTACAGACACCCCGATTGGTCACTCTGGGTGTCTGTACACCACCCGGAAGCATACGCTTCCGGGTTCAGACGCAACTAGATGCCGTGATCACGGCATCTAAAGGCCCAGCAAGACGCCGCCGATCGGGTAAGTAGCGGCAAGTCTCTGCTGTTAGAAACAGCAGAGACTTGCCGGCCATGACGCCCACCGCACTTGCGAGCGGGCGCCATGTGCGCTGGGAGTGTAAGGGTTAAGGACCGCAAAATACATATGGTCGTGTGCATGAGCCCTTACTATTGCAGTGTATGGGAGATTCCCTTGGTTCCTATTCAGCCCTGCCACCTGCAGGCCAACATAAGAACTACAGCTGTAACAGCCTGGGTTCCTTCAGA
The DNA here is from genome assembly GCA_900303285.1 of Rhinella marina. Lineage (NCBI taxonomy): Eukaryota > Metazoa > Chordata > Amphibia > Anura > Bufonidae > Rhinella > Rhinella marina. Next base: position 7,422 of record ONZH01025419.1, on the reverse strand, counting down.
GAGACTCATGCCATTTACAGAGAAAGAACGGCTTCTCCGATCTACGAGCAGGGAAACCGTTCAGACCCCAGGAGCGTAACGCTCCTAAGATGCTGTGGTGACAGTTAAGGGGTTAAATGTCTGCAATAGGCTTTATTGCAGTACACGGGGGCGTGACCTGTGTCGATACCGTTAGTAAAGGTGGTCGTCACCGGCTCCCACACTAAGAAGAGGGAGGTGCACAGGGTTCTGCTTCTTTCCCTAGTTTACAGTTTTGGCGGTATTACTTGTATGCCAGATGAATGTATTATTTGGGCTCCATATGGTACACTATAACTGCACCTGTGCTTTCCAGCCGAATGCCAGCCCTGCCATCAGCTGTGTCAGTGAATACGGACTCGTCCCGAGCTGCTCTCACTGTTATATATCACAGACAAGTTCGGTAATTGATCTTTCCGAGCCGTCCTGTGTATGATGTGCTCTAAAACAAGGCACGTGAATATTTTATGAGTGATTGTCTCCGTTTATCCAGCCATAGAGCGGCCATTATAACCAGTGTGTTGTGCCTGATATGTTCTCATACTTGCGGATAGCTATGCTTTTGAAAGGGTGGGTGCAAATCAGGCACGTGCCATATAGTCATGGCACGTCATCCAGAGCCTGTTGTTTTCGGAACCATGGTTTACGGTTTGCAACACGGGCACGGTGGCACTACAGGCATGTGAATGGGGCCTTATTGTCCCAATTTTTTTTATTGTCCCTACTCTAAAATGAAAAAGGAACTAACTTTCCTATAAATGTTCATTAAAAATGTCCTCGTTTGGTTTCTCTATCTCTAATGCAGTCTATATGTCTCCATGGTAACAGACAACAAACAAACCTGTGTAGTCTGATTCTGCAGGCATGCTCTCTTCCATATGAGTCTTACCTCTATATTGTACCACATGTACATTAGCAGAAAATAAAAGACAAATGTGCAGTACCACAGAACAGGGAGTATCTGTACATGGTGTGTAATGTTATGTAGTATAATATTATTTTACACTCAGTATTGCCTGCTATGGTTGGCAGGAGCAGGGTTAAAGGGGCAGCCAATAGCAGGCGGTGGTGGGGATGAGCCTCCCTAGCGTCACCAGCGATGCTAGGGAGGCTCATTCCCGTCATCAAGTGCCATTGGCTGCCTCCCACCCCACCAACGCCGGGGAGATGCAGCAGCCGTGCAGGCTTCAGAAGCAGCGCGAGTAGCAGGGAGTGAGGTATGAGGAGGGTCATTTCAGGGGTTGGATAACCCCTTTAATCTCCCTGTTCCACCCCTGTCAGGAGGGGCAGGGTGGTCTGGTCCTACGTCCTGACTACAGAGAGAGAAAAAGAGGCTAGACAAGGAGTCTAAGGGAGAGGTTAAAAGGAGAGAGAACATAGACCGTGTTCTCACCTCCTCAGGCCTCAGCTTAGGAGACTCACAGCTCCCTGCATGTTCTTTATCAAGCAGAAGAAAGACCAGTCAAAAAGTTAGAGACGGTACGTAGCCGAGCGAGGAGTCGGTCGGTAAGCTAACTTGCTATTACAGCTATTCAGACTTTGCTGCTGTGGAGGGATTACAGTTAAGACACTCTACACACTTGGACACAATTTGGCCAATCGTAGTCATTTAAAACTGCATGCCACTGTGCAAATTGCAGATCTACACTTCATTTGGGGAATGAATTTGCACTGTATTTTGCTATAATTGGATGTACTACAACTCCTATTTTGCGTTAGTAAAAAAGAGACATTTATTCTTCTACCTCTAACCTGGTTTCCTGAACTTTGCCACGCACCTAACATCACGGGCACCCCAGCTACCATCTAGCAGGAGCCCCAGAACCGAGGTGTGTTCCCGAAGGAAGAAAGGGTGCCCCCTCCTCTCATTGCAACGGCCACTGTGACAGAGCCACTACCACTCCCATCCTTCTCTCCAGCTCCTCAAGGGCTCACTGCAAAGGAAGAAGGTGTGTGACTGCAGGACCACACTGTGCAGCCTTTGTTTGTTGTCTGTTACCATGGAGACACATCAGTCTGCACTTAAAGCTGTACAAAATAAACAGTAGGAAAGTGCGAATTAAAGGGATTGGCCCATCTGGGATATGGATGAGATATCACATACCTCCCAACTTTGTAAACCACCAAAGAGGGACACATTGTGTGGCGCATTGTGGGCAGTAATATGCCCAGCTGTGTCTCCCAGTAATAAGCCCACATTGTGCCCTCAGTAATATGCCCAGTTGTGCCCCCAGTAATATGCCCACATTGTGCCCCCCAGTAATATGCCCAGCTGAGTCCCCCAGTAATATGCCCACATTGTGCCCCCAGTAATATGCCCAGCTGTCCCCCCCAGTAATATGCCCACATTGTGCCCCCAGTAATATTCCCAGCTGTGCCCTCAGTAATATGCCCACATTGTGCCCCCCAGTAATATGCCCACATTGTGCCCCCCCAGTAATATGCCCACATTGTGCCCCCCTAGTAATATGCCCACATTGTTCCCCCAGTAATATGCCCACATTGTGCCCCCCCAGGTAATATGCCCACATTGTGCCCCCCCAGTAATATGCTCCACATTGTGCCCCCAGTAATATGCCCACATTGTTGGCCCCCCAGTTAATATGCCCACATTGTGCCCCCCCAGTAATATGCCCACATTGTGCCCCCTAGTAATATGCCCACATTGTTTCCCCCCAGTAATATGCCCACATTGTTCCCCTCAGTAATATGCCCACATTGTGCACCCCAGTAATATGCCCACATTGTTCCCCCCAGTAATATGCCCACATTGTTCCCCCCCAGTAATATGCCCACATTGTTCCCCCCAGTAATATGCCCACATTGTTCCCCAGTAATATGCCCACATTGTGCCCCCTAGTAATGGCCACATTGTTCCCCTCCAGTAATATGCCCACATTGTGCCCCCCTAGTAATATGCCCACATTGTCCCCCAGTAATATGGCCCACATTGTTCCCCCTCAGTCAAATATGCCCACATTGTTCCCCCTAGTAATATGCCCACATTGTTCCCCCCAGTAATATGCCCACATTGTCCCCTCAGTAATATGCCCACATTGTGCCCCGCAGTAATATGCCCACATTGTGCCCCCCAGTAATATGCCCACATTGTGCCCACCCAGTAATATGGCCCACATTGTTCCCCCAGTAGTATGCCCACATTGTGCCCCCCCAGTAATATGCCCACATTGTGCCCCCAGTAATATGCCCACATTGTGCCACCCCAGTAATATGCCCACAATTGTGCCCCCCAGTAATATGCCCACATTGTGCCCCTAAACAGAAAGTAAAAAAAAAATAAACACCACATACTTACCTTCTTCCTAGCAGCAGCAGCAGGACATCGGCTGCTCTGGTCTGTAAAGGGGGCGGAGCCTAGGCTAACTGCCGCCCGGCCCTGCCCCCCGCACAGACAAGAGGTGCAGAGAGCCAGCGGGGAGGAGAAATAATGAAGCAGGTAGGAGAAGCTGGCTCTCTGCTTCATAATGGCAACTGTCTCTCCGTCCGCTGCCAGAAAGCGGGACATACCTCCCTCATACCGGGACAGTGGGACAGCTACTGCAATCCGAGACTGTCCCACTAGATCCGGGATGGTTGGGAGGTATGATATCACTTGGCTCCTATTTCCAGAACCCAACTTCCAAATTAAAGGAGTATACGAGGCGTGCTCTCCAGTCATCACCATGGGAGTTCCAAAAATAGCCAAGCGGGCGCTCTCGGCTGCTTTCGGAAGTTCCATAGCAGTGAATAGCGGGTGGCCACACATGCACAGCTTCTCTCCGTTCTGGAAATAGGAGCGGGACCCTGACCTTATCCTAACGATATGCCGTCAGTGCCCCAAATGGACCAACCCCTTTAAGACTTGTTACAAAGCTGCTTCAGTTTGCAAATGAGATTCATTGAGCAATTAAAACCGGGTTGCAAAGGTCAAAAGAAATTGTTAATATTATCTAACGAGAACTATTTTTTATTGTCTTTTACAGTTGGAAAAATTGTTGCGCGTAAGTTTCATAAGAAAACTTTTGATCAAAGTAAGGCCTGATTCAGGCTACTCTCACACTAGCGGCAGCCTTCTCCGGCGGGGGAACAGCCTGCAGGTTCTGTGCTGCCGCTAGTGCACCGTGCCGCCAGAAGTCCAGTTCGTGTGCCATCTGGACTGCACGCAGCTCACAGACCGGTTCAAGTAAATTGCGCAATTCATATATTAGTTTTTCGCACCATTATTGTCCCTTTTTTCGGTCAAGACTCATTCATGTCAGTAAATGATGCAGGAAAAACCAGACGCAACCTGGATGCATCCACATTATATGACAGCCATCTGAATCCAGCAATGCAGAATAGAAAATAATCTTTCCCACCGCAGCAATTATGTGATAAATGGGAGTTGAGGCATCACTAGTGACATTCTCTACCACTCAGATTGTATTGGAATTCTACATTTCAGTGTTCCTGACAGGTTTAGGTTAGCTCCCTGGAAGGAATGGATCCCGCAACCGTCCCATCATATTATTTCCGACAGAAAATGTCAGAAATGCTGAGGTTCCAGTTTCTTGCCATTGGTGGCTCTAAAGTGTGTGTGGGTGTAGGGGGGATATGACAACACATGAGCTGTCTACGTGTTTTAGTCTTAAGTTAGCCATACACATACAACAGCTGTCATCCAACCGCTCCTCCTGTCTCCTCCATACACAGCTATGGTGAGCACTGTACTGTAATAATTCTCACTATGGACAAGCATACGACTACTATAATACTGCCTCCTATGTGCAAGAATATAACTACTATAATACTGCCTCCTATGTACAAGGAATATAACTACTATAATACTGCCTCCTATGTACAAGAATATAACTACTATAATACTGCTCCTATATACAAGAATAGAACTAACTAATAATACTGCTCCTATGTACAAGGAATATAACTACTATAATACTGCCTCCTATGTACAAGGATATAACTACTATAATACTGCCTTCCTATGTACAAGAATATAACTACTATAATACTGCCTCCGATGTACAAGAATATAACTACTATAATACTGCTCCTATGTACAAGAATATAACTACTATAATACTGCTCCTATGTACAAGAATATAACTACTATAATACTGCTCCTATGTACAAGAATATAACTGCTATAATACTGCTCCTATGTACAAGAATATAACTACTATAATACTGCCTCCTATGTACAAGAATATAACTACTATAATACTGCTCCTATGTACAAGAATATAACTACTATAATACTGCTCCTATGTACAAGAATATAACTACTAAATCCTACCCCTCCATCTATAGACGAGGTAGTTGCTACAATCAACACAACCTATAAATACGAAAAAGCCCTTACCCCTACCATTATGTCCTTTAAAACATTCTCCCATATGTGGTCGCTTTGGACCATATCGACATATGGGGCGCCATCAACAGATTAGACCATTCGAATTGAATATACATTTGAAGAACCTTTACACATCTCTCGTTTTCCTCTCTTCTCCTCCCTGGCACCTTCTCACTACAGGTAAAATATTTACGCCCGAATTTCCTATAGACCACTGAATACTGAACTGATATAGCGGACTATTCTCCCTATGTTATTGTATTTTAATTTTATGTTTTCCATTGTGTTCTCTCTATTATTGTATTATATTGTTATATACAATTTGCCCTCCCACATGTGCTGTGTATCTGATTTATGCTAACATGTGTGCGTTGTATTCTCAAGATACCATTGTGAAGTAAGTGAGATATATGGGATGTTTAACCATATTTCACAATTGCTGTACAAGACTATTTCTTGAAAAACCTAATAAACTATTTGAACAAGAATATAACTACTATAATACTGCTCCATGTACCAAGAATATAAACTACTATAATACTGCCTCCTATGTACAAGAATATAACTACTATAATACTGCTCTATTACATATAACTACTATAATACTGCTCCTATGTACAGGAATATAACTACTATAATACTGCCTCCTATGTACAAGAATATAACTACTATAATACTCTATGTACAAGAATATAACTGCTATATACTGCTCCTATGTACAAGAATATTAACTACTATAATAACTGCTACTATGTACAAGAATATAACTGCTATAATACTGCTCCTCTGTACAAGAATATAACTACTATAATACTGCTCCTATGTACAAGAATATAACTACTATATACTACCTCCTATGTACAAGAATATAACTATAATACTGCTCCTATGTATAAGAATATAACTACTATAATATACTGTTCCAAGAATATAACTACTATAATACTACCTCCTATGTACAAGAATATAACTACTATAATACTGCTCCTATGTTTACAAGAATATATAACTACTATAATACTGCTCCTATGTACAAGAATATACTACTATAATACTGCTCCTATGTACAAGAATATAACTACTATAATACTGTTCCTATGTATGACTACTATATACTACTAATGTACATAGCTACTACTATACTGCCTCCTATGTACAAGAATATAACTCTATAATATACTGCTCCTATGTACTAAAATAACTACTAAAAATACTAATAGTACTAGAAATACTCCTATGTAAAACTCCTATGTAAAGAATAAATCTACTATATAATACTGCCTCCTATGTACAAGAATATAACTACTACTATAATACTGCTCCTATGTACAAGAATATAACTACTATAATACTGCTCCTATGTACAGAATATAACTACTATTCCTTATTATTACTACAGTACACTGATATAAACTACTATAATACTGCTCCTATGTGCAGGAATATAACTACTATAATACTGCCTTCTATGTACAAGAATATAACTACAAGAATATATACAATACTGCTCCTATGTACAAGAATATAACTACTATAATACTGCCTTCCTATGTACAAGAATATAACTACTATAATACTGCTCCTATGTACAAGAATATAACTACTATAATACTGCTCCTATGTACAAGAATATAAACTTACTATAACTACTATGTAAGAATATAACTACTATATACTGCTCCTATGTACAAGAATATAACTACTATAATACTGCTCCTATGTACAGAATATATAACTACTATAATACTGCTCCTATGTGCTCCTAGGAATATATAACTACTATAATACTGCTCCTATGTACAAGAATATAATAACTACTATAATACTGCCTCCTATGTACAAGAATATAACTACTATAAATACTGCTCCTATGTACAAGAATATAACTACTATAATACTGCCTCCTATGTACAAGAATATAACTACTATAATACTGCTCCTATGTACAAGAATATAACTACTATAATACTGCTCCTATGTACAAGAATATAACTACTATAATACTGCTTCCTATGTACAAGAATATAACTACTATAATACTGCTCCTATGTACA